>JAQMYL010000023.1:20780493-20793015 GCA_030014365.1 Clarias pachynema | reverse complement strand
TCATAACATCAAAAAGCAATAACAGCAATTACCACTGGTACGTTTGCGACTTTACTACATTTACAAGCATGTGATTATGCATCAAACTAAACAAAATAAGAAAGAAATAAGAATATTTATCACAAAATAAGAAAAAAGAAGCTATTACCTTTTTCATGATTTGCAAAATAAAGTTAATAACATTCACCAAACAGCTGTTCATCATACATGCTGTAATGTACTGGCATTTTCAAAAAGCATGTATGATGAACAGCTGCCTGGTCGTGTAGTTAGCATGTTGCTAACAACAACATAATTAGCTAATATGTTGTTGTTAGCAAGTACAGTACATCATGCAAGTCAGGTGGAATAAAAATGCAAGTACATCATTAGCTATTATGTTGTTGCTAGCAACATGCTAGCTAATGATGTACTTGCATTTTCAAAAAGCATGTATAGTATGATGAACAGCTGTCTGGTCATGTAGCCAGTACATAATTAGCTAGCATGATGCTAACAACATCACTAGCTACTAGAACAAAACATGCTTTTATGCAGCATCAATGTTTTTTTCCCACATTTAGCATTTGAATTTGCATTTGTCATGTTCTCAGTCTAAGTCCAAATATTGTATTAGAAACATTAATAAGCTATATTGAACATAATAATCTATATTGAACATTTATAATCTATATATTTACAAAACCGTATTATTTTAACACAGTAGCAAAACTGACTAACTTTTTCGCGTCTCTAATGATCAGGGTGCGACGGTCTAATTGTTTTTATACTGCTTCGTAGCCTGCAGTCTATTTAATGATCATGACTAAAACCATAATTCACAGCACAGAAAGATTTATTGAACTTAATATAATATAATACAATATAATTATAATGAACTATTTTGTGACCGTGAAAAATATCACCTCATTAAATAATGTCATGAAAATTAAGTATATTAAATCCATCCAACTTTGCTGTTTCCTCTCAACTATTTGTTTTCAGTAGCTGCAGTTCCACCTGACTGTCTGGTTGGACACCACACTCCATCTCTGGTGTTCACACACAGGGGTTAAGGCTGATCGTTATAAACAGAATAACACCAAAGAAATACTTCTCTAATGGCTACTAATTGTAAAATAAAATAATTAAAATCAAGGCACTTCTCATCTTCTCAGTGCTCGAAACGAATAAAATCCTCCTTCATTTCCTTCATAAACTGAACTTTCTTTGTTTTGTTTTTTTGTTTGTTTGTTTTTGTTTCTACATGAAAGGAAGCAGCATAAACAGAATTCAGACCCGTCTGTGAATATTTGTACTGTATATTAACTTTTTCAGGTAGAAAAGCTCTGGTAGAAGAAATTATTTTTTTATTTATTTTTTTATGGAAAAGTTTCAAGCAAACAATTACTCTCTAGATCTCTTTAGTATTATTGATTTTTTTAAAGTGGCTGACTGGCAATATTTATACTTTGCTAAAAAAAAAAAAAACTTTAAGTGCAAGGAACCTTTCTGATGTTAATCTTTTTTGTCGGTTGGTTCTGTTTGTTTAAAAAATGCTTTTGAAGTAAATATCTATCTTGCGTGCTTTGCTTGGTCTTCTTGCATCTGTTTATAATACAAGCGTTTTCAACAAGCTCTAGCAGGACAATAACCGGAACATTCCGAATACAATAAATCTTGGTTTCTACAATTTATTTTTTTTTTTTTTAAAGAAATCCACTCCCAGCTGTTGGCTTCATCACATGTTTCTCCAATTTGATAAATTCAAACAGTAAATAATAAACACAGGAACATAAACACCAAGGAGAGGTGAACAGATCCGATCTGGTTCTAAGGCTAGGGGTAGTTCATAGCTAGAAAAAGAGGTCATCTTAATCAACGAGACTTGGAGGATGAGCCAACGTAAAAATTGACTTTCTTTCTCTTCTCTCATCACACGGGGCAGCAGCAGCTGATGTTATTCATCTTCAAAGAAAAATCGATATCGCACCTTTTTTTTTTTTTTGGACCATCCTGAAATGTTGACAGACACATTTCTGCAAGGAGAGCCCTTGAACATTTGTTTCCTCCGTTCACAATTTCCCGTGCCAGGCAATTTCAGAAAAATCGTGCCCATGCAAAATTGTTCCACTTCTACCTCTATCAATACACTCTCAAACACGGGACACGACCAAACCCTCCCTGCGCTGTGTGTTAAGTGAGAGCGACTACCGACGTCAGTCTGAGTTCTCCACTAATGTACAGCCTTATACTGAATGTGTCCGGATCTCAAGCTTAGGACTAAATGGACGAGAGTGTTAACAAATGGTTGGTGACCTGTGTGTGGGGTGTGTGCATGTGTGTAAAAGCCCATTTCTCACATGCACCCATAACAGTGTGAGTACAGAAAGCATCCCTTCTCGTGTGCTCACCAGCACAGCATCGATGTCATCACATGATCATTTTATCCACAGGAGTTCTGTTCGTATTCCGAGACGGTGGAAATCCCGATTGCTAGGGAGAGTACGGGTTCGTACTTCTTCCAAACAGGAACAGTACAGAGGAACAGTGTGACCCATGTTTAATTTCAATTATTGTTTGATGATTGTTAATCTATATAACAAGACATAGAGTTTAGCCAGTATATCATATCATTAGCATTCTTGCATTATGACTTTGTGCACAGACACTCCTCTAAAAACCGAATAAAGGTAGAATCAGCTCCAACAGTGGAAACTTGTTCAATAGAGCGGATATCTCTTCGGTAAACAAGGACCTGCAATGCACAGCGTAGAAAGATAAATAAATCTTCCCCGCACCAAGTGTGAGACAAAGAGAGATAGCGACAGAGAGAGAGAGAGATTTTAGGAGTTAGCTGAAGGAAATGTCAGGCTATTTTGGTTTCTCTAAAAAAAAAAAAAAAGGGAATTTGCAAACACAGACACTGGGGCTCGGTGTACAAAGGAAGCCAGTGGAATGTCGAGTGCACATTATTGAGCGCAGTTTTAATTGTCTGCAAAAAGAACAATTACACCAAAAAGTGGTTCAGACACTACGGGGATTTTCGCAAAACGCTACTTAATTTTCACCCCTTCAAGGCAAAATCTTTAATTAAAAGAAACAGAAGCTCAACAATGTTTTTTTTAATGTTATGTGAGAATTAGACCATTTTAAAGGGGTGAGATAGAGTTCTAGGTGAAATCATTTAGAATTATTAGTGTCTAAAAATGAAGACACAGGGGGCGTTTCCGGTTTTTAGCATTTCTCATTTTCAGCTGCCTTATCTCTATTATAACCCGAAGTTTGTTTTAACAGCTGAAGGAGAAAATATTAATGATTATTAAAGCTGTAAAACAAGGTATTATGCATAATATATATAATACAAATAAAGATCAATATCATCATCATCATCATCATATACCCAACACACCTTAAATATTTATAGTTTTGTTTTCTTTTTTTAATAAAACAAACAATCCTAACTTTAGAAACAGGGAAAGAGGAAAAGAAATGCTATACTGTACTTTAAACTACTACTACTAATAATAATAAGTTTGACCTTTATTCATCACATATACATTACTACACAGTGAAATTCTTTATTCTTCATATATCCCAGCTTTTTGTTAGTAAACTTGCTAGTAAACTTGCTCAAGTAACCCACCGATCAGTAACTCAGAGCCTTAACACACTAAACAACAGCAATTCCACATATACAACACACGAAAATATTTCAGTAAAAAATAAAAAATAAAAGTTTAAAAGAATATGCTAATGCATATTAAGTATTTGTATGTTCTAATAGGTAACATGTGATCTGTGCACCAGATTTTATATAGTATTTATTTTCCCTTGAAAAAAATTCTTAGTCTTTGTTTTTTTCCTAGGACAGATTTTCCTAGGAATTTTGAATGATTTATTTATTATTATTATTATTATTATTATAGAACTTTATTATTGTCTTTACAAACACTTTTCTGATTTATCAAGCATTGGTATTCCAACACCAAACTAAATGTTACAGAAAAATGTTTATAGGCCAGAAAAGGATAGGTAAGATAAGTTACACGTTATATAAGTGACCACTTTTAAGACAAAAAAAAGCTGCCGGGTTTTGATGCAATAAAGAAGCAGGTGCAGAAGTCACGGTCCTCAGAAGGGCTCTGGATGGTTCTGCAGGATGTTCAGTAAAACTTAGTAGCTAATTTCCTGATAATACCTGAACATAAAGCATCACACCAAATACTGACCTTGTTGCATTAATTATTGTTTACTGAGCTTTATAGTTGTTTTTTAAAGACATCATTTTTCTACAGCATTTTGTTCTGTATATATTTACTACTATTTAAAACACCTGCACAATGTGACAATGCTTTTATATACTGTGATTTTGAAAGGATTATTTGTATTCTTTGTTCTGCTGAGATACTCAGGGCTTTTTTTTTTTTTGTTTGTTTGTAAAGATGATGAAACCTTCCTTGGGGGGGGGGGGTGCTTGGGTGTACTGGAGATTCTACATAGACCCTTTAAAGGACAAAAATGAACAAGGTAATGAAAGGTGATCGTTTAAATAAAAAGGGACTAAACAAAGATGGGCTTAAAAGGTATCACATTTTATAGTTTCATAAAACAGTTTTTTTTTTTTTTTTTAAGAAATCCAGCACTGTTGAGCCCTTGAGCAAGGACTTAACCCTATCTGCTCCAGGGGCGTTTACTGGATGATCCTGCGCTCTGATCCCAAGATATGTAAGAAAAAAAAATTCATAATTTCACTGTGCTGTAATATATATGTGATAATTTAATAACTATTATTTTATTATTATTATTAAAGTTTTTACATTTTAGTCCTGCAGGATTATTATTATTATTATTATGCAGTATGAAGCACATTAAGGATGCAGGATAAAAGAAAGAAAAGAAAAAAAAAACATCTTTTTAAAGACAGCTCTGGAATCTGTCAGTTGAACATACCTGTGAGTTGTAGTTAAACACACAACAAATCCCACAATCCCCTTCTAGACCACTTGCATCCTGTAAGTTGAAAGTCTACATACTGCCTCCTAGTGGTAGAAACTCATCAGAGCACTGGGAAACTCTGGAAAGCTTATTTATTCTGCATGCTGCTGCTGGATCCCTGCCCTTTATCTCAACATCTCAACATGTTCTTAGTTCTAATCTCAGTGCTGTCTTCCTATTATTACCATTATTATTATTATTATTATTATTATTATTATTAAGTAATAATGGAAAGGGAAATGATGTGTTGTATTTATTTGTATTTATGGTCCGTAATATCAACCAGGACAGATACAGTAATAGTCTCCTTCACAGCTGGGGTTCAATGTCATTTTACATTCAGGAAACCAATTTCACTCCCAAGCACACACACACGCACACACTCCTCTTTGAGAAACTGCATCTAAAGCTCATGGAAATTCGCATAGTAGACTCTCTCTCTCGCTGACCTGAGCATGTGTAGAGCAACTTTTGCAAAAATAACAAAACAAAAATAAATCTGTGTGTGTGTGTGTGTATGTATGATTTATGAGGATGTGCTGCGGTGTGATTATTCACTAAACCCATAATTGGTGTTTGTTCATTTTAAACGATTTCAGATTGATGGAAGGGCCACTCATTAGTTCATTAAAAAAATGTTATAGTGTATTAATCAACAATTAACAGTATATTTTATGCTACAGGATGATTGGCATGCCAAAAAAAAGTGCTATATATCTTATTACTGTTTTTTTTTTTTTTTTTTTTTTTATATATACATATTATTCTAATGTACTGCTTGGGCCAATGTCTGGTTTTTTTCTGCACCAATGTGTCAAAACCCACCTGAGTAAACAATCTGATTGCTCCTGATTGCCGCCTAATCAGTCCTGGTGAAATGAGCTTTGTAGCTTATGTAGGTCTGTGATTTATTTATGAATTACGCACGGTTTAAAGTTTCTGAACTATTTAGAAATCCTTAGCACTCTGGTTTATTTAGTTAGTTCGAACAGTGTTTGTTCAGTAATTTTCACTTCACCACACCTTACAGGCGTAGATCAATATTATTCCTTATTTCTCAGTAACTATTAAAAAAAACTGAACTGCAAAAACATTATTGTTTTTGGTATTGCAAGAAATATAATGTTTGTTCAGTATTAGTTTCATAACTATTATCTAATAATGAATGAGCGCGGAAAAGAAAAAATTTTAATAAAATTGGATGTTTGAATGCGTTTGTACATTAATTAAAAAATAAAAAATAAAAAAAGAACAAATAAAAGCAAGAAAATCAAAGCAAAAAGAACAGAACAGGCCTATACATGACTACAGAGTTATGCCCCGAATATGCACGAAAAAACAAAAAGGACGTTGTTTAATTTAATTATCAGAAGGAATGAATTGCACTATTTTGGCTGAGAAGTTCACAGAGGGGAAAAAGAGAGAGAGAGAGAGAGAGAGAGAAAATTTGGACCAGGAGACGCAACACACCATAACCAATACTTATCTGCATTTTTCTCCCTGCCAAATACGCTGTACTAAATTCTGCCATATCGCGTAACGTAAGATGTGTGCTTTTTTGGCCTGGCCCGTGCACAAAAATAACAATCACTAGGTTCAACTGACCCTAGTCACATTGCTCACTGGCTTGTGACTGCAATTCCCTTTAAGACAAGACTCATGAATAGTCGAGTTCTGTGCCGAAAATAAAACGCACTCAGAGGCAGGATTATATTCCACATTTATCTATCTGTCTATCTATCTAAAAAACACACACACACACACACACACACTATATACAATATGTATGTCTATGTTATATACACGTGTGTGTCTGAGAGAGAGAGAGAGAGCGCGAGAGAGAGACGTGTCTGCTTGTAATTCACTTACAGGCACAGCTTCGACACTCAATCAGGTCAGCGATGGCGGGCCGCAGGAACCCATCCAAACCCATGTGCCGGATCCATTACCTGCACACAGGCCGGCGCCACATGTGGGATGACTAATATATTCCTATACATTGCTGTAAATATTATGTATTTCCTGGCAATGGCACTCCATTGCCAGTGTAATAAACATATTATTTTATCCAGCACAGACAACTGTGCTATTATTCACAAGTACAGGACTTTTATTATTCTCTGGCTGCTGGTTTCGATTTGAAGGACAAGCCACTGGACGTGAAACATATGGCCAACAGGTTTGTCTAACTCCAGTTTTGGTGCATTAATAAAATCATCACCACAGCCTGGGCCTTGTACTGAGAACCTGAGATACAGAATATGGAGAGAAAAAGATGTTCAGAAGGTCTAATTGGAAGTTAACATGGTGTATTAATACAATTAGTGAGTAATTCCATACAAAAAAAAAATAAAAAATAAAAAAAAAGAAGGAAAAAATAAAAACAGCAATAATTGGATAATGATCAATCTGTAATTGCAGCAAGGAAACCAGTTGTGAGCTACGTTTTAATAATTGTTTTAACCAATTATTATTACATTATTATTATTAGTATTATTAAATGTCACGGTTTCATGAACATCAGATAAACTTCCCCGAATATTATTTTATTTTACTCACATCCTTTTTAAATCAACATAGCAAGACAAGTTTGCATGAAAGAACATAACTTTAATGGGAAATAAACAATTATACACTTTAATACTCCACCAGTGCATATGTACAATATTTCAACTAGAACTTAACACCGATAATGTACTGTATTCAGACTTTAAACTAATATATGAAACAAAAGTATGTATTAATAAGAGATTTGAAAAACAAAGCGTTCACAAAAATGAATCCAAAAAAATTACTCAGACACCACAAATGAGCAACATTACTGTAATACTTTGTGGCGATTACAGCTTCAAGATGCCTAGAGTCAGAAGTAAATAACGCTGTGCAGTATTGTGGTTTCATTTTGGCCCATTGTTGTGGCAAATCATATTCAAATCCCCAAAGTTACGAGTGGTGTACTCACAACTTCAAAATCTCGGTCCCTTCGTGCTCCACAGGGTGGGTGAAAAGGGACTAGGTATTAAAATTGGTAATAAAGTCCATATTTCTAAAACAAATTTCTTGAAACAAACTGCACGTGTACTTTATTAAGTAGGAAAATGAAAGCAAATCTTTCAGTTTCAACATAAGCACCGGTTGCATGTACAAGTTTCCTCAAAAGGTCGGGGATGGAACGTACATTCTTCCGAAGGAAGTCGTCCAAGATGTTGCTGAGAACCTGCTGAATCCAAGTTCTCCAGTGTGTGAGGCTTTGTTCTGTACACCTCCTCCTTGGCGTAATCCCACAGGAAAAACAGAAAATCACATCTGGACTTGTTGGAGGACATTCATGAGGGCTTGATGGGAGCAAAATGTGATGTAGTACCTCTGGAACGCCACCCAATGGTGCATCATCACATTTTCCCATTTTTCCAGAGATACTACAAGTTCTATAGCCATTAAAAATTGCCTTGTTAATTTTCACCCACCCTGTATATGATGTTTTAGTCCCCGATACCAAATGCATAAATTATAAAATGCATCCCTTTATCATGATGGTCCCACAGTCAAGATGTTCTCATGATCATACAAGCATCGCTTCTTTCTCCAAACATGACGAGCTGAATGATTTCCAGAGCGTTTATTTCATATTTTGTTCTGTTTGCAGATTTTCGGTCCAAATGGTTTTATGTTGTTGTTGTTTTTCAGCAGTTTTGCATGCAGTGGACAAAGAGAGATGATTGTGGTGAAGTTCATTGCTTATTGTTCTCCGTGTAACCGCTCTTGTTTTTTTTATCACTCGTCGGAGATCCTGAGGTCAAATCAATTGCAAGACAAAATGACACGAGGTAGATGTACAGTATATGCATTGCATAACAGAATCCTTAATTCCTCCTGCCTTTATGTTGAAATGAGCTCATTTCCTCAGTGCCACGCTGTACTAATTGGACACATTTTCAGGGAAAATACTCACGTCTTTCTGGAAGTCACTGATGCGATCAGCTGCTGGGAGAAAGAAGATGGAAAGTAAGTTTGCATTTCATAGTTTCTTGTTTACATTTTATCGCTTTATAACCATCTAGTAATCGCAGACTGTTACTGTTTTTACTGCAACACTTCAGCAGGACGTTTAGTATTGTACATTCAGATACCACATGGTTTTATTAGAAGTGTTTTTGAGGTAGTAACACCTGCATGCTTTGAAGCCATACAGGCATAAGTAAGAATTAGTGCGTTATGATGGTAAAGCAAAGATTTTGTACAAGTTCAGTAGTATTACTTCACTAGTTTACTATTTTGTTAACAACAATGAAATGAACATTATTACTGAGTATTGATGATATACTGTACCCTGCAGGGTGACCCCAAAGTCTCCACACATGGAGCAACCCACTCATGATGAACTCACGCTGAATGCTCTTGCAATGTTTTGTGTTAAAATAAATAAATATATATTTCCGCTATATGTGGAGATAACCCATCGATACCCCTTGCATTATTATTATTAGAACTGTGTATTATGCTTCTGCGATGACAAGGAGTCAACCCAAGACAGTTATAAGAGTAAAAACTCAATTTCTCTCTATATATAATTTTAACAAAAAAAAAATGCACTTATCCCAGTAATTCACTAGGGTTTAGATACCATCAATATAGAAAATTCTCTCACATCGGAAACGCTGGCCTCCCAGGAACTCCTTTAATGGCCCAAACATGTGGAAATGAACAGGACTGTACGGAGTTCCTGTAATGTGCAAGCGGTGTTGGTGACTGATTCTGTGTACATGGACAGATGCATCTCTTGAGCAAGTTGGTAACAAGTTAACAATCGATTTTTTTTCAAGGATCAGACGTTCCACCGAATGCCGAATGCTCCGAGCCACCTCGGCCAGGATCTTAATTCACGGATGTACTGTACGGCCGTCTTTAAAACGTTTGCACCATTCAAATTTTTTAACGCGGCTATACAGTAAATCTCAACGCCTTCATTCATATGGAATTTCATCACGAGTCCCGGTTTGATTTGAACATTCCAGTATTATCATAATATAATAAACGATAAAACATTACTGTTTCACTCATTTTCAACCAGCATTTAGGAATGTATAAAGAAATGGTGAAATAATAATGAGAAGCAGGCTGAGCATGATTCAGTGAACATGTCACTGCATCATAAAAAAATATATACTGACAGAAGATGTGTGTGCATTATTTATTGTGGCCTGACATCCAGTGGTGTAGCTGCAGGATTTTACTTGCTTTGCTTGGCTTTTTTTCCCCCCCCTGTTTTCACGGCCTGTGTTTTAGTCCATTCTTATCAGCAGAGCCACAGGAGAGAGAGGAAGCTTAACCCGGCCCACAGCAGCCTGGAGAACAGTCACTTGTTCGCGGCACACTCCGCCAGGGCAAAACCCCGATGTTGGCCCGTGCAAGAAAACAAGTCTCCAAGGCCAGAGGCATTCCAGCACGCCCGACCGTCCTCACCTCTCTGACCCGGTTCTGTTCCGTCTGTCCCTTGTTTCTGTGTGTAATTCTGGCACCACATCCTATTCCTCCTCTCTGAAACACTGGGCATCTAAGAGTGTGCTGGTGTTGTGAAGATTTTAAAAAAATTAAATAAAAAACATAAATACACACACTCCTGGACATCTCATCATTAAAGATAAATGACAAAATCGTGATGTTTCTAATCTCACATTTTATGAAATCCTTACGATAATTTGTCAAAACAAGACCAATTTTAATATTCCTTGTCACTAACACAGCCATCACACACACGCATACACACATGCTGTCAGCATTATTGAAAAAAATAACAAAATTTCTCTCATATTCAGGAAGATAAACATACCAAACATTGCTGCTGATCTACAGCCAAAACATTGCTGCTGAGAAATTTTACATATATAATACAGAAAATGTGCACGGCCAAAGAAGCTTCTTCTAAAGTTTATACAACATGGAAGTGACCGATGTCACTTCCCTAAAAATGTCAGGTTGCTAACTTCAGCCGTTTTGGAGAGATGATTGTATATGTGCCTCGAAAATAGACATTTTTCAGTGTTACACTGTCTCACTTCAAACAATAATCATTTAAAATGAAAATTATTCAGATTTCTTTATGAGTATTGATATTAAAATTGGTGTAAAATTCTAGGAGCGTATGAAATTGTTGCCTAAATTGAAGCATTCCGTACTACAGTTTATTAAGTTAAAATTGCTTTTTTGTAATCTGCCTAATAAATACTGTTTACACATATACCATTAAAATTCCAGTGTGACCTCAGGACTTTTCGGTAAAAGCTTTAAAAAGTAAAGAAATCTGTAGTGTCCGTAACCATGTAAAATTTATATTGCAATATCTTAACAATTTTGCATTTTAGAATAATACACTTTTTCAGGTTTATGTCTTTTCATGTGAAATCTACCATAAATTGACCAAGTTTCATCTGAATGACTATTAAGATCCTTAAAAGATTTTTTTTTTTTTTTTTTTTAAAGTTACGGACACTACATAAAAGGGCACAAAACTGTATTTAGCAAATGTGTTTCTTTTTATCTGATAAAAATATAAATGTGTATGCATATTAAGTATTATGAAAAATGGTGTTATATGATCTCATCTGAAAAATCACTTTTGATGAGACACTTTTTAGCACCGATACCATGTTTTGGATGATAGTGGCCTAAACGTATCCTGATGAAATTTTCAATGCACCTTATCAATGCATTTTTCAATATCGATTCTCAATAATGTTAAGCGTCATAAGTTTAAAATACAGCCGTAAAAAACAAATACAAAGTCACAACATCAGCTAAAGACACGTCTCATTATCCGGAGCAGGGTCGGCATTAAATACGCTCTTTCCCTGACAGGAGTTAGCTAGTTAGTCCTGATATTTACAGTTATTGTCAGCTAGGTGAAAATAATCCCTCTGTTAACCTGCACACTTTATTATGAGCTTTATTGGGCTTGTCTGTGGCCGTGGAAATTGCAAATCCATATACTTTATCACAAGGAGCGGAAAAGCAAAATGCTATTTACTCCAGTCAATTTAGTTTACGGCCTTTGTGACTTCGCTCGCCCCGTTTATTTGTTGAGCAGCCAATTATTCCCCTTTGGTCCTTTTTTCACCTTTTTGATAACAAGCTGTTAGGTGAGGACAGATTTAAGATTAAATATTAAAGGAAAGGTTAAATACAATCTTGTGGATTATTAGGGTTTGAATTTTGGAGTTTAAATTTAAATTAAGATCAGTGCAGAGACAGTGGTGTGTTATGAAGAGTCGGATGAAGGAGAAGCTGAGAACTCCGCTTCCTGTAAGCACTGCTGAGACTGAGAGGTGGTGAGCAGTAACAGTCCATACATTTATAAGCTCTGCATAAGCGTGGGGTCTCCTGGGGTCCTGTGACAAGCTGTAAGTGAGTGTCTACTTTAGATCAGCTGTGAGATTAGATGCGAGTTTCAATGGAATAAGTGTGGCATTTGGTTTACTTATAGTTTTAAGTGACTACAAGTAAACCAAAAGATTGTTTTATCACTATTCCTGTAATGTTTTATATGTA
>JAQMYL010000023.1:20756554-20773113 GCA_030014365.1 Clarias pachynema | reverse complement strand
AGAGGATAGGGTTAGATGGAGGCAGATGATTCGCTGTGGCGACCCCTGAAAGGGAACAGCCGAAAGACAAAGAAGACAGTGTATATATTTTTACATTTATCCATTAGTGTGTGTGTGTGTGAGAGAGAAAATACACTATGAATGAGGAAGACAGAACAGTTGACGTCAGCAAAGTTCCAGGAATTAGAAAGCCGATGACCCTCTGCTGCTGTTCTCCACACGACCATGACAGACCGCGCTGTAAAGTCGCTCACAGATGGAGTAAATTGCTCTCGTCTGGTCCCAGCCAGGACTTTTTGCATGTGTGTGCGTGTGTCTATGTCTGGGTGTGTATACATGCTGCTTCTTAAACAATTACATTGTGTCTGTTATTTCTACATCGAAGGTTCAAGTGTTCCGTGTCATGATGTCATTGAGCCGTTTTCAGCGAAAACGAGTTGTATTAAATTGTTTTAAATGGCAGACCAGACTCGAGGTAAATTGACCTAGAATATCCAGTACAACTTTTTGGACTGTGTTCAATTCAACCCACCATTTGTTACAGTAATTGCAAGCAAACTCCTTCCTTGATGTGTGTGTGTGTGTGTGTGTGTGTGTGTGTATATATATACACACGCACGCAGGTGCAGGTAGATTTGATAGAAATGGCTTGTGGGACTGCAAAAGCTGCTCTGTCTAGTTAAACCATATTTTATATGCAAAAAAAAAAAAAAAAAGGAAGGTTATGTCACCCTCCACAAGAGGAGGAAAGCTGGAGTAAATGATGAAAAACCCACCAGGAATCCGGAATCAAATAAGGAAAAATAAAAAGCGCCACATGCCAGAGCAAATGACTGGTCATCGGGTTGTCCAGCTTTATGGATTTGCTGTTCAGTCACAAATCATTATGGCCACAAAGCCAGAACAAAGAGGCAGTATGAGCAAGCCAGTGCAGGCACGCCAAGGGAGATGATTATAAACAAACATGCTATATAAAAAGCTTTCCATTCCTGTCTCATTTCAAAACGCTGGGTAAAATTGAGAAGCTGTTTTGTGGCTTCTGTTTCGCTGCCATGGTTGCAGCGATCAGTCCGTGTGGGAAGCCTTTATAACTGCTGGTAGGCGACTCCGAGCATGTACACAGAACAATTTGTAAGTAATTAAAAAAAAAAAAAAAAGGGTTGTTTTTCATCTGATGTTAAACTATGTATAGTTATACTGTAGGTGTAGTAGGATTTATAGTCTTAAATTGATTGCACTTAAAAGCTAGATTATATCAGAAACCCTGTAAATACAGTAGGAATCAGGTCTATTTTACTTTATGAAATTCAAACTGATTTGAGAAATAAAACTAATCCTTTAATATAATTGTAATCAAATGTTGATTTTTTTTTTAAAAATCCCACCAGGCTGCAACCCACAGATGTCAGCACACACAGGGTAAAGCCGTGCCAGGTCTGCACTGCCATCGTTCTCAGTGCTCGTCTCATGCTGTGGGCAACAGCAGTAGGGGGTTGAGGGCTGAGATCATTTTTCCATCTCACAGTACAGTCCTGAGCTGGTGTCTAATTATCGCATCATAATGAAAAGTTACAATAACGTTGGCCTTTCTGTACACAAGGCCCGCCTCTGGCACCCTGCTCCTACATTGTTCCAACTGCCCACCACAATCTGGCCTCCGAGCATCCGGCCAAGTCTCATGCAGCTAAAACTGCCTGTGTGAAGAACTTTAAGCTGCATGCTCTGAGAACAAAATGACATTGACGGTGACAAATTAGCAGCATGTTCATTTCAGCAGTGATCTACAGTAGAGAAGGAAAGAACTACGAGTCGAGCTTAAGTGTTGTCTAAGGTCAAGGCATAATGCAACAGTGATCAAAATGAAACAAACATAAACCCAAGCAGAATATCTTCAGAACAGGATGTGTACTTGATAAGCAAAGCCACAAACATAGTGGAAGATGAAATCTGAAAATTTGACTTTTTTATATCAATGTGAATTTTAACATTAAGCAAAAAAGTAACAAGCCAACGAGCATCAAGTCCCAATACAACAGCCATGCTGAACAGTATTTTGGGGCGGGGACGCCGTCTCATGATGTACGTTTACGCGATCAGGAGAAATCATATCGCAATGCCGAGCAACGGCTTACTTCGGACAAACTGACGGTGATAAATTGAGCCGCATAACGCAGCAGCCCAGAACCGGATTATGAACCCTGATGCGCTGGCGCTACTCACACATAAGTGTAAATTATCTCACTTTATTGGACCAGGTGTATACATTTTAAGTGCATTTCCCATTTTAAGTGATAAATCCCTAGAAGCTCATGAACAGTTTTGCAGTTGCTGGGTGCGAGATCTGCACATTTACAAGCCAGAAAAGTCGGTGAGAGCTCAGTCACACTCGTAGGGTAAGAAGGTGGCACTGCAATCATTTGGCTCAATTATCAAACGAAACAAAATAGAAAACACTCAAAAATGTTCGGAAATATATAAATATCACGTTATAAACTTGGGATTTTTGGGAAGTCATTATTAAACACTAATTTATCCAATTTTCAACAACATTGTTAAAAGAAAAAGCCATAAGAAGTCCCAATGGCAGTCTGCGACAAGCCATGTGGAACTGCAAACAGGATTTCTTATGGCTTTCTTTCAACAATGGCTTCCTTCTTGCCAGTCTTCCATGAAGGCCAGATTTGTGGAGTGGACGACTAATAGTTGTCCTCTGGACAGATTCTCCCACCTGAGCTGTGGATCTGTGCAGCTCATCCAGAGTTACAATACCATGGGCCTCTTGGCTGCTTCTCTGATTAATGCTCTCCTCGCATCTCCCGGTTCCTTGGGCTTCAAGATGCTGTTTGTTCACTAATGTTCTCTAACAAACCTCTGAGGGCATCACAGAACAGCTGCATTTATACTGAGATTAAATTACACACAGGTGGACACTATTTACTAATGAGGCAGTTGGTTCGACTGGATTTTAGTTAGAGTAAAATGGGCTGTATACAAATGTGCACTACACTGTTATGATTTTTAATTGTAAAAGACTTGGAAAACCATTTATTATTTCCCTCCACTTCAGAATGAAGTGCCACTTTATGTTGGTCTATCGCATAAAATCCCTATAAAATATACATTTACCTTCAAGGGGTATGAATACTTTTGCAAGGCATTGTACTTTGGTCATTCTTGAAGCGGCGGCAAAGCACTGACTTATCATAGAAAACCTAAATGTAATATAAAATTGAAACAATCCTCACGACATGTTGCGTAAACACAATAATTACCCAAAATTCCACACGACGTGACGTCAACTTCACCTTCTCTCTATGCAGCAACCTAAAAAGCCACTCAGTCATATCATGGAGAATAAGCAGTAGACTGGAACACAGGGATGAGAAGGTAATTGAATAGAAGTTTGAAATGGAATTAAACACATTCAACAGAGGGAGCGAGCGTTCACCAAGCAAACAATACAACAGATGCAGGCTGAAACAGTAAATCTCAGCACAGCTTTGGACATCTGAAAAAGCAACAAGAAAAAAAGCCATCTCTGCATTATTATTATTTGGTGTAATTATGAATGGCTGCACTGTCAACAAACACATAAATGTTTCATAGGAAGAGTTTTTACAGATAATCCCGTCCAAGGTTATTACTCGTGAAGCAGGTTGAAGGAGATAAAGCAGCAGAGCAAAACATGGAGAACCCATAAAGCCTTCATGTAAAGGCGTCACCTACAGGTTTAAAGATTTCCAGTAAACCACATGTAGTAACTGGGACAGGAATTATGAACAGAATTATGGAGAGCCATGGAGTGAAGGCCAACTGGTTAAGCTCAGTGTCAAGGAATGTATAGGAATTTATCAGTCTCCCAGTTGTTAAATAGGATTTACTGTTTGCTGGCCATGAAGTGGCCATGACGTTACCTGCAGGTGACAGCCCAAGCTCAAGTTAAGCCCAAGAACATTGGATTGACTTTTGGTTGGATTTAGAATCGCTGCTTTAAAATGGTGGCATGCAATAAGAACGAGGAAATATTTGAAGAAATCTTTGGTTTATTCATATTTACATAGTTTTATATCCCACACATAGAAGATATATATATATATATTTTTTTTTTTTTTACTATACAGTACTGTGCAAAAGTCCTGCAGATCCCCCCCCCGCCCTGTTCCTGTACCTGAGCAGTTTTAAGCATAAAAAAAAAAAAAGCATCTAACTTAAGGCATGAACCAGTGAGAAACAGGTGCAGATGATGACAGATGATCAGGCCGGTGATTAGTATAATGGTGATGCTGAATGCTTGGAACAGACAAAAGGGGAAACAAGGTTGCTGCAGTTTTATGAAGCCTGCCACAGTGGGGGGAAAGAAAAAAAAAACTCTTTAATCTACATCATTTAATTTAAATTGATATAAAGGAATAAGGGATGGCTCAAGACTTTTCCACTGTACTGTGTTTATAAGCTTTATATATTTGATGAAACACTTCATTTTAACACCCAGACATCATGTGGAGGTCCTTGGCATGCTTTTAAATGGTTATGTTTAGCAAGTCATGCAAACAAAATGACATTTAAATTGCGCTCAAAATGCACCGGGTTAAAGACCCGCACAGCTGTGCTGTCATGATGAAAAACAAGTAATAACACTCGTCTGAAATGGCTCGTCTGTACCACTGTGTCTCCAAGAGAACTTCTATAGCCCTCGTCTCAGCTCAGGCACACGGCCCGGAAGGCACAAAAAATAAATAAATAAATAAGACCGCTACCTACCAAGGGCCTATGATTGATTGAAATGTCTGATAAAATAGTTTCCACTGCAGCTTGGCACAGGGTAACCGCCATTTGGCATGTGCAACTACTGTGGAATAAATGCATATGTATAATACGTGGATATGGATTATGGAGATAAAGACCAGATGCAGGAGAAAGCACAGACTGAATTCTATAGAAGCCATGATCACATTCAGTGTGGAGACAGAAAAGGGAAAGAGTTACAAAAGTTTTTGAAAGCCCTCCTCCAGGACTTTTTAGGAGGCCTGGTTAGGGCTTTGCATTACAGAGCGATCATACTTCAACTGTGACGCTGTAAACTGCTGAAATGGACTGCAGATATGCTGAATGTCTCGGTGTGACAGTTTCAAGAGGCCACATCATTCTCTAGTAGCACACTAGTGTGTGTTCAGGAAAAGATCTAAAAACAGTGGCAGCAAGTCAAATGCATACCGTGACACATCTCCTTCCTGACGGTTTCATGAAGTCGGAATCCAATTAGACCAGATCAGTGAGATAGAAACACTACTGTAGGTTACAGAGAAATCACAACTTCAAAAGGTGAAATGAAAGGAAATCGAGAAAAGAGAATAATAAAACTAGGATTTCTCTCGCTCACAAGATCTGTGGGCAGCTGACAGTCACTTTCATATCTCTACCAGGAGACACACCTCTCTCATGTTCTACATCCCAAGGCATCCTGGACTGACTTTAGAATTTTTATCTTTATCACGCTAGACTTTTGGAGGTCATCCTGCCCTTGTCGCTCAACCTCACTGTTGTTATCTGATCTGCATCTCAGATCCTAGCGTGGGGTCTGAATGTCACAGTCCATTTTATGGACGATCAGCTTCCTTCTGTTCAACTCTGAATGGCACTGATGGTCAGCATGCACGAGATATGGCAGGTGTCCTGCAACCAAAAAAAAAAAAAAAGAACTGCCAAAAATCCAAAAATAGAAGCACATATGGAGAAGGAGTTCTGTCTGCATACTAGAGATTGAATAGAATAGTCGATTCATACATGACTGATGCTGCTGTGCTTGAAAGGACCACCTTGATCACTTTGTATGAAGAGGAAAGGTATGTACAAGAGCACTATCTCCGTGATCAAAGGAATCCCACACTTCTTTCTTGTGTCATTCTTTAAAGCTTAAAATATACAGTAAATAAAATCCATGCACTGTCGCATAGCGAATTCTGTTGTAAACAACAATGTGTGGAAGAGTACTGTACGTTCAGAGCCACGGGCGGCATGTCACTGTCCAAACCCACTCCTAGAGTGGGTTAGAGTCAAATGAGTGGTACAGTATATGCCATTTAAAAAAATATTTTTTTTTAAAAATGCTACAGATGTCAAAGTTAGACATGGTGGAAAACCTTCCAAGATGTTTCTGTAAACATTGCATCTTCCGTCCTCCATCATTTGGCTTGAACGAGCATCTGTGCCATGAGGTTTCTTCTGAGCTGCCAGCTCTGCCATGAGTGCTAATGCCATGAGTGCTAATGATGTACCAGTTTAGGAACTGGTACATCATTAAAAGCAAAACATTTACACCATAAGGAAGACACCCTCATCCAGAGCAACTTACATTGTTTACTCCATTATACAGTACATTTGAGCAGTTGATGGTTAAGGGCCTTGCTTAAGGGACCAACAGGGCAACTTGGTGGTGTGGGGGATGGAACCTGCAACCTTCCAAACCATAGTCCAATGCCTTAACCACAATTTAGCACTAAAACTGCTAAATTAATTTGTAGCCTCTATAAGGCTGTTGACTGAAGCATTGATTCAACAAAATGTTAAAGTTCCTCTAAAACCCTACAGGTGGTGGACTTTAAACTGCAGCACATCATCCTGTGTGGTTTAAGCAAATTATTTGCCAAGTTTGTTTAAAATTGTAACAAAATCTGGAAGGAAAAAAAGTCATATTGAAATCGGTGTATTTATAAAATCGTGACTTACAGAATCGCAATACAAATGAAATCAGGACGTACTATAGGTATCGCGTTAATATATCGCATCAGGTGGTCCATGAATGTTGAATGATGGTCATACAGTATATGGAAGTTGTCGTAGGATGAAGGCAGGTCTAGCTATGATGCTAAAATTAGCCACAATATAGCACATCCATAGAACCGCCTGGAACGCCGTCAAACAAACCTGTGCATTTGGATGAAACGAGAAAGGGTCATAATAAATTAAAATATAAGAACAGGTATCGACCATAGTTTGTAGGATAATAACTCTGCCCTGCTGTATTTCTCATTATTTTAGGTAATAATAAAAATCCTGCACCTTTTCATTAAAGTAGGGAGATCGTAGAAGAACATTTCACATTTCAGCTACTGTTGTGGTTACAATTCATTGTGTAATAGCTTTTGTGCACATTATTGTACTATGTATAATTGTTCTACGTGTACAGTATTCTTCTGTGCATTTACTGTCTAGCGCTTGACTGACACCGTATTTGCACTTCATGTAGTCTTGTTTCCTATAAAGTGTTGCATCATGATTATTTAATGATACATTCACTACTGGTCACGTGTTCATCCAAATAACAATAATGAGCTTGTTACCAGCAAACATGCATAATTAGTTTTTTTTTTGGTTTCCTAACTGTGCATCCACTGTGCACAAACCTGTCTAGTTTGACTTGTTTGAGAAAATGGATGTATTCGTGCTTATTCACTTTAAAGAAGCATTTATGTGCTAAGCACTTTTCAAAGGAGTGTTTCATCAACTGGGAGCTTTTAAATGCATGGCTTTCTATGGTATAAGTCAGTCAAACATTCATAGTCATAACACGCAATCACTCCGACTTCCTGTTCCAAAAATAAATAAGTCAATATACAGTATCAAATCACATCCCTCAAGTAATTTTATTGAGGCTTTAAACTAGAGACTGGAGTCAGGAATCGCTGCTCATTTAAAATCACTTGTAAACACGATAAGGGCAATTTACTAATTGATTACACTTTCGTTCTGAAAATGGAAGTCCGATACTGTAAGGGAGGCTTTTATGGTCACTAAAGTGCTTACTAATGGCTAGAGTAAACAGGAGACCTGCACATACTGTACTGTACTTAACCATGATCCCCTGAGAGCTCAGAGCCAATTTACATACAATTCAGTGATAATCTTCTGTGCTTTAATGATTATAGCAATTCCTTGATTATCGTCACTGGTGATGCAGATCTATAGCTTTGCATACACACATTTGTCATTAACACATACTGTATTTTAGGTGCATGCATATTCCTTTTCAAGTACAGTAGATCACCAGGATTCTCAGATCCAACAATTAATCACATGCACATTTGTGGATATTTGGTTTGCAGAGAGTATCTGCACGAAGGGCAAAGGGTTCACAATATTCAGCAGAAAACCTTCAAAGCAACGATTGTTTCAGTTTCCATGGCAATGCAAGAAAGAGCAGGAGCACGACGAAGACAGAGAGCTGTGTGGGAGAAGGTATGTGTGCGACAGAGAGAATGTCAGACACAAGGTTGGAGAAGCACAAAGAAGGCAGAAAGGCAGAAGGAGAAAAAAAAAGCAGCATGTAACATCTTGGAGGTCATGTCAGACCCGGAGAAACGCTCCTCCTCGCTCTTATCCCTTCCTCATCAAAGCCAACTCACAGAACTGACAGACCACAGAAGATCCCAGTCCTCCGTTTCAGCCCCTCCGAGGGACTCGGCCAAAGTTGCTGAGCTTTCACAATGTGAGGACGATTCTTTTGCCCACAAATCTCATGGAAATGTTTGCACACAGGAAACAGGAGATTTCTTTCCATCGATTCCTTCTTGCTCATCCATATTGTCCTCTTCCAACAGAGTACTCAGTATTATTTAATATCCTTCATTGAATACAAGGAGGATTTATTTTTATTTGTCTGGCCTGACTCGCTCACTAATTCGACATGAACGTTATCAAGTGCTGGATTTTAGACAGAATTGATTTGAACTAATGCTTTCTTCACCTTGCTACATAAGTCTTCATTAGCCAAAACTCCTGACTTAACACTAACATGTTGTCGATACACACCAAGCCTTCATTAATATCGTCCTCTTTGCCAAGGGCGAGGCACAGCTTTTCCTCCCTCTGTCTGGCCTTAATCTAACCTCTGTCACAAATCACAACACCGTTCTGGACAGACTGAACACTCTCAGTCCTGATGCACTTTCATTAAAGTTGGATCCGGATGCAATCCTGTTAAAGATGCCTTTAATCTCTTTTAAAAAATTAAATAAAATTTTAAAAAGTTGGTCCTGATAGGCGAATAAGCAACAATGAAGGACGGCTTTAGAAGCACATTAGAATGCTTGAACATTTAGACAATGAATCTACTATATGCATACGGCATTTTAATACAGAATGAATTCAAGGCCATACATGGAAGTCGTTGCAGAAAGAAGGCAGGTCTAGCTATGACAGGGTACAATTAGCCAAAATATAGCACATCCATAGAACCGCCTGGAACACCATCAAACAAACCTGTTCATTTGGATGAAAGGGGAGAGGGTCAGAATAAATTAAAATATAAGAACAGGTATCAACCATGGTTTGTAGGATAATAACTCTGCCCTGCTGTATTTGTCATTATTTAAGGTACTAATAAAGATTCTGCACCTGCTTGAACATTAATTTAAAAAAAAAAAAAAGTTTAGGTCTCAGTCTAAATAAATTATCCAATTATATCATTTATGATTTCTTTTCTTCTCCGCATGCAGAACTTGTCAAGCAATATACCGGGCCTTGCAAAAATATTCATACCCCTTGAATTTTGTCATGTTACAACCACAAATGTGAACGTATCCCAATAAAATAAATGTATAGTACAGGATGTTTGTGGTTGTAATGTGACAAAATGTGGAAACGTTCAAGGTATATGAATACTTTTGCAAGGCACTGTAAAAGAGTTCCAGTTCAGTGTCAGCTAGTCAGGTCTTTCTTACTTACTCACGTATGAACATACTGTAGAAGCTGTAAAAGAATGTATTAATACTTTAAGAAAATGAATTCAGTGTATGCAAAAGGCATTTTAATACAGAATAATTATGAAAAATTATGTACTCTTCTGCAATTTATCAACACCCCATCCATGGTGCACCCTGCCTAATGCCCCAAATCCCCTGGGATAGGCTCCAGTCCTCCCATGGCCCTGTATACAGCATAGGTGATATGAAGAATGAGTGAGTGAGTGATTATGTATTCTACAGAAAAAAATTATCTTGTCAAGGTACTGCAATTCATTCAGTCTCAAAACTTACACAGTCTTCAATTTGCTTAAAATTATCTTTTCCTATATTACAATTCCATAAACAGATAGTCCTTATAGATACAGATTGATACAATTATATAAAAATTAAAAAATACAGGAGTAGACAAGGTGGATGAAAAGTAACTAAACATTAAAATTGGTCATAAAGTCCATATTTCTTATACAAACATATTGAAACAAATTGTACACATACTTTATTACATAGGAAAATGGAAGCAAATCTTAAAATTTTAACGTAGGCACCAGTGGCGTCAACCAGTTGGGGGATGGAACACAGTCTTCTGAAGGAAGTGATTTGGGATTTTACAGATAACATCCTGAATCCATGTCTCCAAGTCCACACAAAGAGGTGTACAGGACAAAGCCTCGCACACTGGAGGACTTGAAGACATGGATTCAAGAGTGTCTCAGCATCATCATAAACAACGTACTTTAGAAGACTGTGCATTCCTTTACCGGCGTTTAAGGAACTGGTTGACGCCACCGGTACCTACGTCGAAAGTTTAAGATTTGCTATTTGAATAAAGAACATGTACAGTTTCAAATTTCTATTAGAAATCTGGACTTTATTACTGATTCACAGAACATACAGTAGGTTTTGCTATAGATTCAATTATATTTGTTTAATAAAACCAGCTAATTTCATTATGGTGTGTGAGATTATATGTGTGTATTTGGGGCCCTGCGGTGGACCAGCATCCTAATGAGGCCGTCTTTACAGCTCGCAATCAGTGTTCCTGGAACGAGCTTCGGATCAGCCGCGACCCGGCCCAGGATAACCGGTTTACTGATAATAAATGAACAAATAAATGAATGAATAAATGAAGGGATAATTTAATTTAAAACCAGTGTCGAATAACTCAGTCCCATACACAACTCTACAGGGGAGTAAACTTTGCCGCAAATATTTCCATTTTAATTCCAAAAACAACAACATGTCCATTAGCGGTCATCTTTATCAGCCTGACGTTTTTACAGCTTTAGAGATGTCTGTAATTTGTAACAGAGCTCAGAGGATTACTTTGGAACAATACACAAAGGCAAAAATCTATAAAAGTACACAAAAGCCAAATTCACATAGTGTATAAAAAAAAAAGAAAAGAAAAAAAATCAGAAAAATCCTTCAGATTTTTGTCTTTTGAAGGATGTCTAACCCTAGAACTGATTGTTCTCCTTTCAGAGCGCTCCAAGTAAAACCCCTGCAGGACGCTAAGGGCCCTCCAGCATCGAATGAAACCTTAAAAGAACCCTTTTTGCGCTGTATTGTTTCACGCCTTAATATAGAAGGTACAGAAGTTCAATTGTTCTTGTGAAAAAAAAAAAAAAAAAAAGTTTTGTGCAGGTTCGAATTAGCAACATTAAAACTCTGATTTTTGGAAGCAACTTCTTTTTTTCCCCTTTTCCTTTTGAAAAAAAAAAAAAAAGGGCTTTTCGTATTAAAGGGAAAAAAAAGTGCAGTCACTGAAAGAAACTTTATAATACCGAACGCGTTTTAATAAGGCCGAAGATAAAAGCTAATTGAGAACTACTCTGACTGACGTGCTTGTAAAGCCGCATAAATGAACAGGTGGAGGACAGTCTTTTAAATATTAGACACATTATGCCATCTCGCAACTTGCAGTCTTTTGTGCAGATATTAAGCGGACAAAAATGCTGAAATGATTATTGCGCTGAGAAAAAGACAAAATACCTCCAATAGAGCGTGATGATGATGATGATGATGATGAATCATGCTTATTCAACATGAAGTGCTCAGCCAGGGCTAAGTCAAGCTGTTAATTATTAATTTGTTTCTTTTGGGAATAATTTCACCGCACTACGGATGTTTTAGGGAAATGAATACCGTCCCGATTGTCTCGGGAATTGTGTCCAACACTTTAACACGGACTTGAACTTGACCCACACGAGGAGCGTTCGGCTTATACACACTGGCACTGCGGCGGCGTGACGCTTACTGAAGAGCCAAGGCCAGGCAGCATGCAAGAGGACAGACTAGAGAGCTCAGTCAGTGGAACCAAAGAGAAAACTGTACAGAGAGAGAGAGAGAGAGAGTAGAGAGAATGAGCACTGCTGTCACTAAAGAATAGCCCTGTGAGAGAGAGAGAGTGGAGGCAGAGGCGATACAGTACGAATGCAATTCACAGGAGGACAGAGCCGCAAGGACAAGCATGTATCAAAGACAACCGCGCACGACTGCCAACTAGCGGTGCACGCATGCAACGAGGTCCAAATTAGACTTCAAAGTCTTACATATGTATTACATTTAAATCAAAACACCATCCTGAAATGCAGGTAATCATATAATCGTGTAATATTTCCGATGAGCTTAACGATTACGGTGCTAAAAATTCTTGGTAGTTGTATTTTCATCATATGTAAAAAAAAAAATTTAAAAAAACAACTGCGAGTGCACTTACAATGGTGACGATCTCAAATACGAGTGATGAAAATCAGATTTAGCTCCTAAAAGGAAAAACAGTTTGTTTTCTCGTCATTTTCCAGCAACATTCGAGATCACATTAATGAGAAATCCAATGCAGACATAGTGAGAAATACTTAAAGTTGACCTAAAGCCCCAGAATGCCATGCAACAGCGCTAACCACGACACCACTGCACCTCCGAGAAATAAAAACTATGGGGAAAAAAGGTCAACTTGAAATTTTACAATACACAATATGTAGATGAGCCAATGAAGATGAATATGCTAATTACAAAGATTAATATATTAATTGGGAACTGTAAATTAACAGGCAAATACCAATTGTTCGGTCTCACACCATTTAAACTCCAAAAACAGATTGATTCTACTTTAAATTTTGAAAACCATTAAATAATATCATATCACTTGCGGGTGCTTATACTAATAACCAGCACAGCTGTGCGTTACTGCTGTACAATAGCAGGATATTTAGTATAACAGCATGATTCCAATTAAATCACGGATTACCTAAAAAAAACTGACATTTCAAACATAAAACCACCAAATCATTTGTTTATTGATGTTCCATGAATATAAACGGACCCATAATATTTTATTCCTCCAGGTTTAGCTTTGATTTGACGGCACGGAATCTGCTGTCCAGCTCATGTGTGGAAATAATTCGTCCTCCCAGAGCCACTCTTTCACAATCTGAGTCATCATCAAAGAAAAACTCCATAGAAGTGATAATCTGGTGATTCAGTACATTCAGGTCATCAGCTGACTTTATTTTATTGCCACATAACGTTGCTGAGTCGAGTCCAGTAACCCAGAGCTTTCTGAAGGTTCCCCCCCCCCACACACACTGCCCCAATTTAAAAATACTTAAAAATGGAGTAAAATGCTATAGCACAATATCTTATAAAAAGTTTTACATACATTAGAATCTTATAATGATCTATATTCTTAATATCCTTTATATCCTATATTGACCTCTAGAAAGCCAAAAAAGAACATTAAGAATATAGATCAATATAGAATATAATCTATATTCTTAATATTATTTTTTAGGCATTGTGTTATTTCTTAATTTTATGTGTTTGTTTTTATTTTAATAGCTTTTGTTGATTTCATATTTTTCTTTACCTTATTGTTTGTCTTCTTTATTTTGTAAAGCACTTTGGTCAACTTGTTAAGTGATATATATAAATAAATTATTGATTGATTAGTTGATAACACCATTGTTACAAGTTACATTTATTGTTCTGAATTTAGATTTTTCTAATTCCAGTGCATCAGCGTATGCTATTGAAATTTACATTATGATCATAAGATGAATGATAAGTTTTTATTACTTTAGACATTTTCAAGACCCACAACCAAACTATGTTAATGAAGTGTAAAATCCGGGGAAGATTACATACAACTATTATTAGTGACTGTAATTTTTATATTATTTACAAATATATAGAAAGTAAATATAATAAAGTTGTGTATCAGTGAGCAGGTTGCATTGTTGCCTGTGTGTGCTGTTTCTCTTTTCTTGCTCATCCATATGCAGCTGGACTGGTTTGTGTTTGAGCCGTTCATCCCACCAGGCAAGTCAAGGCTCCATGTGCTTTACAGTGCCGTCCGTGTTTTGGATGTCTGGAAGCTGACTAGGCTAAAACATAGTAGCTAACATACAGGCCAATATACAGGATTAACACATGTTGAGCTAGTTTGCTAGCGCATGGAGCGATGTCACGTCACGTCACATTATGGTGCTTTAACTTGTGCAAGTTACAGTATATGTAGATACATACCGTACAAATGTAAACCGTGTTATACCTGTAGATGTAATTTGTGTAAATGATGAAGGGTTGTTGAATTTACTGCGGTTTAAATGTGTATAAATATAGTAAACGTTCTAGACACTCGATCTGATCCAGCCCATTTTTCAGCGTCAATCATTTTCGGATTATCTGAACGCAGATACAAAATCAGCGAGCAGTCATTTCACCTGCATCCTTAAAAAAAAAAAAAAAAAAAAAGTGGTTTGTTCCAGTTATCCGCCTAAAGTTTTACTAATAATAATAATAATAATAATAACAACTCACCAGAGCTTCGCTGTCAGAGAGGGTTTTTCTGAGCGTGAGTCATTTCTACAACGTGGCAGGCCAAAATCATGCGTAATGACTGGAATTAGACTGTACAGCACATGTCACTTTGAATATACTAAAATGAAGGTGATCTTAACACTACATTATTCCCATAAACTGTCACAAAGGAGCCAAGAGAGCGGCGGGGAAAGTGACGGATGAAAGTGAATCAAGGGTAATGAAAATGTAATTTCTTGCTGGGTGCACAAAATTATGAGTCAAATCTTAATTTCAGCCCACACTTCATTTCTGGCATCTCGAGAGAAACCAAGGCAGGTTTTTTATATTCGCATTTCGTTTGGATCTGTGAGCGCAGGATAGCTCTCGGTGAATGAGTGGATTCTGCAGAGAATTCGAATTTACTCATCTGTTTTTTTTTTTTTTTTTTTTTTTAAGAAAGTACTTTATTTCTCTCTTGGCACATCATAAAACTTGATCTAAAATAAGAAAGAAGCTTCAAAGCAAAGCATTTATTGGCAACAGAGCTTGGGATTGATGAATTATTAAAAATTGGCGATCTAAATGCTATGGAAGGCCACTGAAGATTATTTGTAAGACTGCAAAGTTACTTTAAGTTACTTTGACCTTTATCATTTACACCTCCGAAAAATTTAGGGTATAAAGAAAGAAAAAAAAAAAAGTAAAACAGATTGTCCTTGTATGAATGATTCAAAGGAAGTGGTCGACCGTGAGCACAACAGGAAGCGTAAAAGTGAAAGTTCTCGAGAACTTAAAACTGAACCCCCCCCCCTCAGCTCACCCCCTCAAGCATACAAAAGAACGGAGTACCAAGCGAGTATGAATTATTGTGGTAAGACGCATCAACAGGAAGCCGAACTGACCGGGTGTTTTTATGGTTTCAGGCGAGGGGGTTGGAGGGAAAAAACAAAAAACCCAAAACTGCTGCTCTATAATGATGAGTTGACCTGAATTTGCACCTCGGATGAAACAAAAGGACAGATAATTACCGTCAGCAGTGCTATTTCCACAAACAAGCAGTCACCTTGTAGAGTTCATGTTCAAGAGATAAAGATAAAGAAGAAGAAAAAAAAAAAAAAAAACTAATGATTTGGTCAGGAAGCCGTGATGCTGTGAAGTGTGTTTGAACGTTTCGGTCTGAAAATGGATTTTGCAAGCACTGATGATTTGGAGACGAGAGTCGCAAAGTGGCGGATTATTCTAGTCTATTCTTTCACCCCCCAAAAAAAAGGAAAAAAAAGTGAAGCTTCCTTCTTGAGTTGAGTTGCAAAGTATCAGGGTTTTCTTTCTCCATCAATACTCGAATAAAAGCAGGAGTGTGTTGACGGTGCCATGTCGTGTCGAAACAAACACAAAGGCACAGTGCTGAAAGAAGTAGAGTCTAATGAGGCTGACCCGAAACCGGCGCCTGTGTGATCGATGCCCTTGGAGTCTCGCTCATACACGCTCGAATCGATAGGCCTTCAGGGAGAAATTCATTCCTCCATGCTTGTAGACACAAACAGCGAATCAGATTATCAGCCGTGAGAGCCGCGCTGTAACAGTGGCCTTAATGAACAGGTGCAAAGGCACAACTCACCTCTGAGCCTTTGCTCTGAAAGAAACTAGAACTCTTCAGCTTTAATCACCTCGAGTCAAGCAGAAATGAATTAGAGCCGTGTTCCCGTCAGGATAACGATGACGGCGCACGGCTGGTGGGCGGGGCCGTGCAAAAAGACGCCGCAGAACCTCAGGGGTTAACTCGTTCATACGGAGTGAAGCTTTGATAAACGCTGGATTTTACAGGATGTAGAGCTGCGTTGATAGAGACGCACTACATTACTAACGCCCGCTTCAAAAGTTCCTTATCAAAGCATAAACAGAGCCTTGCGCAAGTATTGATACCCCCCACTTTTTGACTTGTACACAATGTCAAGCTACAAGGGTTTGACAATGAAACTGAAACGCCTGGTTTTAGACCACAATAGTTCATTA
>JAQMYL010000023.1:20745442-20756454 GCA_030014365.1 Clarias pachynema | reverse complement strand
CACTGATCCACCCCCATGCTTCACTCTGGGCATGCAACAGTCTGGGTGGTACACTTCTTTGGGGCTTCTCCACACCGGATGACACACAGTAACTCTCGCGGATGTGGGAAACAGTGAAGGTGGAAGATTTTCGCACCTGGTACCACTGAAACCAAACCAAATGTGACCAAAGGTTTGGCTATAGACAGACATATATACACAAACATACACATTAGAAGCTTATAATATAGAAGTTTCATTTTTATTTAGATTTCTCTAATGCCAGTGTGTCAGAGTATGCTGTTGCAATTCACAATATGATCAGAAGATTATCACTTTTGACCTTTTCAGGACCCACAAACCAAACATTTTACGTTAATGAGGTGCAAAATTTGGGAGAGATTATGTACAACTTTTTTAATTTTTACATTATATGTGAAAGGTTAGAAATACCCAGGATTCCTGTCTAATTACACATAAAGCACATGCAAAAGTCGTTGCTGAATGGGTATTTATACCTAGTGACCATCATGTGTGACAATGATAACATTACAAATACACAATCTTTTATTTTTTATATACATTTTTTGGCTTCCTGATCAAATCATTGCTGCTTTTCTTTCTCTATTGAACATGTAATCTTGTGGGAACAGCTGTGCTAATGGTAATTTTATTATTTATTTATTTATTTTTAGGAGAACGTACCTAAACAAACCACATCACAACAGACTAACACTTGATCAAAATGGTATACAGGCGAGAGAGTGGGGAGTGTAAGGACAGTACGGGTGATGAGGTTAACACAAACAGTTTATAAACTCAAATCGAACAAGTTAAGGTCAAAACATTATATGTGGACAAATGT
Source organism: Clarias pachynema (assembly GCA_030014365.1). NCBI lineage: Eukaryota > Metazoa > Chordata > Actinopteri > Siluriformes > Clariidae > Clarias > Clarias pachynema. The sequence continues at coordinate 20,755,610 of JAQMYL010000023.1, read as the reverse complement.
GAAACTTTTCTTCAGACGATTCACTTCATTGGTAATAGCAGCTGAAATCTGTTCTTGTAAATGAAATGGGAATAAACTTAAATCTACAGGGAAATCGCAGAAGAGAGCGGAATGGAAGGGGGGAAACAAAACTATAGCAGAGTGTTAGGTTAAGGAAAAAGAAAATGTGCTTTTTTGAAAGTAATGGAAGTCAAGTTCACCCCAATTTTTTTTTTTTTTTTTTAAATATGTGGTCAAATCTCGAGGTGCTACAAAATGTCATTTTCAAGTAAATAGTTTTCTAAAATAGTCAGTCTGTTTTTACAAAGGTAGGTTTGTATAACCTTAACCTTCCTCATACGATTCCAGCTTCAGACTGTAGGAGGCGAAGCCACTGGGGCGGACCGATGGCAAATTCTACTCGGAGGGGAGGGGGGGTGGGAGAAAAAAAAAAAGCCGGCGGCTTTCAATAGATATGGTATTCTGCTAAAATTCGTTTTGTGTTCGTGTGTGTGTTCTCCAGTGAGCCAGTTGTTTCCTAAACTAGTTTAACAAGTGCATTTTTATGTACGGATAAAAAAAACAAATAAATTTATATATATATATATATATAATAAGTGTGGTTTAGGGTGAAATTCGATGAGTTGCCTCCAATTATCACGAGCTAGATACAGTATGCTTTCTTATGTAAGGGATACTTTTAATTGGGACGATCATTGATTACAGTCAATGATCGATTGATTCCCCATCGATATTAATCGTTAGCAGAAACACAATGTCAGAGGAATGTGCATGAATGTAATGCCGTCAACTGAACATGGTTATGACCCGGTTGTGTAAAAGGGTGGATGATGCATATCTCGATTACGTGTTATACTATACAATTTTCCTGGGGAAAAAGGCCGCTCCCAGATGTGGGTATACTCTAATTAAAAAATATAAATAAAAATGGACATAAAACACCAACTATAAAAAATCTTAACATACGCAAAATCAAAAATGCTAGTTATCTTATATATTGAAGGTGTAGTTCTGCTTTGATAGATGTGTTGTGATTGTAATATAAACATTCGGTGATATTGAGTGATCCTAGTTGATGTACGTATGTGTAATGTAATCTGGGTTCAGTAATAGTGAACTGTGTCAGATTGATGATCAGAAAACATGAAAAAACTAGAGCAAGAAGCATTACACTGGCAGATATTCTCAACGACATCTTCAACATCTCTCTGAGCAGCGCCATCGTTCCCACGTGCTTCAAGTCCACCACCATCGTCCCCGTGCCGAAGAAGTCTTCTGTTCCCTGTGTCTCAATGACTACCCATCATGAAATGCTTCGAGTGGTTCTGTTGAACGGTTAGGACGACGCCATCACCTCCATCTTGCCCTCAAACACTTGGACAATAAGGACACATGCGTTCGAATGCTGGACATAGATTTCAGCTCAGCATTCAACACCATCATCTCCCAACACCTGATCTGGAAGCTCAGCCTGTTGGGCCTGTACACCTCCCTCTGTAACTGGATCCTGGACTTTCTGACCGGAACACCTCAGTGAGTACGGAACAAGAACTGCACCTCCAGTACAAAGCACACTGAGTACTGGGTGCCCCCCAAGGCTGCGTGCTCAGTCCCCTGCTGTTCACACTGCTGACTCACGACTGTGTAGCGACACAGTTCAAATCACATCATCAGCTTTGCTGATGACACGATCGTGGTGGGTCTCATTAGCAAGAACGACGAGTCAGCGTACAGAGAGGAAGTGCAGAGGCTAACGGACTGGTGTAAAGACAACATGTCTCTCAATGTTGATAGGACAAAAGGAGCTGGTTGAGGACTTAAGAAGTGACCATTCAGCGCTGAGCATCAACGGCTCCTCTGTGGAGATCGTTGACATCACCAAATACCTGGGTGTCCACCTGGAGAAGAAGCTCACCTGGTTCCTTAACACCTGCTCTCTGCACAAGAAAGACCAACCGCGTCTCTTCTTCCTGAGAAGGCTGAGGAAGGCCCAGCTTCCACCACCGATCCTGACCACCTTCTATAGAGGGACTAATCAAGATCATCCTGAGCGGCTGCATCACTGTCTGGTTTGGGAATTGTGCCATCTCGGACCACAAGACCCTACAGCGGATAATGAGGACAGCAGGGAAGATTGGGGACTCTCTCCCCTCTATTGAAGACATATACACCACATGCTGCATCCGCAAAGCCACCAGCATTGTGGCTGATCAGACACACCCCTCACCCTCCTGCCATCTGGAAAAAGGTACCGAAGCATTCGGGCACTCGCATCCAGACTGTGTAGCAGATGTTTGTCGCACTGTCACTTTGTCGCTCTTGTTTGCACATTTACACTTTGTTGTCTCTTCTGTATAAAATGGAGATAGTTCCCAGCTAGCCAGATAATTAGGTCTCTTTAGCTAGTTAGTTTTTTGCTAATTTAAGTTGATTTTTATTATTATATTATATATATTATATTATTAGGCTTCTTAGTTAGCTAGTTAGTTTTCTGTTAATTTATTTTGTACATTTATGTTGCATGTAGCACCTTGGTCCTGGAAGAACCATAAAATAAATAAATAAATAAATAAATAAAATCACGGACAACCATTGAAGGTTGGGCACAATCCATTTAATCATCAAATTTAGACAAATCTCCTTTTACAAATCCTAAAGAGAGTAATCCTGCTTTTGTCTTCTCTGGTCCAGATTACATAATGTGACTAAAACATTTTATATAAATAAAAAAAAAAGAAATGCATACCTATGCATAAATGATGATCGTATCCATTTCCATACATTACAAATATTCATGCAACAGTTTCATACTGGGTACATTATGCAAAAAGATCCTTGTAAAATTTCTCTTCTTCCAACCTTCCAAAAGATTTACTTTAAACCAATTACAGGACTCGACTCGGGAGGACCATCGCGTCTGATGTCCTCTAGCTGCCCTGACCCTGGAGAGCCTCGGCCATGAAAAGCTTACCCAGGTTCTGAGAAGTAAACTCCTTCACCGTCTGGCAGTAGGTGTTGATTTGCCCTGAAGATGAGAAAGAAAAAACAAAAAATATATATAAAAGGTATAATTAGTGCGACAATCTCAAGACTTGCTGATTCACAGAAGATCTTTGAAAAAGGAGATAAAGAGCGAGATGGGGGAACAGGGAGGGGGGAGGGGGAAGGCGACAGAAATAGCAGAAGAGGTGTAGAGGTAGAGAGTAATGACAGCACTGGCTGGTGCTCTTAATGTCCTCCATTATGTTGTAAGGCCAGACTGCAGCACTAAGTGATTGGCTTTCTGCTCGGCGACGTTGGAGGGGAACACACATCTTGCCAGGCAGGGCTTGAGAGTTTTTCTAAAAGCCCTTAAGAGGCTGAAAAATGAAGTGTGGCCTCCTCTAGCTCCCACAAACACTCCATCACCTGCAACAACAGCTCACATCTCAAAAACACTCCTACACTCACACACACACACAAAACTTACAAGTACAAGCTTCAGGATCACTTACATGTTGCTCTCCCTGGTCCTACCCCGACTGTTAAAGCAGACGAGGCATGGGGTTTTGACGGCATGACAGGGGTGCCATTACATTTACAAACACATGGCATGCTTTTTTTTTTTTTTTTTACACCCAAGGTATCTTCGAAACCAAAAGATGAAACAGAATCGGTCAGATTTGGACCAGAAATGTGCATCTCTACACTAAAGGAGGAAATTATCTCTACGTGGAAAAAACATCACTTCTGGTACATTAAGAAATGCGTCATTTTATTTAATGCAATTTAACCATGAAAAATAAATCGATGGCATTTAGACGCCAACATTCTCGCCTATCCCAGTTGCTCCGACTTCACTTATACTCATAAAATACTTTAAAAAGCCTGTTCTTTTAAAAATGTATGAATGTTAAGAATTTTTTTTTTTAAAGGTTCCATATTTAACACGGGTCTCATTTTCCTGTTGAGATTTGAACACATTTTTTTATACGTCAAACCCTTTATTTCACTCCCCCTTCAAACGTGCCATTTCAGTATCTATGTAAATGAGCTACTGCAGAACCACGCATGTCCAGAAAACATCAGTGCTGAGAGCAACAAGCCAGGGGAGGGGTATCTTCTCATATGTTGTCACAAGAGGGGGGAAAAAAATCTAATTCACTTGTTTAAGCCCTGGGCAATAAGGATATAATTTTATTTTATTTATTTATTTATATAAATACGCACTGCCAAAAAAGTGAATTTTGCAAATATTCCACGTGACATGCTAAACACATCCTGTAGCTGTCTGAACAGAATTCTTTGATCACGATAAGAAAAATCGAGCTCTGGGTCTAGTCCTGTCTTTGGAAAGGCTCGGTGTTCATCATCTATGACTTAAAGCATTAAAACATACTTGATGTGCTCATGCCATACATGTATTTATTGATTCTATTCTCAACCTTGTGCAGATTAACATATTTGTGTACCTAGACGCACGATTTCTTACATTCAATGTGGAAAAAGAAAATAAATCACTTTAGGAGCTACAAAATGGCTAAAGGAGACCATTAGAATCTTTCATCATTCTGTCTACTAACAACAGAAAGCCGTTTCTTTTAGGTCACTGTTGCCTTTCATATTCGAACAAATGAAAGGAAAAGAAAAATAGAGGGATTGTGAAGAAGACTTAATATCGCTGGCACGATTTACGAAGTAAATTGAGTTTATTCGCTCTAAGTCTGCGCCGTCTGATCCGAACGCTCGATAGAATAGATACGGACGAAGCGCTAAACAACAATAGCTCGGATCGCCTAAGACACGGCTGAAGAACAGGAAGCTTGATGGAAAAAATATTCCACACAACCTGTACGCGATGACAACTCCAAATCTAATTACTCACAACTCAATAACCGACATCGTGCATAAAGCCCCACAGGCGAATGTATTCCGCGGCAAGTCGAGCTAGAGTAAATCAGGAATGTTAATAATTCAAAGGCGAAACGTGCGTCTGCCCGGGGTGTCTCCGCTCTCGGAGACGGTGAGGAAAATATAAACGTGAAGAAGGAAGAGGTAGAGAGAATAAAACAAAGAAAAAGAAAAAAAAAAAAAAAAACTACTAAATGAGAAGGATTAGATGCTAAAGATGCCGTGAATGCTAATGCTCTTTAGTGCTCATTAGCATGAGAAAGAGTGATGGCTGAATTTGGCGTAGTCAATGCGAGACATGCGAGTGTGTGTGTGAGTGTAATTAATCCTCACTGCCACAGACACGGTGACAGGCAGACAGAGGTTGTGAAGGCTGCAACACGAAATGTAATCAACTCTTCAGACCCGGCGTAACCTCGACTGCTATTATCTACACGAGTCTCTCACACCTACTCATTACGCAGACGAAATTCTACGGATCTACAAATCCGCGCACGCTCCGCCGTTAACGGGATAAAAGGCGCTCGGAGGGAGTAATTCGCATCTCAGGGCGGCTCATCCTGCACAGTCGGTCACACCGTGGCGGGTCTGATTAGGTTCTGCGAGCGGCTCATGTGGAGCGTGGCGCTTAAATAAACGGCGAAAAAACAAAAAACAAAAAAAAACATTTTCTTCTCGTCCGTCTCTATCTTGAAGCGGACGCTCTTTAAAACGGGCGCTGCAAATTCGCTCGCAGTCTCTGCCGACAGACTCCTCGGAGCGGCAGCAGGGAACGGTCCAGATCTTTACGAACCCCAGATTACTCGAGGCTAAATAAGGAAATGAATCATTAACAGGTTGAGTTCTCACAGTCTGTTCCACGACTCGCCCGCTTTACTGAACGGGCACTCGCAGCACATTCTCACAGAAATCCATGACGGACTGGTGGTGGCTTTTATTCCTGTGTGTTTCTCAGCTTATATTACGACGGGCTGATATGATAAATGGAAAGGAGGCTTAAATAATGGGTGTATAATTATATATATTTCAGTCATAACATTATGACCAATGATGAGTACACCCCGCCCCCCCCTTATGACGGGAAAACGGTGACGCACGGTGTGAGAGCTGCTCTGATCCAGTCGTGAAGCCATCACAATTAATCTCTTGTCGAAGTCAATCTAATTCCTATGTTTGCCCATTTTTTCTGCTTCCAATACATCAAGTTCAGGAAAAAATAAATAAATAAAATAAGGTTGCTGCTGCCTAATATCCCCCACCCACCTCTAGGCGCCATTTATAACGAGATATTGTGACTCTAGCTACTGTGGACAAACTGTGATTGATCGCTAGACGACTGGATCGGAGCAACTGCACAGCTCTTGTGAGATTGTTCCCGGTTCGCATGGGTCAGGACAAACCAAAGTCATGACCGACCAAAGCCAAGCCAATCCAATAAATCACAATTGGCACAGGTATTTTGAAATTGTATTGGGTGATCCATGGTGATTCCTTTCCCTACTAGAAAATTGATTCAGTTATGTATCGTGATTCTTTTGTGTGTTGATTCAAGTATCACCCCACTGAATCCAAATGAGATTTTTTTAAAAACTATTTTTACATTTACATCTCTATGAACCGTGCGATCGGCCAGGGACCAGAATTGTCTGGTTTTCAATTTGACCGGTGATCAGCTGATCAGCTTCAGATGTAAATGATTCTGTACCGAGTGCAGAAGCTTCCTAGTGCAACATAAAGACATTACATTATAAAAAAAATAATAAATCATGCATGTTAATAGCCTTCGATCTGCCTTTTTTCTAAGAATTAGTCTCAAACCCACTCCTTACACACGTCTCAAAACAACACGAGCACAAGTTAGTCGAAACTCTGCGTTAGAAGGCCCACACACCCGCGCAGCACTCATGGACAATTTGAGTTTTGAGACTTTGGAGGCATTAAAATTTCACTGTTTCTTTATAATACACTTTTTCATCCTGTGTGGTAAGAAGTATATTAGAAATAATTACAGCAGATGACAAGAGATGCTTGCTTTCTTCATAAAAAAATTAAAAAATAAATAATTTAATTTAATGTTAAATGTTGTACTTGTTTTTGACTTAGTATTGTTTAAATACAGTGCTTGGTTTTTAAGTGAGAAAACTAATGTTATAAGTAACAGGCTGCATTTAATTACTGATTAAACACAATAAAAAAAATTGCTTAATGCATTAATATATTAAATCCTTAATATGCATAATATATTCAATTAAATAGTATTTTTATAGCGCTTTTAACAATCATTGTCACGAAGCGACTTTACACAATTAAAAGAGTGTGTAAAATGTGTTCAAATCTACTTGAGTTTTTGTTCTTCAATATCAAACTGAAAGAGAATTTTTTTCCCTCCAGTGTATGAAACTGTACGACCAAAACATCTTCTGGACTTTAACTTGGGCAGGATTTTTATTTTTTTCAGTGAAGATGTTACAATGAAAAAAAAAAAAAAGCTCCAAGTGTCTGATTGGTGTCTGAACTGACCGGCTATAAGCAGGGAATCCATGCGTGCAGGAGGCTGAGGAGGCTTGAACAGCTTGGTGAGGTCTTCTTCAGGAAGAGGAGGCTCGCCTCGACTCTGCCTCTGAGCGTTCTCCTGCTGACGCCTCTGGACGTACTGGAGAGAAAAGAAAAAGAGAGAGAGAGAGAGACAGGAAGAGGAAAATCTGTTAATATGACCTTGATATTCGGAGATCCTGCCATGTTAATGGCAGATGGCCCGAGCTGATTCGATTATCTCCCAATGAAACAAAAACGTAAGGGTCAATCTTTCAAACCGCAAGTAGTGCGTGACAGAAAGGAGGGCGAGAAGGCTCTGTCAGAAGGACAGGACAGGATGACAAGTGGAATAAAAGGCTGTGGGTATAGGGGTTTAAAAAAAAAAAAGAATAGTGAAGTTGATATATGGTGTGCATCCACCACCTTGGAGCGTTTTTTTGGTTTATTATTTTATTCCCCTCTAATGTATATACCGTACTCTGACTCGACACATTTCTGAAGTGCAGATGTGATGTGGTTCGAGGTGTGTGTGCGCTATGCTTCAGCTTCAGTTATTCACAGAGCCAAAAACACATGCCTCTATATTTACTTACACAACCCAAGGAATTATGGAATCGCAAAACTTCGAGGATGTTGGACTTTATAACCACAAATAAAAGCAAATAATTTTTTTTTTCGTTTAATAGCGGAATATTCGGGCTTCATAAAACATCAAGTGGAAAAAAACTATTCTGATTAATAGCATGTTAATTTTTAGTCCGATCAAGCGGAAGTTATGGATTGTTCATTTGACTTCCTCAACGTCGAGGAAAAAATATTAAATCCTCATCAACAGAAGGAAAAAAAGAAAAAAGAAAAGAAAATAATAATAATTAGTGCTTTGCTGCTCCTCCTCAGCCTGAATTCTATGAGCAACGGACTTCGCTTATGAGAAACAACATTCATCAAGCTGGTTCCAACTTTTTGGATGACGCCTTGTCATGGAAATTTATTTATTTATTTATTTTTAAGGTTTCCACCAGATATTTTTAATCATATTGAGAGCCGGACTGTTTGTTATCCACGTCGCTGAGTTGATCTGAAGGAAAGCTGTAACGCCCTGCTCTGTGGCAAGACGCATCATCATCATCCTAAAAAACCCCGATTTCATCACCACACCGGCTTTCTAATGATGGAATGTGGAACAAGCCCAAGTTTCATTATATACCAGTGCATTGACCAATGACTTAAAAAAATAATAATAATAAAAATAGATGAGTATGGAAATCTGTTTTCTTTGGGTGAGCATCCCAACCAAGCATCATCTACTTGGCCAACGCAAATAATCCACCATCAAGTGTTGCTTCTCTTTATCCCACTATGACCTTGTTTTCTTCAGATTAGATCTCAATGCTGGTGTTCCCTCGGTATTTCTCTGCGTAAACCCCATTTCGTTAAGCCGCCATCACGAACGTCACCTCCTGGTCCCGCCCATTTGTCCCCCGCCTCTCCCCACCCAAAGACATATTGCTTTGAGTTTTCTGTCCTGATCCTCTGACGTCTTCCCATATGTTCTCCTTTTATAACCTTCCCATTTTGTTTCTTTTAGACACAGCTGACTGGGAACAACCAACATCTTTTATCACACACTGCTCTGGATTTCCTTCTTAAAGGAGGTTATATCTAATCCTTTCCACAATGTTTCCTTTCAACTAGAAAAGGCGAAAGAGCTTGTTAAGGTCTTTAAGCACTCTTATAACTTGCAGACTAAAAGTCGAGTTCCCACTTTCATGTTTCTTTTTGGTACGAATCGCTATGAATTCACAAACACTGATGAGTAAAGGGGGATCAGAAGGTTACCGAGGTGTTTTGAGGTGATTCGTGGTGATTCGCAGCTTGTCAGCATGGACTACAAGTTTTAGTACATGCTGTCATAGTTCAACCGAGGTCTGTCGTAGTTCCACCATATTTTTCCAAAGACTTATCTGGTCATTTGTAGCCAGTTGAAACCATCTAAAAGGTAGTGATGGTATATAACGTCAATATTCTCTCTCTCCATCTGTTTTGACACCCCACTTGTTTTTTGATGCCTTCAGCATTGTTTTACGGTGTAGAAAGAAAGAAAAATCAACTAAGACCATGGAATTTCTGCTCTAGGATCCTGTCTCCCCAGGCAGCAGGTGTGGACGTGTTACATCAGTTAATTTGTAACTGCAAAGCAGCGCGAGCAAAATAGACACTCCACTTGTGATTTACATAAAAGAAGAGCAGTTTGCAGTGAGGACAAAAAAAAAAAAAAAACATTCTTAAAAGAAAGTTTCTTAAAGAGAATCATTACCGGTGATGAGACACGGATTAATCACTACGAGCCTGAGAGTAAACGGAACGGAAACATCCTCAATCGCAGACCGGGAAAAAGTTCAAAAGTCGACCGTCAGCTGGAATATTAATCAACGCTTACAGTTTTCGGGGATTCTCGAGGGCCAGAAGTATTGGAACATTATCCGGGGGGGGGGGGGGTTCAACAATCAACAGTGCTCGTTACAGTGAGACGTTTATTGAAGGGCTGAAGACTAAACACAGAGGACTGATATCCGAGGCCGTTGATACACGTGTCCGCGTGACGATACACGTTCACTAGGGATGCACCGATACCACTTTTTTGGAAAACGAGTACGAGTACTTGCACTTGCATTTCAGTACTCGCCGATACCGATAACTTAATAAAAACATGATTTAAATTTACAGAAACAGACGCGGAATT
>JAQMYL010000023.1:20732095-20745342 GCA_030014365.1 Clarias pachynema | reverse complement strand
AACGAGTACGAGTACTTTAGAAAATGTGGTATCGAGGCCGATACCCGATACCGGTATCGGTATCGGTGCATCCCTAACGTTCACACACTTCTGTCCACACTTGTCGACTTTGCAAAAACTTAGGGTTAGGGTTAAGGTTTTGAGGTGTTAAAGCGTCCTCCCTAAAGTCCTGATTTGTTTGGTACCCTGAAAGCAGCCCTACGAGGACGAAGATTCACTTCTGATGAAGAAGTGAAGACAGCAGTGCATTCGTGGCTCACAGCTCAGCTTAAAACATTTTTAATGAGGGAATACGAAAAACAAAACATGCAAAAAACATCTGTGTATTTGTTATTTCTAAAAGTTAATTCAAATAAATTCTAGAGCCAGACTGTGGATAAATTTTGACTCCCCCTTGTGTGCATATATCTAGTGTGTGTATATATGTATACAGATATCTATAATTATTGGTAACCCTAGAATCTAGAATCATGAGTCTATTAATATTTCTTTTTTTTTTTTTTTCTTGATCGGTCATCCCTGACGACTTCCTGTTTCACTGGGGATAAATTTCCGTTCATCAACATGAGGAAAGTTAAGAAAATATGCAAATTAAATGAGACCTTGACCTTCATGAAATCAGCCTTGTCCCTTGACCCAAACTTCAGTGAAAACCTTCGAGATTTAACTAATTAACCATGAAGATATAATTCATACCCTTTTTCTCCATATCTTTGAGAGCTTTTCATAAAATGCTTTTTAGTCTTACTGTATCTTTGAAAAATAAGCAGACTGTGAGAATGGCAGCAACAGATCAATATATTACATAAATATATAAAATATCACCAGATCAAAGAGCTTTAGATGTAAGAAAAATTATCTAAAACATGTTAAATGTATGAGGCAACAATAAAACAAGCATAAACAGCATAAATGAGTTTTATTTTTAAAAAGCATTGACAACCACTTCAATCTTATTGTAGATTCTATACAGCGCACGGGGGTAACGCGTCAGTCAGACGAAGAAGATGATGTGCACGTGTCTCAATCACAAGTAGAGCACAGGGCACTAAAGCTGTTCTGGCTTCATCCTTGAACTTGACACAGATGGCGACTCAATCGATTTCCTTCTAGCACCGCTCGCTTCACAGACCCAATTTGGAAGGGCTTTGTGTTCTGCGAGCGCTGGCTTTGGCTCTTTGCACCGCGAGCGAAACAATGGATACCTCTGAAGGGGAAGTTCTGTAACCTTTACTATTCCGAAAGCCAGAATTGGGTCGGAAAGCAGGGGTGCAGAGTCCGCGCCGAGCTCAGAGTCAAAAAGGAAAAAGGAGAAGAAAAGAAAAAAGGAGCTCAACATGGCCACAGAGTTCTGGATGAGCAGTTCTGTGATAAATATTGATTTTTTTCTTTCCAAAAGCAGGGCCGGTCTACAGCAGAACGGCTCACGAGAAGATTCCTCCAGCAGACGGAGATGGAGGAAGAAGGAGCTGGAGGGCACTGGGCGGCGCGCCAGTACAACTCAGACAGCAATAACAAAATAATAATGAAAAAACGATGATTGGATGAAACGGCAGGTGGTTTGGTCGGGCCTTCGGAATCCGACATGCAAGAACGCAGACGGCGGAAACTTCGTTCAGACGTAGTGATTGATTTTTATTTTTTTATTTTTTCGGATCTGTTCACAGTATGGGAAGGTGAGACTCTAACCCTGGAAGATCTGTCCTCTCGAGATGTGTGTTAAAATTCTATGGGTTACTTCATGAGCAGTGCATCTCGTTGGGAATATGGCCAAACACAGCGCGCGCACACACAGAACTGAATAAATATTTATGATGCGGTTTATGCGGAATACAAGATGTTGGGCTTCTTGGTAGTACAGACTTAAGCAAATTAGTCCAAAATCCAAAACAAAACAAGCAGCTCAGCACTTTTATTTTAGGTCAGCAAAGAAGGAAGAAAAAAAAAACCCACACACAATAGTATCTACTACAAAGGCCAGAATTCAAGGATGTTTCTAGTTCGGTTGTAGAACAGATGTCACTCGTAACGTCTTGTCCAAATTAAAAACAGCTCGACAATTCAAACAGTATACGCAAAAAAAACTAAGTAAAACATAAAAATCAGGACGCTGTAATCTGTGAAAGACTAAACATTAGTAATTGTGTCTAACGGAGGTAACGAGCAGGTGCAGGAAAGCGTTTAGAAGTGAAAGGACGCGGGTTACCTGATGTTTCTGCTGCTGCTGTTTGCTCAGGCTCCGGCTGTAGTTGTTGTACTTGCTGATGTCTTGGCACATGTCGTCCACTCTGTCCATCAGCATCTGCAGGCTTTTCTCGAGATGAGAGCTGGAGCAGAAAGAGAAGCCAGAGCACAACGAGTTCATTCATGCTGTAAGGCTTTTCCCAGAAAAACAGCAAATATTTACAGAAGACTTGCTTTTAAAATCGATACGAAAATCACTTTTTTTTTTTTTGGGAAAGGTTTGGAGTCAGACAGACGGGCATATTTTTAACCTACAGTTGTGCGTGCTTTCTTGAGGAAAAGAACCCAGACAGGTGACAACAAACACAAAACATGTAAAGTGTTGGGCCTTTAACAAGCTGCCAGAACGACTTCAACGTGTCAGAGTTTTATATACAGTCATTATGACCATCAGTGTCACGGCAATATTGGACTCAAAGTCTTTGAACTGGTCTTTCGCAAGGGTAGAACGATTGTACAACATATGCATCATTAATGGAAGAAAACCGCGAGAAATCTGAGCACGATGATTAATTTATTTTGGGGTTTTTGAATCGATGATACAGGTTCAACAGTTGACATTCGCCCACTTGAATTATTAATTCGGTGGTGCTGAAAGTTGGTAAATGTCCATAATTTGCCAAGCCCAAGAACTTTCACCTTCCTGTTAGTGATCATGATTCATTAAAACTAGTAGTTTCTCTGCACCAACATTTAAAGCGGTCGTCACTCATCAATCTGACTAAGAGACCGTGCAATGGGGAAACTCCAGAGAGCTCAGTGCAGCTCTGAGAAAGGACAGGAATGTCTCCTGAGGCCAATTGTAAACAACTGCAGATACCAAGATCAGTCCGAACGATTGTTCACAAGCGTAGCCGCTTTGCCAACTGTCCAAACTGTCACCTTCAGCTGAAAAGAACAACATACAAACCATCAACACACAGGCCTGTCATAAACTGGAAGCTGCTAGAACACCAGTATCACTGTCTACACTCAAGCAAGTTTAACATGGGACTAAAAGGGCTGCTGTCCGAGAGAGAGAAGCACCTTCTCCAAAACTCAACGACTTCAAACTCGACTGAAGTTTGTAGTCGTCCACACAGGAGGAAAGATTAGACCATGGGTATGTTTGAAGGAATAATCACCAAGAACACTGGACCTTATCCTGAACATGGTGGTGGTAGCATCATGTTTAGTGCCAAGTGGAAGTTAAATTATCAGCTAGACGTTGAAACTTTGTCTAAACTGAATGTTCTAACATTACAATGATGATCGGAGGTGGTTGTGGAATGGAATGGATGAAGCAGGCTAACTTTAAGCTTTTGGAGCCTCAAACCTATAAAAATAATTTAAAAAAAATTAAAAAACAAATTGTGCTTAAGTTAGGTCCGTGCAGGAAAACCAGCAAATTTAATTGAACACTACCGACTCTGGCAAGAAGCATGTTCAAGTATCCATGTTTTTGGTGGCCGTCAAGAACATTTTCCTAATGGTTAGAATTACTAAAGAACTCTCAACCAAATATTTCATGTCGAATATATAATTGTGACCCTGTTTTAACATAATATATATATATAAAAAAATTAATAAATAAATAAAAAATAAATAAATAAATTTTAACTTTAAACTTGGTTTTCTTTTGGTAAAGACGTATTTTGTACAAGCATTGTTCTGCAGAAAAAGACTGCAAACATCTGACCACAACTATAAATTGTACGACTGGTGAAAAACTCTTTCAAAAGATATTTCCTCAAACAAAACTAAAAACATATTAGCAAGAGGCAAGTGTGAGAGCGATACAAGGAAAGACGAGTGAGCAGGAGTCAGGCGGAGAAATACGGACGGGGAGAGGAAGAGACAGGCTGACATATATAATTATATTTATATAACTGCAATGTCTTGACAGTTGAAACAGTTTAAGAAAAGGGTAAACTGAAGTTGCTGCTAAACTTTTTTTTTTATTGTATAAAATTAATCAATCTATTTTATTTTTAAATGCACCCTTTTTGTTTAATAACAATGAACATGTATATTTAAATTGTTTTTTAAGTGTCAATATTGTTGAAATGCTTTGCACTTTTTGAAGTTGATTTCAGTATCATCTATTGACATGCACACGCCACTACAACTACTAGACTGCTTGATTACACAACCGTGGAGAGATGTTCAGAGACCCTTCAAATTTTACACAATCTCCAATAATATCAGGAAATAGTTATAGAAAAACTGTTGTGTTTCAAAAGACGTAGCTGCATCAGACAAACGCAAACAAACTGATTGATCGTTTTCTTTGTTAACAAGGGAAAACAACGTTATTTTTTTTTCTAAATGTTTGATAGTTTCAAAATGTCAGTTCTCAACATGGCTAGTATCAAAGTCAACAAATAAGATTAAGATAATGTGTTTAGCTTAAAATCTAAAGATAACATTACATTTATGGCAGACGGCCTTATCCAGAGTGACTTACATGTTCATCTCATTATACATCTGAGCAGTTGAGGGTTAAGGGCCTTGCTCAAGGGCCCAACAGTGGCAACTTGTTGGTCATGGGGTTTGAACCTGGGTCCAATGCATTAACCCTGACCTCAATATAGAAAACCATAGATATAGATAACCACAAAACCAATATAGATAAAAAATAAAATAAGTTTTCCACAAATATTTCATAATATTTGAGATTGGGTCAAATGTTAAGGGTGTCAAAACTCTCCACCACTGTACATCACAATAAAAATAATGATGCTCTGGACCTCTGCTTGAGGAAATTTTCTCTAAGTGGACCTCGCTCCAATGAGAGAAAAATTGTTCTGATTTTACCCCTGAGACCGTTCCCTGTAACTGGACCTGATCCTGATCCGTTCCAACAAAATTCCCCACACTGTACTTTTTCAAATTTAGTTTGTCATGCGCCTGTAGCTGTACCAGAGATATCTTCTTTTGGGCTTCGTCCAATTTCAGGTCCTTAATCGGATTTTGATTTTTCATCTTAAAGCTACTTACACAATACATAAACCAAGATCCATCCAAAGTCAATATTAAAACCAGAAACCGAGGCAACGTTCTCTCTATATTGCTTTAAGTACTCAATTTGTAGCCTTCACATTCTGAAAAACCAATAGCTTACGTCTGCATAAAATATCACGTGCCAAACGTGATTTCAAGTCATTGATATTTACTGTTGTGTGATGTATTTTCTTGTCACTGTTACTCCCTCATCATTAAGTAAATCCGATGAGGCAATCGAATACTTTCCTAGGTTGGACGACAGACGAGCAAGTTCCTGCCAAAACCCGCAAAACTGCTCTGCGATGACACTGAAGATCATGAAGCAAGCGCGCTTCCAAATTTTTATTTCGGATTATGGAATAAATTTCATTTTTGGGGGAATGAAAAACCACAAATCATTCTTTTTTTGAATGCTGTTTCATGTTCAGTCAGTGTTATGCCAAAAAGAAAACACTTGGATATTAGGAATTCCATACCATCAAAGCAGCTGTGAATTTCCCAGAGAGTATAAATCTCAGCATTAAGGCTTATACGTTATTAACTACTCGGATACATCGATAAGGTGGAGTTCATTAAGAAACAAATAAATGATTCAGCACATCCTGAGAAAGAAGGAAAAAATATAATATATACATCACTTGAAAACCTGCATATTTCATACGATATGCAAATCCTCTACGCCGCTGCTACGTCTAGTGTCGAACATCAAAGTCAAAAAGTGAAAGGATAACGGTGTGGGATACTTTTAAATTCCTTCTCAACTCCATGCCTAGCCTTTTTATTTCTAGTATAGCATTAATCTACATTAGCAGCAAATTAGTTACAACAGCAAGTTCCATTAATCTTCCAGGAAAATTCCTTAAATCTGCTGGGAAGACAGATGAGACAACCTGGAGGTAAGGAAAAAGTTTAACTCATTAACTCTCTCACATACTGTACACTCTTTATACCATCAACAAGGAGAGAGTAACAAGTTAAAGAAACTGAAGATGTTTTAGGGATTGTGTTTAACAGCGATCATTGAATCAACAGTTTAAGACATTGTATTATTGATGTATTAAAAATGTGTCTAAATACTACGGACGTCCAATTCTTAGTCCGCTATCAGTGTATTCTGTTAGATATTTGTTTTTTTCAAGATGAGGCAATATAAAAAGTCATGAGCAAGTGGTTTTTGGAGCAGGTACTGTAGATGAAGCATATAAAGCTCATGAGACATTTCCAATAATGTTCGGTACAACTTCATTAAAGGTCCTGACAGACAACTGATATAAAGCAGGTCATGGATTAAGCATTAGTTTGTTTTCCTTCATTTATTTAGAAATATCTCCACTGTGAGGTGGCTCGATGGTTAAGGTGTTGGACTGCTGACCAGGAGATCCCCGGTTCTAGCCCCATTGCCACTGTTGCTACAGGTTGCCACTGTTGGACCCTTGACCAAGGTCCCTGGAGGTGTGAGGCCTCAGTGTTAAACCACTACACCACTGTGCCAACAGAAGCCGTAACATTGGTTGAATCTGTATAGAATATCTGTAAATAAATATAAACTATGAAAAAAGGTACTACCTTAATAGGCAAAACAAAAGTAGCAGTAGACAAGAAAAGTAGAATAAGGTGAAATAAAGGTGACTGATGCATATTAATAAATTTAACTTAGAGTGAGTTGTGCAGTATTGTAAACATTGGAGTTGTTATAGCAGATGAATTAAATAGTTAACTCAAAGTCCATGTATACAAGTCCAATTACAATAGGTTAATATTGATATTTGGCAGAAGAGACCTTTCCATTAAAGTATGCCCTGGGAAAGAAAGGAAAAACCCCAGAAAAATAAGCTAATAGGACACCTGCTGTTCCAAGCAATAATATAATTCCAGCTCATCCACAGAAGATGCTTTGACAGTTCAAGGCAGAAGATGACGGTGTTCATGTTGAAAACACAAAGCGATACTCTGCAAGGTGTTCGATCACACCTCCGCTTGGCATTCAATCCAACTGTGGGTTTTTATTCAGAATTGGGAAGTGAAAAATGTACTTTTGAGTCAGCCAACGAAAAATGCATGTAAACTTGGATACTGGACATGAGAAAAAAAGAAAGAAAGATATTTTCCCCTTTAACTACCCCTACCCAGCAAATTACAGAGTTTGCTGGCTCTGCAGGTTTGGCAAGAAAGTAAGCAAGTGTGTGTATGTGTGTTGGTGTGTGTGTATGTGTGTGTGGCCCTGGAAGGAGTTTTTAATGTTTCTGAAGAGGCTTTCTGTCGTGGTGTGCCAGCTCTGATGAATGAGGGCAGAGATCCCAATATGACCTCCATCTTTTCCCATGCACCTCATTATTCAGCCTCCAATGAGCTCAGAATTCTTTCTCCCACACTAGCCGGATTACACACACCCACATACACACAATGTCCTACGGTACACTGACAAAAAAAAATAAATAAATTACAGAGACACGTATATTTGCGTGGGCACAAACACATACGTACGTTCTATATCGCTTATAAATCTCACAGAATATACAAAAATATAAAAATAAAATATTTAAATGCACACACCATGCGGCGCTCGAGTTCGAATCGACGGCGCTAGCGTTCCATCAGCGCCAACCGGCAAATTTTCTAATTGTGAATGAAATAAAAAAAGGAAAAAATTAAATAAATAAAAAAGGAGGGCGGCGCCGTCCTCTTCCTTTACCGTAACTGAGGCCGTTTGGTGACGCAGTTGGATCTGCAGAAGGTCTGACTAAGGAACACGGTGTCCCAATAAAGGGCTGCCACAGGAAAAAGGTGACTCAGTCAGACAAACTGCCTTATTTTAACATTCGACTTGGTGGAAGGTTTGGATCACCTCATGGCATGTTGGCAGGCTGATTTCTGTAATCCTTTGTTTTTATTTATTTTTTTCCCTAAGTTAAAAGGTTTCTTGAGTTCAGAGGTAAGAGTTCGGTATAGGAACAGGTATTAGAATCCGATGATTTAGCCAGAGTAATACTGTAACTTGCGAGTGGAAATGCCACAAAGACAGTAGTAATACAAGTGGCAAACTCGTCAGGATCTGTGACCACACTACAGTTGTGTAACGGTACACAAAAGACATGGTCTGGTATATATCCTGGGTCCGGTAGCATTTCGGTCCAGTGAAGTGAAAACATTGACATTTTTATTCCTTACGGATTTAACTTGCCCATAATTTCCAAACACGTTCGGGAATAGACATGATGACACATACCTACGTCTAGGTATCCAAGTGTGAGAATAGTAACAGCACTAGAAAAATAGTGCAAACGATGGTTCTTTTAAATAAAGGGATATGTAAAGGATAGCTTTAAAAATTCGGTTCAATTCAATTTTATTTGTATAGACTGTGGCAAGGAAAAACTCCCTTGATGGTATGAGGAAGAAACCTCGAGAGGAACCAGATTCAAAAGGGAACCCATCCTCATTTGAGCGACACTGAAAAGTGTGATTATAAATTATTCAAAATACCGCACTAAATAAATTATTCTAAATAGGCATTTGTTAAATCTAAAATGCCGATTAAATAGTTCGCTAAGAAGGCATTAACATGGCGACGCCCACGTTCCCACTTAGTCTGTTGAACATGGCTAAATCGAAAATTATGTAATTAGAGAATTGAATGTTAAATAAGTTTATTTTATCCATTTATTTATTTTATCCAACTTTTCACAACTGCACAAAAAAAACCATGTTTAAGACCAAGTAAGAAAAATGCTGCCTCTTTACCTTGGCATGTTTTTCTCAGCATAAAGTGTTTATGTGCATTTATAACATTCAGGAAATGTTTCAACTTAAAAATGAAAAAGCACGATTTTAATTAGAAACATTTGAAAATCTCATTAAATGACTTAACTGAGAAAATCACTCAGCTAGACTGTATTCGTTCAATTTCACAACACACCGAACTGAACGTCCTGTTCACAAATGAACGTGCACAGCGTTACCTCTTTAGTAGCCACATTGATTAAAATATCATAATTAAGTGGCGGAGATAATAAATCTGATTACAAATTGGCCAACAGACATGTTGGAGTGCTGTATAACCTTTAAACCAGTGATTATGACCAGTTTACTGGGCAGCAATCACGATTGTGCCCCCACCACCCAAAAAAATGAATATTTATAGACAGTTTGCAAGCAGTCACTTGTTGAGAGCAAATTAAACAGATGGGTTTCTGGTTTATTTCCCAGAAGAAATTTGCCATTCCCCTGGCAGAATGGATCTTAGATTGCATCCATTTCATAATTTCTTTTTTTTTATTTTTATTTTTGTCAATGCATTGCACAATGTTAACCTGTCAGGACACGTTAGCCTGTATGGCCTAGCATAACTAACCTTGAAGCGAAATCTGCCAAAACCCATGATGTATACATTAGCAGAACGAAGGGCCAACAACCCAGACAAGCACTCAGAGAAAACTAGGTGCTTGTTGTTTGTGGCAGCAGTTCGTCCGTGGCAAACGATTACTGTGTAAGCTTTTACAAGACACAGAAAGAGAGAGAGATGACCACCCAGTCCAAACTGAACTCGCTCTGTAATGAGAAAAATACATGGCACACTGCTCAGAGCGCTGGCGGAGCGAAAGGGGGGCAACTTCAAACGAAACAAATGGCAAACAAACAATTTACAAGAGCGGCAATGCTGTGCAAGCAAGCGGGATTGAATTTATTTAAGCCCGACTATTTGAAGCCTGCAGGACGAACGCATAGGCAGCATCGAAACTTCCTGGGTCCTTGCTTTTTGTTTTAAAAATCTAAGCCGCATGTTTGACCCCTCGGTGAGGGGATGAGACCGTCTGAGCTAGCGGGCCATGATAGATTAGTGGTTTAGGAAAGGGATGTGATGCGACCAGACGAAAGATCCAACTGATTCCACCACAACACAGAAATAAGACAGTCGTGCGGTTCGGGTGCGCGAGCCAAGTTGATTTTCGCATGAGGTAAGAGGCTATATGCACCATCATTTTAAAAAAAGGAGGTCGAACATGGTGTGTGGGAGGTTCTGCAAAATATACGCCTGGTCCCTGTAATGCTGACGCTTGTACACGCCAGCTATGAGACGCTTTCACACGCTTAAGTCCAAGAGCGGCTGAATTATACCTGGGTGGAAGTTTAAGAAGTGGACGGCAGGATGGACTACACGAGGAGAGTGGCAGGCCCCTCCAGACGGCCCATTTTTATTTATTTATTTTTATTTTTCGGCCAAGCTAAGACTTACAGATTCTCCCAGCACCACCCGATCCCTCCCCTCCTCCTCCTCACACTGTAAAACTCATAAAAGAAGAAAAAAAAGAGGAATTCAATTTAGCCTCTCAGATGAAGAGAGCTGATTTGATGTGAACCCTCTGGGAAGAAGGGAGGAGGGTTAGAGAGGAAGGCAGGGGAGAAAAAGCAAAAAAAAAAAAAAACGAGAGAGAAAGACAGGGAGGTATTGTACTAGCGAGGCTGCAGTGGTCCGGTGTTTGCTTTGGTTTCTACGGTAACAGCAGACTGCAAAGAGATAACTTAAACAGATGTGGAGAGAGCGAGAGAGAGAGAGAGAGAGAGAGAGACGGGGAAAAGAGAACGTCAGAGCGAAAGCCGCTGATAAATCTGCCATGCCTGCACGCTTTTTTAGTATTCCAGTCATTAAACGAGGGGAAAGAGGGAACACTGCTAAAGATAGAAAGATGGAGACAGAAACAAAAGCAGGAGTGCCCTTACGCCTTGATAGATAAAATCATTTAAAGCAATGCAAGGCTTGAGATTATACCTACATTTCTGTATTTTATATAGAAATATGCGCTATGTTGGAATGTTTATTTTACATGCAAATCTATAGGAGCTGAACCAGCAGGTAGGTTATAACACAATACTCGACCCTACAACGCTTCATTCCCATCACTTTAATAAATTCTTCAGGCAATTAGACTTTAAATAAATAAATAAATAAAAAAAGATCACTTTTGAGGCTGTGTATATGTATGCATGGGTGAGTTTCGCTGTGCCCCCTCCTCACACCTTTCCTCAGAGAAGGGCAAGTAATGGGCAGTGTATTCAGAGCTAAACAGAGCTGCCAGGGCTCTGCCTTTTATCCGAGACAAAACCTTTGACAGGTCAGAATTAAGAGAGACAAATTAAAAAGATAAAATTCCCTTTCTAGTCTACTGGGAGAGAGACCTTCAAAACCACGAGGACCTTCGACAAAGCAAAAAAAAAAAACAAAAAAAAAAGTGACTCTTTCCATTTAAAAAAACAAACAAAAAATTCTCAACATGGCTGCACAGAACGTAATTAATACAATTAAAATGCTAATTGGAAACCAAAAACCTCCCATGAGAGCAATGCTTAAAAAAAAAATAAGCGGATGAACAATATGTGGTATCTGATTTATTGATTTATCAGCAGGTCTGTCGGGACGCTTCCATTCAACTCGGAAGATGAATGAGAAAATGAATGAGTAGATTTATCTATTTAAAAAACATTATGAATTCATTATTATGAAACCAATCACACTTCAACAGTGTACAGTTTCAGCAGATTGGGATTTTTTTTGTCTTTTTTTAAAAAATTAGACAGAAAAAGAAATCAAATATAATAGAGATAAATCATTGTCTACACTCACAATAAATCAGTGAAGAGTATATTTTACCTTTTTGTCTTTTCTTTGTCACTTGATACTACAAAACAGGTTATTATACTTAAGCATGGTCAGAATGTATCAGCCAAATCAACACTTGTCTATCGTGTGATGTTACACAACCACTTTACAAAAAAAAATTAAGTATCACGACTAATGAATAAAATACGAAAGATGAAAAACGTAAAAGATTAAGAGAAACCATGTAAAATCAGTGTGATTCGGCAGTTTTACACACCAAAAGGTAAATACAAAGTACTCAAAAAAAAATTTTATATAAATAAAACAAAATGGGGGAGCATCAATGCTCTCAAAAAATAAGACTTCAATAAGTACTTTAAAAAAAATAAATAAATAAAAAAAGATTTAATTTCACTTATAATGAAAATTTACTGCCCTTATAATACACTTCACTAAATACAGACCAGAGCTGATCGGTGATCAAGATCGGTGATATTCAGGTTTTTATTTAAACATGAGACATCTTCAATGTGTTTTATAATTTTTTTTATTTAAGACCAAATGGGCCAAAACTTCTTGCTGCTTTAAGTGTTCGAGTATTAAATGGAAAGCAAAACTATATGCGTCTCCTCTTTCTTTGATAATCCGTAACCAGATCAGATCAGTAACTAAACGCTGGTCTGTGATACCATCCGAACCATCATGTTTTGCCCGAGTTGCACCCATAATAAATACAGGGCATCTTCCATAAGATGGAGTGCAGAAGATGAATCAACTGTCAACCTGTCTCATAGCCAAGTTAGCAAACAACGCTATAGCACGACCAGGCAGCAAATATTGCTAACATTAGCCAAAGTTAGCTGATCTCGACCTTCCCACAATGAGTTTTTCCTCCTCTTTAGAACGATATTTCTACAAAGGCTGTTCAGGTGAAACCGGGACTTTTAACTGGAAAATAACTGTACATCATTATGAGAGTAAAACCTCTTTTTATGTCTCTATATAATCCCCTGCTACACTAATCTACACTTATCCCAGTGTTTCATTAGTGCTTGGACACCAAAGTTGAAAGTTCTCTCAGCCATGATCAGACTGCCTGCTTCTCGTTTAAAACGCCGGCTTCCCAGGAATTCCTTTAATGGCCCAAACATATGGAAATGGCTTCCAGCGAGGTCAGGATTGTACTGGGGATGTGGCAAGTCGAGTTCCTGTAATGTACAAGTGGTGTTGGTGAATGTGTGTGATAGATGCGTCTCTTCCGCAAGTTACCCATCAATTTTCAAGGATCAGGCGTAGGGCTGGGCCATATCATACCTTTCACGGTAATACCGGTACAATGTTAGGTAATGATAAGAAAATGAAATATCGCGATAGAATATGGGTAAAACGCGCATGCGCAGTGCTTTTGTTTTCATACGCTCAT
>JAQMYL010000023.1:20683923-20703687 GCA_030014365.1 Clarias pachynema | reverse complement strand
CAGCACCTCAGATTAGAGCCGTTATGAAGCTTTACAGAGCAGAAGTAGTAGATATACATCTCAATATCAACTGTTCAGAGGAGATTATTGTGTATTTTGGATAAAAGCCTTCAGCATTGTCTTACAGTGTAGAAAGAAATAAAAATCGAAATTTAATTAGAAGGCATGTCCAAAATTTTGACTTGTGTGTACACCCTTAAATAAATATACATGTTGGCTTTTTGATATTGTGTATTTGGTAATGAGTGTCACGTGGAGTGGTATGTAAAATGATTTTGACGGCTGTGATTTACATCATTTTGTTTAATCATCCAGCAAAATAAAGGAACGAGAAATAAATTACAAGAACAAAAGTCTTTAAACCATTGCGTTCTGGATCTAAAACAAAAAAATTCCGAAATCAAGAAGGAAAGATATCATTTTCCTACTAGTGCGAGATCTGCGTGTCAGACAAACTGACATACAGACAGCGATTATATTAAACAAAAGCATCCCATATGACATGGGAGGGAGAGCTTAATCAAGTGAAGTTAACGTCATTGCTAATGGTGAGATAAATACTGTCAGAAGGCCCACCAGACAGCCTGTATCTAATTACAGACTCTAATGGCATCCACAGCCCAAAACATCGGAGTCCTATATCCCCAAGACCTGAACTATGATGTTCGCGCAAAGACTCCCACGCGTGCTTTCAACAAACAGATGTCAGTGGAACAAACTGTCGAGAAAAAAATAAAATAAAATCAACATGTCTAATATAACATGTCTGTCTAAAAATGATCTCAGGGAGCTGGAACAATTTATCATCTAATGACATCCTACAATGAATACTGACATAAAATGGACGGAGGCATTCGATCATTATTGGCAACCATTTGTACTGATGGCACGAACTCGTTAGCAAATGTTTCACAATCTGGATCAACCAACTCGGCATTTCAGTCGGATTTAGAACATTACTATTAATAATTGATCCCCATCTTCAATGACCACTTTATAAATAATATGCCTGGATAAATGCATAAGCTGAGAGTTTTAAATCATTAACATTAATGTATTTCCTTCAAAATAGGAACTCGGGGTAAGAGTACAGTGGTACCTCGGCATGCGAACAACCGAACCCGAACACTGGTTAAGTTGTGCGTACGTCCGGGAGCCATTCAAAACCTGTTTGTATCAGTGGAAAGCCAAGCAAACCAAGTTTCCATATCGTTTTGTTGGTTTTTTGCGTGAAGACATATCACCATGGGTCCCAAGAATGTTAGAAAGGACGGTAGCATGATGAAAACAAGAGCCACTTTTAGATGATTTTCAAAGCAGCTGGTGCCAAGAGGAATCAAATTATCATAAAATAAGTGTCCAGCGAACCCTATAGTGCTTGGGCCCTAATTAAGTGAGGTTTAATGTCCATTATGTCTTTGCATATAAAACAATCAAAACATTTCAGAAAAGATATAATTATGTGGAAATTGGTAATATTTTTGGGTGGCTGGAACGGATTTTCTGCATTTACATTATTTCCTATGGGGAAAATGTGTTTACAATCCGAAATTTCACCTTAAGAACTCATCTCCGTGATGGATTAGAGTCATATGCTGAAGTGCCTTGAGTTATGCTGAGGTTTAGAAAATACACAACACCCACTGCTGAGTCTAACCAAACTTGGAGCCATTTCAAATTAGCAAAATAAGGAGAACTGTGGAGAATCTCATCATCGCCTTCGTCCATACTTGTCCGCTTCAAAAAGATGTGGGTTTCTGAAGTAATAGCCAGGGTCTGCCATTGGCTACACTGATGAATTACTGGGAGGAGTCTACAGCATCTGAACATCAGCCTTATTCTCCCATGTCGCTTCCCCGAATTGTTGCCACAAAGTCGAAAGAACAGAATTAGAATCTAGAATGTCATTGTATGCAGCAGCGACACAATTTCTCCTCACTGGAACCAAGAGATCCGGAACCTGTTTGCTCCAGCATGACGTTGCCCCTTTGGGAAAAGCGAGCTCCATGAAGACATCTTGGATCGGAGGAACTCAAGTGACCCGATCCCTGACCTCATCTCGCTGAACACGTTCGAGATGAATTAAAATGCTGACTGTGCACCGGGCTTCTTTGCCTGGCACCAGTGCCTGACCTCAGTAATACCTTTGCGGCTGAATGAGCATAAATCCCTAAAGCCAAGCAACAAAAAAAAAAATCTAGCTGGAACCCTTCCTAAATGAGTGGAAGTTATTATAATGGGAAAAGGAGAACAGATTTTGCAAGGGGGACGTTTAGCAACATTCATTATATAGGTATAATGGTCAAATTTTGGCCATAGTGTATATCTAACAAATTACAGTTAGATAAATAGTGCATCACTTCATGAAATTATCTTTGCGATGGAGAAGCCATGAAGTTAAGACTAAATTGCATCCTTGAGCAGTCGCTGATGGTGAAACACTCCTCCGAAAAGTGCCAGTCATATTACTGCCAACTTGCAAAAAATAAAAATCCATCCTCTTCCGCACAAATAAACTTCAACCATTCTCAACCAAGGGTTGCTTGGTAAAGCGAAGAGTGTGTAGGAAGACAAGCAGCCGAAAAAAAGAAGAAAAAAAAACACGGATAATGCATCGCTGCAACTAACAAGGTGCTGACTGAAATAGAAAGATCTCAGAACACACAGTCCCTTGTAGCTTGCAGTGTTTGCAAAGAAATAAACCCATAGAGTGATTAAGAATGGGCAGGTGAGCATCAGAACTGGACCACAAAGCAATGATGCAAGAAGGTGGTCTGGTTGAATAGGTTGTATTTTTATTTTCTTTTTTACATCATGTGTGTTTGCATTATTTATCTGGGGAAATGATATCAGGATGCACTATGGGAAGGAGGAGAGCTAGAGGAGGCTCTGGGTAAAGTTCTGATGGCAAACCTTGAGTCGTGCCATTCACATGGATGTTACTTTGACACATACTACCTACTTAATCATTGTTGCTGATTAAGTACACTGCTTTATGGAAACACACAGTTTCACTGTGAATTGTAAATGGTTAAAAATGACCGTAAAAGCCTACTTGACTTCACTTCTCGGGTACGATCGTCTCCGTAACCGATTCGATCTGCGGGGTCCCAAACATGGAACGATTGCGTTCTCACTGATCAAAATGAACCTAAAAAAAACGTGTTCTCAAAGCCTTGTGAACGTGAAAATTCCCTTAGATTCAAGTCAAAAGGAGACAGCGGCGAGACATCATAAGTAAGGTCTTAAAAGAAAACCGATCAACATCAAAGTGACATCGAAAGATAGCTGGGACTATAAATCATTCAACAATCTTCATATACTACAACAATCTAACGCTACTGAGTGTGTTGAAAGGATGTTCAGTATGAGCCGTATAGTCCGTGCTACAGTTCTTTTATACAAGTCATACAGCCATGATTATCCACTGAACAAAAGGGTAAGACTGGAGCATAGCTTATACACACATCATTAGGACGCCAGCAACGTCTGTTCCCTGACAACAATGGAAAGGCGAAATATGAATGTAAATGATGAAAAGCAGTAGAGTCTTTGAGGATGAAGCTTTAGTGACTAGTGCCTATGGCAGAGGCAATTCCTCAGCGTTTAACAGCAGGCGCTATACCGTGCGCAGTCTGAGAACGTCATGTTCCCACTTAGCACCATTTGTCTCGGTGGGTGAAGATACATGGTGACCCGACTGCTGACGGGCCTCCCGGGGGCCTTTCCTTTGTCCAGAAGTGATCCTGACCACGGATGACTGTTAACCTGGAGTCTGGGTTCCGGGAAGCCGGATATGTAGCGGCGTTCACGATGAGCAGCCTTGCATTTAAATAATCAATAAGATACGAATGCAGCAGTCAAGCTTTTTACCACAGAGGAAATCTCATAAATCAGGGGACCGCTACGTTTTTTTTTTTTTTTCCCCCTCCTTTTAAGCTGCACTTGACGGAGCATGTCCATTTTTTTTTTGGTTCGGCATCTCATCTCTAACTGGTGTTTATTCTCTCTCACAACCCCAGCAAAAAAATAAATAAAAAATCTCTAAAAAACAATCAATCATCGGGCAAAAATCTGCCAGCGCAGGATGTCTCGACTGAGTCTGCGAATGAAACAAACGGCCTGGATTTAAATAACCCAACACTGATCCGGTGTTAATTATGATCAGAGTATTTACACCATGTCTAATCGAATTGTCAAGTAAGGAAATACGAGTCTGGGCTCGTTTCAGACAGCTTTAACTAACACACATACTTGTGTTTATCAAAAAAAAAAAAAAGCACACACCCATCTTCAGGTCTCTCTCTCATGCTCTCCCTCCCTGAAGATAAAGATATTCTCCTCGATGGTGCCACACTGCCACCTTCTGGAGCTTGGCTATACTGTTGCACTATACAACGGCTTTTAACCTCGTTTAATTCCCAGCATCAGAACAAACACCACCCACTTTGACCGTTTCAAGACATTCATTCATGTCTCCATTATCTGTCGTTCTCTCAAGCACTCGAGTGGAAGTGCACGACTGAGGAGCGAAATCCAATTTCATGTCATGTGACACTTATTTATTTATTAATATTATTTTTTTAAACCACCGTCAGTCATTATAGAGACGTACAAACAGATCCCGCCGGTGTGAGAGGCTACGTCTGTCAAAGGCATTAATAAAAGCAGACTGACATCACAGAGCAAACCTCATTTGTTTGTCTGCCTCCCGTCCCCTTTTCCTAAGCTCCAACAACAAACCTGCTAATTAGGTTCTTGCGAACCGAACGGCGGCAATAAACGCACTGTTTTCCGCAGAGGCCACGCCGCAAGCATCCGAGGCTTAAGAGCGTACTGTAATTACTACCGCTGATAAATCCGGTTAATGAAAAAGAGCCGGGCCAGAAGCTCAGGGGAGAGACGGAGGAGAGGAAGAGTGCTACTGGTGGCAAAGTCAGACGAGTCACATGTCGAGCAGGATTTTGGAATCATGGGCCCTGGGATTGGACCTGTTGGTTCGCATTTGGCCTGTTTATGCTTTTCCGTGACCACTTGTGCAACCAGAGAGGGCTGTAATATCACTGTGAACCCAGCACTAATGCTAAGACCCTATTCAGCAGGACGATGCGAGTTTACTGATCGGAAGGTCGGCGGTTCGAGTTCAAGCTTCGCCAGGCGGACACTGTCGGACACTTGAACAAGGCCCTTAGACACATCTGCTCCAGGAGCGCCGTATAATAGTTGACCCTGCCCTCTGACCCCAGCCTACTAACAAAAAGCTGGGATATGCAAAGAAAGAATTTCCAAACACTTTGATTTTTATTGAATCGAATGTTATTCACAAAACATTCTCTATGTAACTGCCACTTCTTTATCTATTCATGACGAACTTGTGTTAACATAAGTTTTTTTTTTTTTTAATCTGTTCCCTACATTTGTTTGTTTGTTTGTTTGTGTTATTAGGGTTTATTGCCATACAGTATCAGCTTCACAGGCTATTTCATGGCAGATACATATCAAACATTCAACCAATTTATGTGAACCAATATAATATTAAGTTATAAATATATGTAAGGGATCTAAAATGGTAGTAAAAAATATATATATATATATAAAATAAGGATAAATAAATAGATATCACATTATATAACATGGCCTTGGCCAGAAGTACAAGATTTTATACAAGGTTCTTCAGATGCACTTTTGCTAGAAATTGCAAAAGTTTTTCTGGTTTCATCTTGCAGAATAAGTTCTTTAAGTTCTTAAAGTTTGTTGTGGTAGAAATCGTTGTCTTTGTTCCCTACATATAAAGACTTTTGTGATACTTTATGTATATACACAGTACCAGGAAACCTTTTTAATGCTCGGCCAAATAGAGATAATGTCTACAGACATCGTCTGTAAAACACATTTCCATGCTCTTTGCTCATTTGTCACCATTTAGGGCTTTAATGTAACTTGTGCTGCGTTCAACTTAAAGTCGTAATTTATCCGATTAAGGAAAACGGGTCCTCAATTCAGAACTCTGAAAAATCTCCTCAAATCCAAGTGATGTCAAATACAGCTTAAGCTTCCCCTATAAACAGTGGACAGAGAGACACACCCTCAATAGGCAATCTGCAAACACCAATCGATCTTCTCTACATCTGTGTACTGTAGGAAGAAACCGGAGAACCCTAGGAAAACCAGACACACAAACAACAGACCCAAGATTCAAAGCCCTGACCCCGAAGGTGCAAAGCAACAGTGCTAACCACCGCCTCCGTAATAACATTTCATAAAATGTTATATACTGCCAGACTAAAATTATGGCCCATTCAAAGCCATATAAACTCCTTTACAACCAAAGTCCATCGTCATATGTTTGAAGGCATGAATCACTGAGAAACATATGGGACCAGTTAGTCATGTAGAGAGAAACTAGCAGATGTTACAGTCACATTTGGTCATACTAATGCACACAGAACGTCCGATCCTTATGGCACAATTTCCTGATGGTAAATCAGTAGAATGTACAGCTTCCAGTACGCAGAGTGTACAAAGAAATATAATGTTTTGTTGTCGCTCTATTGCATGCGTTCATAGTATTTGTACCTCGTTACATAAAATTTTAAAACAATTACTTAAATATTGTTTTTTTTTTTAAACTTTGTATGTCAACTAAGTATTAACAGTATTTGTAACGTTTTCTTTTTACTCGGCTACAACTGAAAAAGTTACGTACCGTTTACCTCAAATATATTTCTATTGAAAGCGGTCGTTACACGTTACATTTTGCACGTTCAAACTAAAACTTGGCATATTATAAACGCAAGTTATTTTCTTCTTGGAAACCGATACAGAAGCAGCAACATCACTGTTTGCCAGCTATTCCACCTAATTGATTAGAGATGACTGAAAAAAAAATCGTTTCGGATATGATTCTAATATGATTCTCTCATGTATCGCGACATTGATTCCAAAATCGATTTTTATATGATTTATTATGTTTATAATAGAGACGCACTGGTCGATCAGCCAGTGACCAGCATTGGCTGTGTTTCAGCCTGATCAGCCCTGACCGATCACTTTGGGTGAGAAAACTGTTTTATGGAATAAGGAATGGAATACATTTAATTACTCATGTTCAATCAGTGGTAAAGCAGTTGAATGAAACTAAGGTATAAAACTTGTGAGGTATGAATTTTTTTTTTTAGGTTCAAGGTCATAAAATTGTAACAACTGAAAAAAAAAATATGGAATCGGGATATTTATAAAATCGTGATACTTACAAAATCGCAATACTAATCAAATCGACAACTAGGTATCGTGATATCGTATCGGTCGGTGACTTGTGATTCCCATTTCTATAACTGATTGGGAAAAGATTGTTTGCCTTCCCACCCTGATACACCAGATCATGCGCCAGGTGTTTAAAATCAAAAGCGGACAGCTGCTGACGGCGACCAAACTGAAACCAGAACCTCCACTGCCACCGCTGATGACCATCAACAGCCTTATTTAGCGCAAATGTCAGATTTAGAGCTGATTCATAAATGGTTTTTCATAATGGCAAAAAACTAAAATTCACAAGGGATTTAGAAATCCTCATTGACATTTCCTTGAAGACTCTGTCATCCAGGTGTGGTTATCTGAAAGTTCAGTCATGTTAGCTTAGCTTCTTTCAAACGGAAAATCCTTCCCTCAGCATAGGTGGAGGTCTTAGGCACATCCTGTATGCTATTTTTTTTATGCTGTCCTCTCATTCATCTTCAGGAAGATCGAGACTTTCACAGATCCAGCAGGAAAGCCAAACCTAAGGACTCCTGGTACTCATACATTCTCTGGTCATACATTTTAACGACTCTCCCTAATCTCTATCTATTACTGGTTTAACAACTCTCTCTCCCTTCCCTACACTCTAATGACTCTCTCTTCTACTCTCACCTTCTCCACTATTCACCTAATGAGCTCATTCAGGCAGGGGAGGATCCATGACCCTGGAAGATACAAATGTATGGAATCCTACCGACTTTCTTCAAACTGATGAGCAGAGAACATTTTCGACCCAACAAGATAGATATCCCGGTTGTCATGACTCAAGAAAAAGAAGGAAAACTATTTTTGCCAGGATTTTAAGGCTACTGTGAGATAATACAAGCTCATACATTCGGCACTCGGGTACATTTGAAAGCAAGTACT
The DNA here is from genome assembly GCA_030014365.1 of Clarias pachynema. Classification (NCBI taxonomy): domain Eukaryota; kingdom Metazoa; phylum Chordata; class Actinopteri; order Siluriformes; family Clariidae; genus Clarias; species Clarias pachynema. Next base: position 20,695,524 of record JAQMYL010000023.1, on the reverse strand, counting down.
TTCATTCAACTTCTACTGGAGTGATATTTTATCTAGGGTATCCCTCAAGTGTGTACTTTGTTCACCGCTGATTTTTTTCAAATATGCTTTTCCTGTAAAAATACACTAGAAAAAATGAGAAATCTGTCACATTAAGTAAAACTCCGTTTATATCAAAACTTCTGTTGGCCGCACCGTCACAACATTTTCCGCTCAAGGCTACCGTCTCCCCAATCACTGCCGTGTGAATGTGTTACATCAGGCTAAGAAGTATTGGAATATTATCAGGAAAAAAGTTCAAAAAACCGTGCTCGTTACAGGGAGACACTTATTGAAGAGCTGAAGACTAAACTTCTGATTAAACGCAGAGGACCGCTATCCGAGGGCATCGTTATCTCGCGTGACGATGCCCATCCGCACAGTTCTGCTCCACACTGTCGACACTTGAAGATTCACTTCTAATGAAGAAGTGAAGACAGCAATGCATTCATGGATCACAGCTCAGAATAAAAAAAAAATTTCAATGAGGGAATACGAAGCTTGTCGACAAGGTGTATTGAATAGCAAGGAGATTGTCAGAAAATTTATGTATTCATCTTTTGTAAAACTTAAAAATATATTCTACACCCCGAGTGCAGATCATTTTCGACTTTCAACATAAATCATTCATGAGAACTATAGAACTGAAAAAAAAATACTAATATCGTACAACAAGCTTTAGAGAATGCTCAGGTGTCCCCATCTGCTTCATCTGCAGCATATTTGATTACTACGGAGAATAGGTTCAATGTTTCCCTGTACGGTGGTAAAAAATAAAGAAATAAAAAGCACAGTAAAACTAGCTTCCTTAAAAATTTCACTTCTAATTGAAGTCCTGGGACAGAGATTCTGAAAGTTAAAAAAATATATAAAAATAAAAAGAATATGCAAAACTTCACAAACTTCTGGTAAAGGCATTTCTAACCCGATCTGTATAATTGCTCCTTACAGAGATGAAACAATGTTTTTCCAAAGTGTGTGTTTGGGGGGTGGGGGGGATAAAATCTTTTCAAAACTCAAAGTAGAAAGTAAACAAATGCATCGGTTTTCTGCCTGATCAAGCGGGAACAGCAACAAAACATCGCGGCGTACAGTAAGAAGTGCTGGAACGTTGAGTGAGATGACATGAGAACGGCTTTGTAAGACATCCGTCACGTCTTTCTCATCCTAAGACCTTTAACTCTTTGTGAATACAACAGTTATTGTGAAATTGGTACGGTTTTGATTTGCAGCTTTTTTTTTTTCCCATGACAGATTTCAACGATTGCTGAACTGATTTCTGTTATCAGAGCTCTGACATCGAGAAGTTTTTGCTTTCTCAGCTCGGGGAAACGTGTCAAAAGTTTTGTGCGTGGTCACTGTGTGTATGATGCAGACGTGAAACTGATTTTAAAAATATCTACAATAGATTTGATATTTCTGCTCACTATATTAAGAACCAAGAAGCACACAGAGTATTGGATATCAACTATTCAATCTTTTAACCTGACTGGACAGCATAAGCAGGAGATAACGGAGAAAAGGAGGCAAGAAACGAGAAGACTGACGGATGAGAGAGAGCACGAAGAGGAGAGATCTGTGCAGGAAAAGTGGGGCAGGAGCACTGCAAAAATGAGATCTAAGGAAGTGAATCTAGTAAAATTATCTACAATTTCTTGTAATATAATTACAGCAAATCTAATACATTAAGCGCATTTCTAGACGAATTTAGCAAATAAAACAATTTGAAGCAAAACTGTTCTATTGGCTTAGAATTTTTCACATTTTAGGAATTAATTTCTTGAAAAAGGAAATTTAGAGAAAATTCTCTAAGATTTTTGACTTGATTAGTAATAAGCTTAATCTTATATATAATCTTATGTTTAGATTTTCTATATAATTTATAGATTATAACATACTAGATTCTATTAGATATATACTGTATCACATTTTATGTTATAATGGATAATGATAAAATATAATACAAATATAATCATATTAATTATAATATTTATATTATATTAGATATAATACATTATCAATGATATATGAATATTGTTGAATTACATATTACATATTATATATATATATATATATATATATACACACACACGTTTTATAACTTGCATAATATAATCTATATATTATAATCTATAATTTTCTATACAATAATGCTGTACATCTTATATATGTAATATAATTTTAAATTATACAATCTATACAATACGTCTAATATAACATCCAATATTACAATAAATATTAACATAGTATAATTTCTAATATAATCCAACATGTAAGATTATTATATATAAAATTATATATTTCTAATAATATAAATCTTGTATTTGGTTTGCTATAATTAGTTTAAGAAGGCGTTTTACTAAGATTTCATTTCTTTGAGACCAGGTGACACCAGGCCCACTGATCCTCCTCAGATTGTTGAAATCAATTTAATTTGTACACTGTAAACTGTAAACAGGAGGTTCAGTTTTAACAGAGTTCTGGTTATCAGGTGAAACTTGATGCCTCTCTGATCTTGACCTACTTTCAGCACCAGACTTGCTATCAGAGTTCACACGCTTTTTGATCATTAAATTTCCGTGACTTTTTTTTTTTTTTCTTCACAACTTTGCCAAGACTTCAGAGCAAGACTTCAAAACAAGTTTTTTTTTATTTTTTTTTATTTCCACTCAATCAGGAAACGTGACTTGAGGTCATATGAGATGTTCATTACTGCACGCCACTGGTACGAAGATGTACATCGTGTAAAGAAACCAACCAAGTAGTCATATGTATGTGGACAAACGTCATATCCATAACATGCTACAGGAAAATTAAATGTATGAAAATTTAGTGGGGGAAGGTGAAAGTGAACTGATGTATGTAGGTTTGACATGTGAAATGTCCCTTTTAACAGTAAGAAAGAAATATTTCGATGCTAGATGCTTGCTAAGAAAGGAACTAGATCTATAGTTAAAACATTTATGGTTTAGAACAATAACCTCTCAAATTTAAGTTTCTTAAATTGTGATTTTTAGTAAACTACTTTTAATTTGACATAATACTTGAACGTCTTTTTACACTTGCTCAACTTTGCACGTTTTTAAAAGTTAACGATTACAAAACCATTAAAGATTGACAGACTACATTAAGGTACATTCGTTAAGGCGAAAACTCGAGGCACGAGGCATCACTGTACATGAATTGCCACATTGCCATCTCTATAAAATACACAATCCATAACATCACCTTTCAGTATCGCTCGATGTAAAACGCACCAATGTCTCAATTCCCGATGCACTGATGTTACAAAACCTTAGAGATAGCATGACTACCCAGAGTTATTTCGCAGATAAAAGTACATAAAAATTAAGAGTGTTAACTGAACTTGGCTGCACACACACGAACTGAAGATGGAGTAAGCGGATCTCAGTTTTCCTTCTAACCAGATGAATATTTTTAGATAAATTATTTGTCAGCAATACGAGCCCATGGGTCGAGTCGAAACTTATGACGAGGCCTAGATGTTGCCTGGACTTTTTTCCTCCACTGTGCCTGTTAGCAGAGTATACGCCTTCTATCGAGTCAGATAAACAAACGCCGCTGCCTCAGTTGGTCGTTTTCTCCCCCTCTAGCCTGACGCCCCCACAGGCCACAGTCTCTACGGGTCAGCTGCAACTCCTCATCAAAATGAAAGCGCTTGCTCTGGGAAAGAGACGAGGTGAAGGAGAAGACTCGACGGGCTCCGGTTCGCTGTTCCGAAGGGCATTAATAAATGCGGCGGTTTCCAAGCGACGGGTGAGGGTGGAGGCGATCTGTTCGCTCATTACGGTACGAGTTTAGAACTTTTTTTTTTTTTTTGCAGCTTATATAGTTCAAGGCCTCTCTCGGCGCTGATGAGGGCTGTTTAAATACTTATCAGGCTCCATCATTTGTCCAGGCACAGCTCAGGCCTAAATGCACACGGACGCCAAAAGAGCACTAACGAACGACGGGAGGTGGAGAACCAGATCGTTAAACATCGTTAATCAACGGCGATTAAAATTTAATTACGATTTCTATAATCCAACATCCACCTATAGACATTCACATAGCCTTTTTACAGCAGCTCCGGTGGAGAGATGTGTCGAAGCACAGGAGCATGAGAAACCCGGCGTGTTAATAAGAGTCTCGAGACGTCCTCCATCTTGCCTGGAGCCAGAATCATCGAGTGTGTGCTGTATATGGATTTACTCCATGTGTGTGTGTGGGTACCTCCGGTCCTAAATATGAGCTTGACAGAAACATCAATCAAACCACTCGAATAATAATACTCTATTGAACAGTGAAGAATTACTTTAGAATGTGCTCCTTTGCCTGAATGCATTATTATGTATATAATTCTTATACAAAAGAATACAGCGCATCGTATTCTATGGTTCGATACACGGCTCTTGATTCTATACGTTTAGGAATAAATCCTATAGAATCAAAGTTGTATCAAAAGCTGTCCTGAAAAAGTAACTTCATCTTTTAGCAAAATAACATTCTCTTCCTTAGCCGAGTGGCTAACATGCTTGGGAGTGGGGGGTGGGGGTTAATTAAATTAACTAAATTGATGTTTCAGGTTTTTTTTTTTTTTTTTTAGAATCGATTTACACTTTCGTAAGTTTACCTAAATTTATAAATCAAAAACCCAAAAATTAATTAAAAACAACGCACTGCTTGAATCTTCCGCAAATACTCGCGTTTTACAAGAGTATCGCGTCTTCAAGTTTATAGTGGTTAGCGCAACATCGCCACCTACTGAACTGAATTGTGTACTAGAAAATTTGTTCGCATCTACGAATGTACGTAATGCAAGGTCCATTCGCATCTGTGAAAGTTCGTAACTCGAATGTTTGTAAGTTAGGGACTTACTGTACATTTATAATGAATCTTGTATTCAGGCACGGCTTGTTTTTGCTGTATCGACTAAACTATCATGAAATTTTACAAATCGTTATACGCTTGAATGTGGAGATTTACAGCAGGGTGCCACCTTCATAAAACTATAAATATGAACTAAACGCAACGACTAAGCACAGTTCTAAAGCACATACTGCATCATCGCAATGATTTCCCCTCCTCTCTGTTTTCTCTCCCTCAGGAACAGCGTGGCCTCAGCCCATTATATTTTTAATAATGCCCCGTCGCTTTGCTCTCTCTCCTGCCTGAGGCGCGGCCCGTCTCCCAGGCTACACCTGCATGTTCACACGCCATAAAACCCAAGCAAATAGAGCACGCTCTCACGCTCCATCTCTCATGCCTCCTCTCTCTCTTAACAAGCCCTTTCTTCCCATCATCCATTCGGGAGCTGATGAGGCACCGCTCTCGGGATGAGCTCGATAAAGAAGAAAAAAAAAGCTGAAGTCCAATACAGGAGTTCAGCTGAATTACATCGCAATTCTTCACGCTTTTTATTGGCCCTATTGACTGACATTTTTCTACTTTAGTGATCATCGAAAAGCTGGCAGGTGGTAAACATGGGAATGGCAGACAAAGCCAGGGAATGTGGTAAAACACAAAAAAAAAAAAAAAAAAAGAAAAAAAAGACATCACATGAGCAGTCAAGGCTTCCGTATTTCACTACGATGAACTTTACCATATAAAAAGGTGACGCCGAAAGCAAAAGCAATAACTGACACGCCTGCTTGAGTGCAGCCGGCGTTTCCTAAAGCCCAGATGATTTCCCATGAATTCTAGGATCTAAAACTTTTCAAAAACATGCACGGAACATGCAGTGAATTTCTGAGATTTAAGAGAAGCGTATTACGAAACTCGAAAGCAAAGTTAAAGGCTTTGAGCAATTTACTTTTATACTCTCTAGGTCACCTTCACACCAGGGCCCATATTCACGAAGCTTCTTAGAATTCTCTCATAGGCTAAGATAGGAGCTAGGAGTCTTGGACTAAAAGTGACTCAGAAAACTTTTTAGCGCCGCTCTGAGTAAGGAAATTACAAAAACCTTTATCTTAGTGAGGAGGTTGGTTGACCCCATTGCTAAGGATGATGCAACAATTCAAGGACAGTGACTGGATGATAAAAATAGCCTCTGTAAAGGTCTTGAAATGTGCTCTTGATTGTATACGATTGTATAATCATGACTACCGACTACTTCATGCAATGTTACTGTTATAGGCTAGATATCTTAAAGTTAATTAAAACGGCCAAATGTTTATTACTTGTGATCCATTTTAGATTGATGGGAGCAAAATGGCTCAACTTTTTACCAATTTACATGATTCACACTTCACCAATGCGCCACTCGGGGGCCGCCACTCATCTCCATTCATGATTTTTATTATTTTTTTTAAGACTTTTTCTTTCAAGAATTTGAAGGCTCAGCACAAACATTCCAGTTTTTAATAATGTGTTGATGGTCGATTAGAGGATAGTGTACTGGAAATACTATGTATACAGGGAGGTAGGAGGAAACCCAAGAACCAGGAATGAAAGCAACAAGGGCACCGAGTGAGCAAGCATGCAACATTCGCAGAGACTGAGGACCTTTTAGCTGTAGGTGGGTGCACCAGCGTGCCACTCAGTGAACAACTTAAACATGATGGAATCTGCTACTTCTGATTATGTTTTAGAGATGTGAGACAGACGTTACAAACTTTCCAATTACATAAACTAAATCAGGGAAAATCTGAGGAATAGGAAAAAGTGAAATGTAATTTGGTGGGGGGAGAAATAAACAAACAGATTACACAGAACGCCAATTAACTCTAAATTAGTTCTGCTTATGAAAATTGGTGGTTTACCATCTTTCTGGATAAAATAACTCAGTTTTTTTTTTTTATATGATCTCATATTGCCCACACTCATTCCTATCCCAATCTCTAAACCGCAGGAAAGCGTGGTTTATAATGTTGCAGGGCCATGGTGGCAAACGTCTCTAATTGAGCTGGCAAGAGCGTTTTTGACTCATACTGTGACTCCAGAAGCTCGTTTCCAACGCCAATTTAACCGAGAGCGTATGCCAAGCTGCTATGACAGGTCAATGCCCGAGTGTGCATGAAATAATAATGAGCGTTTATGCGAAAGAACAAGGGCGATTATCTTGACTTGAGCACAGGGTATAAAAACACAGGACTCTTGTGTTCTTGTAAATCAGGTCTGAAGGGTTTCTTCACAAGCGAGTCCTGCTTTCTAAAGTTTAGAGGGGGCTTTCCTTGCTGTAACAAAAGTGCTTCGGAATCGTAAGGGCCTCGGGTAAGTAGGTGAGAAGCCGAATGAGATGTGCTGCGGTGCCAAACGAGACGAGGCGCTAGACTGTTCAAGAGCAGCGGGGCTCTGAGAGTGGAACTCACAAACTGCTACAGAGACAACAAATTGCTGAAAGATGTAAATAAAGGCAGCAGGAGTCTTTCCCCTCTCTTTCTCTCTGTCTTAACTCCTGCTGGGTTAAGAATTCTTTTCAGGAAGAGCCTGTTTGCCCCCGAAGACTGCACAATAACCTTGACATGCATCCTTGAAGAAAATGATTTAGTTAGAAGGCTCAAAATATGAAGTGGCTGGACCACAATTGGACTCGTAGCAGGGTTCAAACAGCTTTGCTGCTAAAGCACTTTCAAGCAACCAAAAAAAGAACTACAATTCATGACGCATCCAGTATCCTGTGATGGATTCAAGAGCAAGGAGCAAACCCCAAAAGCTACGGTACATTTCTTACAGGAAGAAACCTTGATAGTACTAGAATCATTCATGGTGTCGTTCCGAAAGCCTTCGAACGATGCTAATTAACCAATTTCACACTGACTGTTGGCATGTGCATCATTTTCATCTTGTTCATATCGCACCGCCTTACAGCACAATAATTACTTTGCAAATGATAAGACACTGGTTTCCTTAAGACGAGACTCGCAATGTCCTTGCAGAAAGCATGTTTTCGGTTCCTTGTTAAATCCATAGCCTGTAAAATTAATTGCAGAGCAAATTAAAGTTAAACTGGCAGCCTTGTGAAAGCTGGAATGTGAGTGAGCGGCTAATTATTATTATATACTTGTAGAAAGCGCCTGGTACCTGCTCGTTCGCTTAACGCCAAGTGTAATGGTCTAGAGAGAATGTTTTTGGCACTGTAGGTCCTGTAGGAAAGTGATATAAACAGGTGAGCTTAGCTGGAAATTATGGCACTTTGAATGATTTGCTTTCTATTTAACATTTGTTTAGGTCAAGAAGCCCGAGGCATGCAACTGTACGAGGCTAAAAAGGTATGCTATAATAGTGAATTTTTATAAATATTACAGTAAGTATTTAACGTTAGACAGTTCTTATATTGAAAACTACACCATATGGCCAAACGTATATTGATTTATCTGATTAACACACCCACAGATCACAATGTACGGTGCTAAAATCTTTAAACATATTTTTCTCCCAAGACTCAGAATTCCTTGCATTTGTAATGTAATCTTAAGGAATAGTTGTTCAGGCTTCCTGAAGTTCATGTCTCTCATTTTTAGACCAGTCCCTGCACCTGAAAAGTGACCTCTGAATCAGTCAAGCATAAAAATCATCTAACTTAAGGCATGAACCAGTGAGAAACAGGTGCAGATGATGGCAGATGTTCAGACCAGTGATTAGTTTACTGCTGATGCTGAATGGTTGGAAGAGACAAGAGGGGAAATGAGGTCGTTGCTGAAATTGTTACATAAAACAACCAATTTTTAAATTCTATCTTCAGGAACTTTGCAACCTGTCGCAGTAAAACATTTGTTCCCGTTCCTTTAAATTTATCATGCATAATTCAATTTACTTAAATCTGATGAAATGAGGGGCCCAGTCACTTCAGGGCCGGTCCCAGGCCCAGACAAAGTGGGAGGGTTGAACCAGGAAGAGCATACAGCATAAAGCCTGTGCTAAGTTGTGTGCGGATCGGATGGTGTCCCCTTGATGGAAGCCAATACAACAGCTCTGAGTCCTTTGAGACATTATTCCACAAGACCTCTGAAGGTGTGCTGTGCTGCTGTGTCTGGCACCAGGATGTTAGCAGATGCTTCAAGTGCTGTTAAGTTGTAAGGTGGGTCCTTCATGGATCAAACCTGCTTGTGCAGAGCATTCCATGGACACTTGATCGGATTGAGATCTGGAGAATTTGAATCCCGGCTCAACAACCACAAACGGTTTTCCTGCGAATCCACATACACAGCAAGCTGTGATGCCCTGAGTGTTCGGATTTCCATTATTTTTTTTTGTATTACATTGGCTTTCCTGTGGAACTGGACCAGATGGTTCCCTCCTCAGGCGTAAAACAAGCCTTGGGTGCCGATGATCCAGTCACAGGTTTACTGATGATCGGTGTTGATGTTATTGTTTTAATGTTATGGCTGATCATGATGGCCATGCATGCCTTACCATTTAGATTTCCAATTTACTGGAACTAAAAACCAGAACCTGTTCCAGCATTACAAAGTTCACAGATCCTTGACCTTAACACCCCCCAACCCTGAACACCTTCGGGATGAACTGTAACACCGGACGATCTCGATCCAAACACGAATTCCGTTCACCTGATACAGGAAGTGTCCTAATTATTACAACGCACAAAGAAAGGCTTGGACACCTGACCTCATAGTCACTTAAGGTAATCCATTCATAGCAAAGTGGAAAAGTGAGGAGAATGAAAAGGTCGCCAATGAACAGGAAAAGATTTTGCCATCATACGTTCATGTCCCGAGAGGGAAAGTCTTGTTTCTGACTCTTCACATTTCCCCTAAATGAAATTGGTACTTAACATTATTAATGCCTGAAGGTACATCCCATTCCTATTCCCCTGACATGTCTCAAGATTCCCAACCTTTTCAAAAGTTATTTTTACATAACGGCAGCAAGAAATCTGTGTTCCCACTCTGCCTGTGTGCGCTCAGATTACAAAGTGCCCTAATCTGTCTCCGTCCTTCCCTCAGTCCCACACTTCTTTGTCTCTATAACTCTCAGATGGTGAGGACCACTTTTTATCTGCAGCACAGAGAACCTATGATGCTAACCTCGTCTATTTTGTGTGCGGAAAAGATAAGGTGGGGGCTTGGGGGGGGGGGGGTTTAAAAACGTGGCCTAGAAAGTCGAACTTGGAGCGGACACTTGGTAAGATCCACTTGAAGCTGAATCTGATTTTCCTTTCAGAACTGTGCTCCATCAATGCTGAGGCATTTCTTTTTTTATATCACTTGGTTTCTATCTGACTGAAAAGATGTTCAAGACTGCAAGGACATAACTGTTGCTGGGGGCGAGGCAGAATAATACGGCTTTGATTTGCTGAAGTCAGATACTTTTGTCTGAAGCGGCCTCGAACATCTACAGCAAAATAAAAAAGTTAAAGTCTTACTGGTGTCACACGAAGGAATAAAATAGGACCCTGGACAGAGGAGATCTCTAATAGAAACAAGCTAAGCTATTCCGTTCTATTCATTACTGCGTAACTCGTTCTAGTAATTACTTCCCATAATCATTACTTCTAGTAACATGATGTACACACCATACATCAACACTTCATAAGAGACGTGTGTTTACCTTGGTTAGAAATAACAGCACAACCTGAGTTTTTTTTTCTCCCCCCACATTTGTTTATAATTTGATTTATAGTTATAGGTGTATAATTTGATTAACCAACAGGGATATTAGTCATTAATCGCCACCAAATGTTTAGCAATTAGACATGTATGAAAATGTTTTGCACAATATTTCTCAGTAGCTCACAGATCTATTATTGTCTGAACTCCAAGAAGCCACTCAAAGTTACTGGACAGTAATTTTAGCAGTCTTTTTTTTTTTTTTTTTTTTTTTTTTTTTTAGTAGTAGTAGTTTGTATTTTTGTCAAGTATTTGGGGATCATTAGTTTGTCTCAATTTTTTGGGATTGTGCCACAACAAACAAAAAACTAAAAATGTAATCTTAGAAAAGAAAATGTGTATGTTGAATGTGTGTATAATACAGGGGACATTTGTTTTATTGTGTTTTTTATAATGTAAAAATCAATAAAAAATAATTGCGGAATTTTTTTAAAATGTATAATCAATAATTAACCATTAATTTATTAATTGATAATGTGTAACAATCAGTTAAATAAAAAGTGTTTAATAAATAATTTCACACATTTTAAAATAATTAATTATAATTATATTTTATGTTGTGAAACAACTGCAAGTTCCTTTCTGTCGACACAGACATTACTGCAGATCTTATAAACACTCGTTTCCTCACCAGGATGTTCCTCACCTCTTCCAGTTATGCTGCAATCCAGTTTACTCAGAACTCTGGAAAAATACTGATGTCCGTCAAAGTATTAAGTTAAATTAGGTTTAATGTCCATTTAATATTTAACTTCATTTAAATGTCTTTTCTAAATGCTTTGATGGTGTTATATGTAAAGATATGATTAGAGTGTTGGAAATTGGTAATATTGGTAATATTTTTGGGTGGTGGAACGTATTATCTGCATTTACATTATTTCCTATGAGAAAATGCCTTTAACAAATATGTAATTTTTCATACGGAATTTTCCAGAATGGATTAAATTTGTATGCAGAGGTATCGCTATCAATATTTGTTCAAATTACTTCATAACTTTTTTTTTTTTAAGCG
>JAQMYL010000023.1:20654860-20671340 GCA_030014365.1 Clarias pachynema | reverse complement strand
AGGAAACACGTGATAGTCTTCGGCCCTCCCGGCTGAGTGGTAGTGGTAGCCTTAATGTGGGAGCCCCCTAGTGACGGCGAGGAATTGGCCACGACAAAATTAGGGGAGAAAATTGGAGAAAAAAAAAAAAACGAAAAAAAAAAATTTTTAAAAATGTAAAAAAAAAATTTTAAGACCTAAAAATTTTAAAAGAATTGGAAAAACAGAATGCAATTTCGAATCAGGATGTGATAAGTGAAAGTATCACGGAGTTGTCGGGGAAGACGGCCATCGCTCAAGGACGGTCAGCACCTGGCTCTTGCTTTTCTTTATCCATATGCTCGCCTGTTTCCTTCTCAGCACACACGCTGCTATACAGCCATCAATCTTCTTTACTCCTGCAGGCTCTAAACACACCGTGTGTGTGTGTAGACGCTGCTGTTCTCTCGCTCCATCTTTCACCCACTCGTACTCTCGTCCAGCACGTGTAAAACATCTGTGTGAGTAAAGGACTGGGTGGTGCTTCCCTGGGTGATTTAATCAAAGCTGAAAATCGCCTGTCCTTCGGTGAGTCTCTCAGGACGCAGAGCACAGCTGCTGACTCAGTGACGGCAAGCGTGCATCCTTATTCCCAACTTCACAAACACTCGAGAACATTTAAGGTCACCGCTCACTTCATAAGACGAGAGTTTTTTAATGAGCGAAGACTTTTGTTTAAGCACGGTTAGAATGAGAACGGTCGAAAGCTTCAGGTGTTTTGCACCTCTCTCTCTAATATATATGAGAGAGAGATGCAAAAGTATTTACCCTTCTAAATATTAAAACTTATCTTCTGTAATCTAGATGTTGGAAGCACTGAGATATTCTTCACCATTCCAACCAATCAGAGAACTCCAGAGTCAGGGGAGGAGCACGGGGCTGTCTAATGAATACATGATCATGCTTCACTTCAGTTCATCTCCAGTCCAGCAGGTGGTGGATTTTTTGCCAATAAAAACAGGTAAATTCTTAATCTGAATAGAAATATAACATTTTCTTTCGACTTCTGTTGTGTTTTTTCCTCCAGTGCCGCTTTCAGCAGACAGAGGAGCTGAGAAAGGAGAGGAATTTCCATAAGCATGACATAACTTCTGATTGACTGCGTATATCGTCAATATATAGTCTATAGTTCAAGGTCTGGGTAGAGCTTAGCAGAGCGTAGCGGAAAGGGAGGGCGGAGTCAATGGATTTTAAATTCTCATACTAGCTCTAACTTGATTCTTAAAAAAAGTTGCACGCTAAAAAGAAATTTAAAAAGATAAGTTCTTCGTTGTGCGTTCACGTACGAGGGAGTGGGCGGGGCAAATACATGTACTCCATCTAGTCACTAGAGGGCCTCGGAGAGAAACCCAGGTGAGACATTTCCCCATTTATTATAACATTCACGCTTTTACACTGTTGTTTAGGGAGACTCATGTTGGAGTCACTCCAATTCAATTCACACCACTAACTTTCTTTTTATACAAACATTTTGTTTTACTTCATGAAACAAAACTTTGCCAAATCAACCCTAGATCATGTTGAAAAATCTGAATAAAACCGATGGTTCTGGTGTCTGATCAGAAATTTAAAATGTGTATTAATTTTCAGCATTTCCTTAATAATAAACTGAAAGTCTTTGTTGACATTAATATCCACGTACATCACACTGAAGCACATTAAAAGACACAAGAGACATAAATTAATGGCTCAGCTAATCGTCCTGTAAATTAATGACGGCCAACGGCATTGCGTCCGACCCGGACGTGGATGACGTCCGGCCCTTTCGGCTCATGGCGCCGGTGCAGTTTACACGGCGTCTCTGGAGGGCCGCGAAAAAAAACACAAACAGCTGGCCCTCTAATGAGCTAAAACGCCATCGTTTTACACCTGTTAGCCCGACCCGCGCTCTCTGCTGAACGGCTAATAATCCAGCTCGACCCCGGCCCACACGTTTTCCACGCCCTTCCCTTTCACGGCAATTTCCCCCGGTGCCGTTTGACGTTTGTATTTGTTTATTCATTTATCTATTTTTGACGGAATTGCTGTGTGGAATCAGACCGTCGTGTTGCTGTGTGTGTATAATAATGCTCTAATAATCAAATCCTGGTGTTTAAAATGACAGGCTTGAGCAAAACCTCCTCGACAAAACAAACAAAACGTCAGTCAGTCAGTGGAGCGAGTCTGCCCCCTGCTGGAGGTTCACTCAAACTGCACGAGCCCAAAGCTGTCCCTTTTTTTTATTATTTTTCCCCCCAAACGAGGTGCGTGAAGAGCCTCGTCGTATTCCTTAGTGCCGCGAGTGCCTCGGGCCGGATAACGGCTTTCAAACTGCGAGGGGAAAAAAAGGAAACGAGGGAATTGTGTTGCTGCCTGTTAATGACTCGTGGTTTGAACGTGAAGTACAGTGATCCAAAAATACACCTATCGCTGCCTCCTCCTCTTCTTCTTCAACAGAGGACTGTGGTACTGTTTTAGCAATTAGCCTTCTCAAAAGCCTGTCTACACGCCGGGGCTTGGCTGGCACACAAGATAAAGACTATCAAGCGGCTGCGACGAGTTCAGCAAAATAAAGAGAACACACAATCTTGGGTGGAAATTAGGGAGCCTGTGAACCTGCAAAGCCCTCTAGCATGAACAGAAAAGGTTGCTACTGGGTTTTTACATCTAAATGGCTTGCGATTTGTTGGTTTTTACAAAATAAAAAGGTCAAAAAGTAACCCAAAAAAAAAAAAAAAAAAGTTTTACGGAGCAGGAAAAAGAGGCGGCAAAGTAACAGGAAAGAGCAAGGATTTTTTTTTTAGCCTCTGATTAAGTCAGTGACCTACTACGATGCAGCGAAGACTAATCCATCTGCTTAACATAAACGTGCCTACATAGTCATCCGAAGTCCTTTAACCTTTAAATAAATATATATAAAGTCCTCTTAAAACCTTGGGTGATTCTCCCCCACCCCCCAGACGAAAAAGTGATTCACGCTCCCCATGCAGATGCCAGCACTCCTTAATAAAAAGAGAAGCTAATCGCCAACAGTGGCAGACACTTGAGGGAAGTTGACGACAGCATCAACATCCTCACTAACGCTCACGGTGAGCGTTTAAAAAAATTTGTTTTTTTAAAGTGTACATGAGTAAACAATTGAAATATAAAATTACAAATTTTAAAATCAGATTAATAAATAAATCAGGATTTAATGATGATCGACTCGACTGACTCGTTAAGAGTGGACCTCGTGGTTGGTTGTAAATATTTATACGAGAATTTTAGACGGGAAGGGTAAAAAAAATAAAATGTCTTGAAAAAAAAAATTACAAATGAGGTGAGGAAACAATGGTGTTAACAGGATTTAGATTTTTTTTTTCCTTCTTAAAATTTATAAGCTAAACTTTTTCTTTTTTTTTTTTAAATAAAAGGACCGTTTGGGAAACAGAATTGGGTCTGCCCAAAAATTATTTAACAAAACATTTAGGATAAAAAGAAGGGGGGAAAAAATAGAATTGACTGCATACACA
The DNA here is from genome assembly GCA_030014365.1 of Clarias pachynema. Classification (NCBI taxonomy): domain Eukaryota; kingdom Metazoa; phylum Chordata; class Actinopteri; order Siluriformes; family Clariidae; genus Clarias; species Clarias pachynema. Next base: position 20,667,831 of record JAQMYL010000023.1, on the reverse strand, counting down.
AATATTATGGAACTTAAATGGAAAAATTCAGATATTTGTCTTTAATAAAATATGGCCTGCTTAATACCTGACATTTTACTTAAAACTGCACAAAACTCTTATAGGACACTGCTCCAAGCTTCTTTTTTGTTTTAACTCCAGGGAGGTGTGGTGACCGATGGGGTAATGTTGCTTGTCCACTTCCGGCAAAATAACAAACCAACTGTTCACTTGGTCACTACCCTCTTTAAACTGAGTGGGTTCACACTCCTTACGGTTTGGAATCTCAGAAGATGAAGATCTTGTGTAGTCGTCCGCTTCTCGGTGATCTACTGGAGGATTTAGAACGCAACATTGAACTGACGATGCGGGAAGAAAGTACCAGACCTCATCCCAAGTATTGGCCAATCATAATTTAAAACCATCCGACTGAAATGACCGTCGCATCTCTAATAAAAGTTCTAATGCTACGTTCCTGTGCAACTGTGGTTCCAGATTTGCGATAATCTAAAAAAATAAAAAAAAAAGAACGAACCAGATACAAATGTAAGAATCAGGTGTCCACATACTTCTGAGCACACGGTGATGCATCACGAGCAACAAAACACCAGAAACTTTCTAGTCAGATGTTTAATGGTCCTGCTAGTAAGACAGATGGAAAAGTTCTTCACTTTCAAAAGACGCAGTGCTTGGAAAACCCAAAACCTTATCAGTCAGGTCACGGTGCGCTCCTCAACACCGCGCTGCCGTTCCTGTCCAAACAACTCGTCCGTCAGCAGCAAACGCTTCCTCCGTAGAAAAAAAATGTCCTCCGAAGACACTCCTCCGCAACTCCACCGCCCTGAATTTAAAAAAAGCCGTCTCGGACATCGTTCGTTCATCAGGTTTTTTGCGCTTTGAATGAGTGAACGGCAACCTAAAAGTATACACACCTTATGGGTGGAGGAGCCAGGGCAAGGGAGCAAGAGGAAAAGGAAAAAAAAAAAAAAAAAAAAAGTGTGAATGAGGACACAGTTAGAAGCCAATCAAGCACCTCCTGGTAGAAGTCAGAGGGATCATACCTCATGCTGAAGGCTTTACACAGTCAGCTTCAGGAAAGAAATAAGCTCTGCAAAGCCGGCTGTGTGTGTGTGCAGTTGCTTTCAGCTACACACACACACATCCGTATTAAAAAGTGAAAGACGAGTTTTACAGTTTGAACCGGTACACATCGAAAAACCAAGGGTGTTCCAGTCAAACCGGGACTTTTGGGATCTATGGAAGATATCCAGGACAGTACAGGGATGAGACTCAGTCACAATAAAACCACTAAACGGTGCAAACGTTTTAAAGAAGGCCGCACATCCGGGGGGAGAATATATGTGACTAAGCGAACTGTTCTAGCCAGGCTGAGACACCACAGACAAAAACAGTATTAGTGTAGATTTAGTGTGTTTATGTTATACATAATAGAAAATGTGCATGTGGCCAAAGAAACTGAAGTTTATACAACATGAAAGTGACCAATCTTGGCACCCTAAAGATTTCAAGTTCAACTTCAGCCGTTTGAGAGATTTTATATGGAGCACCATTTTTCAGCATTATACTGTCTCGCTTCAAATAATCATTTAAAATGCAAATTATTAATATTTCGAGTATTAATACTAAAATTGGTGTAACCTTGTAGAGGTACATGACCTGTAAAAGTTGTTTTTTCTTTTTTTGGTAAAAGCTTAAAGCAAAAAATCTATAGTGCCATGTCAAACTCATGTTACAATATCTAACATTTTAGAATAATACACTTTCAGATTAATGGCTTTTCGTGTGAAATTTAAACTGACCAAGGTTCATCTGAATGACCGTTAAGATTGTTGAAAGATTTTAATTTAAAAAAAAAAAAAAAAAAAAAAAGGAGTAACCAAAAAAAAAGTGTAATTATTATATTCTTTTCAGAATTTTATATTCTTATTAGAATTTATCCTCTATGGTTTCATATATTCAAATATTTTCATTTTTATCCTTCATTTCTTTTTATTATAGTCTTTTCATATTCTTGTGTTTTCTTTATACGCCATTATATTTCATATTTCTTGAATATGTTCTCTTTATACTCTATTGTATTATTTTATATTTGAATATTTTTTCTTTATTATATTCTCATTTTATAATCTTAAATATTTTTATATTTAAATACTCATACTCTATTCTTTTATTTCATATTTTATAATCTTATTTTAAAAAAAAATTTTTTTAAAATTTTTTTTTATAATTTTTCCTTTTTTTCGTTTTTTTTTAATTACATATTTATTTGAAGAAGGTCATGCTGCGGTCGTTCAAGCATTTCACAATCTGCATTCTGCACAGTATTCTGCACAATCAAGTCCCGGTTTGACTTGGACGCCGCCCAGTTCTGTATTTTTTTTTTTTGGAGAACGTTTGATCAAACACTGGTGCACAAACCTAACTACAGTGTGCTAGTTAACGATGTCATGCTTCTTCTTCAAAATCAACACAAGCTGGACTAACAAAAGGTAAGAAAATGTCGCAACTCAAACAACCATACTGTTAATACGAAACGAAAAGAAACGGAGTAATACTGAGCAACTAAAACGTTCATGTTAAGAATCCAGGAGGATGAACGTTCCTGCAGTAAGAGCGAAGCACGTACCATGCCAATGACATGTGCTATAAAAGCCTGCGCTCAAAACTTCCTAAAATACTTAATGGTTTGTTGCTGTAACCCAAAGATCATTTCAAACTGTGAGGTTAACGCACCACGCCGTACGTCCCTGACCGTGATTTCTTCCACGCCGCCCCTATTTTTACACAAATGTTTCAAACTACAGCTCTGTGCATCGCATGTACACACCACCGACTAGCTATAGATTTGTGGAGGCCTGGGAAAACCGCCAGAAGAGATGACCAAAACGCTTTTCTACGCCAAAGATAAGTGTACTTGCATTTCTTTTTTACCAAAACATGTATTTTTAATGTAGACGTACTATTTCAATTTGGCTCTCGTCCTGGAAAGATCACGTAGGTTAAGAAGTTAGTTTAATAAACAGTTGGCCTGAATAAAGAAACCATACAAGCTATGCGCCGGGCTCAAGAATGAGCCGCCAAGTTTTTTTGGACAGAATTAAAACAGAAAAAAACATTTTAGTGTTGTGAAAAAGTATTTGCCCCTTACTGATTTTTATTTTTTTTTTGCCATTTTGTTATTTTTGATATCAATCATTTAAGTGTATCAAAATAATTTTAACGTTACACAGGAAACCTGAGTTTAAAAAAATAAAATTAATTAATTAATTAAAAAATTCAGTTTTTAAATGATGATTTCATTTACGGGAAAAAAAATCTGCCAAAAAACTAACAACTGGGTGGGCCACACCACTTCCAAAACCATAATTTTATTTTTTGAGCCATTCAGAGGTGGACTCACTGGTGTGTTTCAGATCGTTGTCCTACTGCGCAACACGAGTACGCTCGAGCTCATGAACTGATTGCAAGAAGATCTTGAAGAACGTCCAGCCGAGTGCAGAATTCATGGTTCCATCAAATCATTCAGGTCCTGAAGGTGCAAAACAGCTCCAGACTATCACTCCACCACCACCATGTCTGACTGTTGGTATGATGTTCTTTTTACAAAACGCTTTGTTAGTTTTTACGCCCAACGTAACAGGATGCACATCTTCCAAAAATGTTTTTAACCATTTCATCAGTCCATATATGTGACTAAGCCAACTGTTTTACCCAGACTGAGACACTACAGGCAAAAACATTGGTGCTGATTTTATGTTGGTTTTCTAATGTTATACATATATAAACGACAAACATAAAAGGGCATGAAATTGTATTTAAAAGCAAATGTTTTGGGTTTTTTTTTTTTAATCTAATAATGTGTAATAAAAAAATTCTGTATAATGCATTTCAAATTTAGTCTGTTTATCCTTGTGTAATTTTAAAACTTGTTTGTTTGTATTAGGATTTATTGCCATATCAGCTTCCCAGGCTATTTCATAGCAGATTCATATCAAATATTAAATCGGTTTATTTGAACCAATTTTATATTATGTTATAATCAGTGATTTAGAGAGTTGTGTGAAAGTAAAAAAGGATATAATAATAAGAGAAAAATAAATAAATATCACATTATAGCATGGTCTTGGCCAGAAGAACAAGATTTTACATTCTATTCTTTAGGTGCACTTTAGATCGAAATTGTAAAAGTTTTTCTGGTTTTGTCTTGCAGAATTTTTTCTTTTTTTTTTAAATCATGTTCTGGTAGCAATTGTTTTCTTATGGTATTAAAACTAGGGCAGTGCAACAGTATGTGCTTTACGGTTAGAATACTACTACAGCGCTGACATTTTGGAGCTTCTTCATCCTTTAATAAATACACATGGGTTAAATTCGTATGGCCGATACGGCACCTTGTATATACACGACCTGGTCGTGTCTGGATTCGAAGGGGTGATCACTTCTTTTTCCTACCACTGGGTCTATTTCGAATAATTTGTCGTTTTGGTACTGTTCCCATTCTGCTTGCCATTTATTTGATATATATATATAGAGAGAGAGATTTATCAGTGGTTTGAGGTCAGAGGGTGGATTTGGCATATACTAATTGTTTCTGTAAGGGCTCGTCTTGCTGCAATTTTAAAACTAGTTTGATCTGTATTATTTAAGTGTGAAGGATATGCAAAAAATAAACACGGGGATTTTTTATATATATTTTTTTTTTATACACAACACTGTACAAGCCTGGTCAGTTCAATTTGCAATGAAGTCCTGGTTTAAGTATTGAAGTACCGGAAATAAACACCCCCCTGTGCCATCACAGTTCTGTACAGACTGTTAGATATATAGATGTACAGATAGATGGAAGGAAATACAGTACATGTGACTAAGCGAAGGGTTTTCCCCCAGACTGAGACACACATCAGCACTCATTTACTTTACCATAATGTTCACAGATTTACTAGATTTATGGATTAAACCAGAACAACAGTCCTTCACTTATCTATGTCTCAATCTAGACACATGGCTGATCCCTTTACAAGACATACAGTGCATTAAACAGGCTGTACATCCGATCAAGGATAAAAATAATTAATAAAAAAAAATACCAGCACCAGAGATTAGTTCAGGGGTGAATTAGTGAAAAGCACATCCTGTACAAAACAAGCTGCTAGTTAAAGAGTTAGCATGTAGCACTATGGCTGGTGATGCTACATTCTTTCTCGCTAACAAGCACAAATAACGGCGGATTTAATGTCCACATAAGGTGTTTAGGTAACACTTTAGATGTTTGCGCGGTTCTCTTACCAGCCCTTCAATCTGGACTTGTTTAACCGAAGACTCCAGGCTGGTCCCGGGTGACGAGGTTTCTCTGCGAGCCGCCATCTTTCCAAACACGCGCGATAGAAGACCGGAAGCTGACTAGCGACTTCCGCTATAAACGCAGCTGGAGATTAAGCACGGTTAGAAACAACGCTGCGATAACTGGTTCCGGATGAGTAGCTGTATTATTATTATTAATTTCTTTTGTATTCTACAGTATATAATTAATTGAATGTTTTCCTCTGAAAGAGGGAAAAAATATCAAGTGAGTGTGTGTGGCTCTGATTTAGTTTATATATAAATTTAATTGTGTTACGTACTTGTATCCTGTTTCCGCACGAAACGATTTGATTGTAACACCGCGAGAAGCATGCTTGTTTTGATCTTTAAACTAACCTAGTTTTATTTCTGTAATAAATATCGAAATATTCCTTATAAATCCAGGTTGTCTGATCAGCATATTGCTTCCCCAATCAGACAGAATTAAAGCACTGAGGTAAAGTTTGTCAGGATGAAGATAAAAAGGCAGAAGCATGCCAAGAAGACCATCAGCTTCTACAAGTACAACTTTGGATTTCGGGAACCTTTTCAAATCCTGATCGATGGCACTTTCTGTCAGGCAGCGTTAAAGAATAAGATCCAAATCAAAGAGCAGCTGCCTAAGTACTTCATGGGTGAGGTTCAGCTTTGTACCACCAAGTAAGTGCAGTGTAATGAGAGTTCATGTAGTTCCTGGAGTCTGGACTGTTTTATCACTTCTTAATCTTTTGATCTTCTGTTTATCAGATGTGCTTTGAAGGAACTCGAGACTCTTTCCAAAGACCTGTATGGAGCCAAATTAATCCTGCAGAGGTTCCAGGTGCGGAATTGTAAACACAAGGAGCCGGTGTCTGCCTCTCAGTGCCTGCTGTCCATGCTGGGAGAGAAGAATCCACACCACTATTTCATCGCCACGCAGGTAAGATGGATTTGGTTATCTGGTACTGGTTGTCCTGTGGAGAGGAGAAGGCGGGGAACAACTTAGATGCGGTGTCAGGCAGATGTACACACTCAGAGACCCGATCAAACTTCGAACCCCGGTCAGCCTAGGGCGCTTGTCTTAAGGCGATTGGAGGAAACCGACAAATCACACAGGCCGAAGATGAAATTTGATTGACTCTTAGTGTTTAAATGCCGATGTGATTATTTTGCATAATATTTTACCAAAAGGCATAATAGTGCTCAGCACTGTGGCTTCGCACCTCCAGGGTCATGGGTTCGGTTCCTGCCTCGGCTCTGTGTGTGTGCGCGTGGGGTTTGCATGTTCTCCCCATGTTTAGCCAGTTTCCTCCTGCCGTCCAAAGCCACGCCAATTTGGCATACTGCCATTTCCGAGTGAATGTGTGTGTGCTAAATAATTGGTCTTATGCCCCGAGTCCCCTGGTACTGTATAGGCTCCAGGCCTCCTGTAGACCCTCTCTACAGGATAAACAGTCCAGACCCGACATCATTAAAACGCTGGACTGCCGTCCGGATCTGGACAGACTGAGAGTTCTATCCAGACCCTGATGCTGTTCTGATGAATGAGATAAATCAATATACCAGTAATCTAGCGCTTTTTTACTGGTGTGGCTATACATGCCAATAAACGCAGTAGTTTACCATGTATAAACAGAGTGTGTGGAAGAAACAGAAACGAAAGCATGAAAAAGCGTAGCTTACTCCAAGAAAAAGAAAGTAGACTATGAAAACTGAACATTTAAAGATGAACGGACGGATCGATAGACGAAAGTTTAAAACCAGTTTGTCTCGTATGTTCAGAAACCGTGACGCTAGTAAAAAGCAGTAATGTGAAGTGTGAGTACAAGATAAAACGCGGGTCGTTAGAGCAAACATATCCGCAGCAGTCTGCGGTGAGGGCGTGTACAATTCCTGAAATGAGAGACCAGAGCAGCCATGATCCTTTCGCATTCATTAACATCCCAGCATTGCGCAAATAAAGATTGATTAAAGATTGTTTGTAGTCCATACAAATACAAGGAAATATACACGGCCATCAAAAGTTCAAGCTGTCCACAGGTTTAACGTAGTTACTGAAAAATGACAAACATTATTGAAATGCTATGGAAATTTTAAATAGCATCTTTTTTTATAGACTTACAAGGACTGCATATACAGTGTAGAGGTCTGAATCTTAACACAGACATGGAATTCAGACCTCGGCTCGAAGAAGATTTTATTGATCGAACCCTCTTATATTTGAATTCAGTACACCTGATATAGAGAATAAGTGAGTGTAGCAACAATAATAGTTGATTTGTTGTTAGTTATTTACATCACATGTGTATTGCAGGACAGAGAGTTGACTACAGCGCTGATGGAGATCCCTGGTGTTCCCCTGATTTACATTATCCTCAACACCATGGTGTTGGACAAACCGTCAGCGTGTTCAACGAAGCATGTGGAGGCTGTGCAGCTGGGCGAGCTTGTGAGTCCTCATCAGCAGCAGAGCATCCAGAGCCTGAAAGTCGAACAGGGCCTCGGTAAGGACGGCGAGGAGCGGCAGGGCAAAAAACGCAAGAGGAAGTCAGGCAACCCGAACCCGCTCAGCTGTCTGAAGAAGAAGAAGAAGCCGATGCCACAGCAGCCCAAAAGGACAGACGGAGAGAAGAAGAAAAGGAGCAGGCACCGGAAGAGGAGCGCTGCTGGAGCGAATCCGAACGCTTCCGGTGCTCAGACATGACTTACATCTTAGAAGAATCTTACTGTTGTTCATTACTCAGATGTTTTAATAAATCTTTAGTCAGTTCATCAATTAACAGGTTGTCTGTGTTGCTGAATGGCTTTGTGAAGTTCAGTTAAACACCTTCAGTAGATGAGAAATATGATGTTAAAATATGAAAGTAAGGCTTTTTATTATACACACACACACACACACACACACACACACATCACTAGAGCCACCAGTGTGAGCAGACGTTAAAATCAGTGTATTGCGATGTTTGACTTTGTAACCTGCAGCCTCGTGACCACCACAAGGTGGAGATAAAGGTCACTGTAAAGGTTCTCCATCACTTAAGAACTTCAAAACTTTTCTGCTAATTGCTGTATGTCCAGTTTCAGTTTCTAAACACAGTGTTGTCAGTTTTGTGCATAATAAAAAATATTCTAATGTCTGATATCTCTTTGGGTTGCCATAATAATGAGTGTTTAAGTCTATTATCATTTTAACATTTATATATACTGTTCGAACACTACCTGGCTGAAAGTTTGTGGACACATAAATGTCACTCCTTGAGGTTGAATGATCACGAAACTGACCGGATGCATTCCAAAACCTAGTGCACAGCCTTCGGAGAAGAGTGGGGCTCATTACATTATTAAACGGGACCACATCTGGAATCAGATGTTGAATAAGCACATATACTACAGTGTGTGTCCACACTCGTCACTGTGGAATGCAACTTTGCTCTAATGCTAATAGACCTGAAGCTCGACTGAGCAACTGAACCACTATTCAGAAGAAGAAAGTTGCTAAATCACGCGTCGTTCAGGCTAACTGCGGCTCTGTTGCGTCAGACGTGACGTAGCTCTTTGTTGGTTTGAGTAACTCAGCTTTAATTATAGCCCTAGTTGTGTCATGGCTGTTTTTTTGTCCTGTGCTCTGCTCATTCGTGCGAGTTGCCATGAGCGACACAGGCAGGACGTGCAACCATGCACCCGGTTGAGGCACTTATAGATTAGAAAAGGGCGTTCGAGTCAAACCAGGACTTTTGATTGTACAGAATAACATGAGAGTTAAAATCTACTTTTATTTCTCTAAATAATTTAATCTCCTGCTACATTAATGCGCTTACAGAGTCCGAGCATTCTGTTTCCGCAGGACGATGCACTACCTCCGCACCACTTGCACGTTACAGGAAATCAGCGGTTTAATCTTTAAACTTTATTTAAGAGAGGTTTCTCAAAACGTTACATATACATGGTCACAAATGCCTAATTTCTTACACTTTTACTTGACGTACCAATTATACACTGATTTGTGTCAGTCATATAGTGATATATCTGTCATATACTTTGCTAATTATACAGTACTATTGATCCTATATATTTATATTTATATTTTTATCGTTTCCCACAGATGCTTATTTGCGGTCCTCCGGTCAATCGTCTTTTGTCGTCTTAATCATAGTAAAATCTAAACGTTTTTTAAAAATGTCTCATTATTGACTTTTCATTCATGTTTATGGTCAATAAGTTCCACTGTGGCTTAGTGGTTAGCACTGTCGCTCTGCACCTCCAGACTCCGGGTTCGATTCCCGTCTCTGTGTGCATGGAGGTTGCATGTTCTCCCCGTGCTTGGTGGGTTTCCTCCGGATTCCTCCCACAGTCCAAATACATGCAGATTAGGCTAATTGGCCTTCCCAAGGTTGTCCATAGTGTGTGTGTGTGTGTGTGTGCCCTGCAATGGATTAGCACCCTATCCTGGGTGGTGTACCCTTGCCTAGTGCCCTAAATCTCCTGGTATAGGCTCCAGGTCCCCCCGCGACCCTGAATACAGGATAAAGTGATATAGACGGTGTGTGAGTTTATGGTCAATCCAATTGAATTCACCTCACTCCAAGCCATAAATGTTTGGACCTTTTAAAGGAGTTCCTGGGAGGCCGGCGTTTCAGACATAAGGCAGGCAGGTTGATCACGGCTCCGGCGTACTGAGAAAACTTTCAACCTTGATGGTGTCCAAGCGCTAGTGAAACACTGGGATAAGTGCATTAGTGTAGCAGGAGATTATACAGATAAATAAAGATAAATAAAGAAAATAAAACAAAGCACTGTGTTCTGTTACTGTGTGTTGGACAAAATCCCAGTTGGACAATCCTGGTTTGACTTGTACGTAGCTGATTCTGGTACTTTTACAAGAATATCAAAGAACATTATTCATCTCAGATACAAACTCCAATCTGTATCTGAAGCTACTTTATGACTTTAGGAGAGGTTTACAATAATTCTCAATTGTGTGAATTCTGTCCGTTCCATTTTGTGTCTCTGGACTCGGCCAAGGAAGGACATTCCCCAGACCAACAGCGCAGATAACCATGACAACACCGTCCCCACACATACCCCGTAAAGACATGCAACAAGAGTAAACAAGAACGTCACCAGGGTCCCACAATCGCTAGAGGTGACGTCCCTGTTTCTACGTCACGCTCACACACACACACAGCTCACACACATCGCTCCTAGCTCTTAATAACCTAGGCAAGAGGAAAGGGACGGGGATTCGTCAGTAATACGGGCGCACGAGACCCTTCACTAACAAGAGTTCAGCTCTAGTGTTCAGAGTTCTTAAAGAAGACAAAGCTGTTCAGCTGAGAAAGTGCTTTAGGTCGTAGAGCAATATCCAAGCCACTTTTTAAAAAACATATTTAAGAAGTACTCCTAGGAGGATGGAAGTCGTCCTGACCAGACTGAGAGATTTCTCATGTAAGGAAGCCAGCTTTGAAGATTACAAAGCAGCCGTGGTGTTCAGAGAGCAGCCACCGGCGGAGGAAACGTGCCGAGACGAGAGCGTGACCCGCAATCGTGCCGGGCGTCTAGACATTGAGAGTGCGTTGGCATGGCTGAGACGAGAGCTGGTAAGATCTTTCAGATTAGAAAGGAGACGAATATGAATTAGGTGTGGGCGGATATTTCTGTTTTATTGCAAATATCACGGATCAGCATGCAAACATTTTTTTCCAAATTTCTGTTTATGAGCATGGTGATGTTTCTGCATCTTTATAAACAGCTTAAATCTTTTTCATCTTGCACCGAATCCAACAGTGTTGAGAGTTAATTGTGCCAGGATTGTTTCAGACTGTGTTCTGCATGGACGTGGTATAGGGTGGCAATTTGGTGACCCAAACTACAAAGCCTCCAGGGGTGGTCCTACCGTGCTATACAAAAGTTTAGGATAGTTTCAGGTTCAGGTCAAGTTAACTCAAAGACCAACATCAGCAGAGGTCAGCTTGTCGTTTGCCAGACAGTAAAAGTCATTGTGCGTCCCCTGTCATTGTCAGACGGAGGTCACCAGTACAACGTCTCATCAGCAACATTCCCATGCGAGCCCATTGTCAGTGACGCACATTTATTACTTGGTATTCACTGCCTCAGCAACGGCAGACATGAACTGGTGGCAGTTAGAGAGCAGAATTAAGGAAAGCTCAACGAAGGGTTAAAACACTGTATAGTGAGTGAAGTGTTCAGTGTAATCAGGTGATTTGAGACAGGAAATCATAAATGTGCAAAATGACGACTTTACACATCTTTAGTTTTAAACAAACTAAAAGATTTTACAAGCTTTTCATGTTCATTTCTTCTCTTACTAGTGTTAGTACCCGTCGTTAATGGGGAAAAAGTTTGTAGAAATAGTTAAAAGGTTAAAGCTAAAAATAATCTTGATATTTAATGTAATCAGCGATATTATTATTATTATTATTATTTCAGGTTGAAGTCCACGTACACATCTGTGTGTCTTTCTGTACAGCAGAACTCTCTGTCTAACTTATTAATACAAAGAAATCACATTCTGTAAGGTTGAGCATCTTACGTCTTGTTTACACCAAGTTGTCTGCGAAACCTTTTTGCCGCAGGTTTAACTCAAAGTAGTTTAATTAAATTCTGTCCATCCAGTTTTGCGTGATGCTGTGACAAAATCTGGGTGGACAGACATACAGACAAAAATGAGCAGAGGACAAAGAAATGTAAAAATATCATAAAAGCGTAAGTTCTAACCAACGTACAGGCAAGACCTTTCTTTTCTTTATATAGATACTACTGTATAATCCACTTAGTGGGTTCTCCTAGACTACAATGGTAGTCTTTTGATGTCACTATCCTGTAAAATATGTACATTTTGACTGACTGTATCAGCAGAGACCCCAAACATAAACTGAAAACCCGTCTTGGTTTATTCACTACACCATATACAGTAGCAGTGAAAAGTTTAGACACACCTGCTAATCCAATGTTCTTTGTTATTTGTGTTTTTTTAATTTTGTATTATTTGTTCGTTCTAGAACAATACTGGAGATTTTAAAACTATAAAACTAAAAAATCAGGAAAGACCATGGAGTTAGAAGGGGTGTACAAACTTTTGACTGGTAGTGTAGATCTCCTGTCAGACTGTCAGATATTTTAACATATACTGTACAGTACATCATGGAAGCATGTCCGTGATTGATAGATAGATAGATAGATAGATAGATAGATAGATAGATAGATAGATAGATAGATAGATAAGAAGCATATATATAAAGCATGTAAATCACAGAAATAAAAAAGGAACTAATTAGTGAATTGAAGTTAATTGCAGTGCAACTTTGTTGTGCAATTTTATGTGTGGCAAAATGACAAAAGTGCAAATAGTATTCTTTGTGCAAAGAACAGCATGAAAGTGACAATGAAACTGATGTATTATAAATAAATAAATAAATATATCACCGTCAAAAATAAATAAATGTATTACTGAATTTGTTTATAGTAATTGTCAAGTAAAAGTCTGTTTTACCTGCCCCTTTGATGGATTGGGTTTAATATAAATAACATCAAATCTACTGACAATTTTAATATTTTAAATATATTATATTTTAAATATTTAATATCAATATTTTAGATTAAGGGTAGAACTTCTGCTCTAGTAAAATATGTAG
>JAQMYL010000023.1:20562120-20573050 GCA_030014365.1 Clarias pachynema | reverse complement strand
CCCTAGTGACGGGGAGGAATTGGACACGACTAAATTAGGGAGAAAATCGGGAAAAAATCCAAAAAAATTATTTAAAAAAAAATTAAATAAAAAGAAGGCTGGAGAACTTACAGAAGCACTGATATTGGAGACTCCTTCCAAAATTAATTTATAGCATTTATACATATATTATATCTCATTATGCAGCGTGACTGACGGGGGTCAGACGTATTTAGAACAGATAGGACACTGTAAGTGGTGATGGGAGGGGGACGATTTCAGCCGGCAGAGAGAGAGGCACTGGTTAGGGACTGTGTGCTAGAAGAGATGTCTGTGGGTTTTGGTTGAGTCGTGAATCAGTGAGAACCATTTACAGAAATGTTTAAGATTCCATCCATATAAATTGCCATGTCCTGACCCCTGTTTCTGTAAACATATATCCATTTTGAGGTAAAAATCTAGGGAGTACTGTTGTTATTTATTTATTTTTTTATTTTTATTTTTATTCCCATCGGTCACCATGTACATTTGAGCAGTTTAGTGTTAAGGGCCTTGCTCAAGGGCCCAAAAGTGACAATTTGGTGGTCCTTCGGTTTGACTTAACCACTGAGCAACCTCTGCCCCTGGTTAAAAATAAATAAATAAATAAAACTTAAATTACTTAAATTACTCTTAAAAAAAATGTATGTGGAGTGTAAAATTATATATTAAATAAATTGCCTTGCCACTGCCGTCCAAAGATCCGGGAGTGCATTGGTATAATGTACATAATAGAACAATAATAATAAGTCACTGTATTAAATATATAATATTTTTAATGAGAATATGTTTATATATCTGCAGGTACGGGAGGAAGAGCTGCGAAACAGGCTGAGGGTTAAATCTGCGCGGCCTCGTCCAGCGGCTTTTGTCGAAGTCGGGGAGGTGAGTGCCACAGAGGTTGATTCTCCCATATCTTCTCACATCCCAACCGTAGCCAAAGATCCTGACATGAACAGCAACGGAGAAGAAGCGACTGACCTGCCCTCCTGTCAAGGCGAATGACTCGAGCTTTCAACAGGGTCTGCTCGGGTCTCTGTCCGGACCACTACTCTAACGCTGCTTCAGCACAACTCACTCCTATCCAGAGTCTATTTACAGTAGCATGATAGAGGCACAGAAATATAAATACGAGTTCTGCACTTGCACTTTATAATACTCTAGTTAACAAAGGGTCACTTCAACACGGTGTGTAGATTAAATTTAAAAAATGAGTTGCCATGGAGTACTCTAGTGAAAAGGAACACTCCAGCATTTCTCTCTCTCTTTCTCACCACATGTGGAGTATGTAAGGACAGGAAAAATACATAAATCTCATTCCGAACTCACTTATAAGGAAGTCTAAGGGTACTCAAGGAATCATGTCAGATGTCACTGAGGCTGAATTCTGCAAAACAACAACCAAAAAAAAAAAAAGAAGTCAAAGACATTTACCGTTAGAATGTAATTATTATAGTTTTTAATTTTATTTAAATGTTTATTGATGTCATTCAGCGACTGCCCTCAGACTTCAATGTAAGTAAGTTTCAAGCAAACCGGCATTTTCTTCTTGTTCAGGGAAATTTGTTTAAATTATTGTTCGCCGTAATACTGTATAGTAAAGATGCTGTAGATGAAATTCTTTTAAACATAAACACAATGTGTAATATTTACATCCTATATTTCTATTGGTATATTACCATGATATACAAGATGGAGCCAAATAAATAAAGAGATGTTAAAGTATATAGTAAAGTATACAGTAGTTGCCAAAAATGAAACATTTTCCACTACTTTCTGCTATTGCGATCTAGCCTACTGTATATGTTTCGACAGCTTATACAAAAACCTCTTTTGATCACAAAATTTGACAACAGATTTAGAAAATAAAAACAGATTTTTGTTTTTTACTTTAAAGATAAAGCATAATATTACTGCACTGCCCGGCCAAAAAGAAAGTTTTAACTAAAGATTTAACTAAGCAAATACGTACAGTAGGTAAGAGCTTTCCACTGGATATTAATATGTTTAACCTGGTAACAAGTTATTTAACTCAAACTGATGCAGTGAGAAGCTTCTCATTTCTTAAACAGTCATGAAAAAAAGACATAACCGGTGGTCATGGCAAAGATGTTGTTTCAAAAGGGTTAAATTATTGCTCTGCATCAGGCAAAGAAAGCAACTAAGGAGATGGCTGAAACTTATCAAATTGAGCACGTTTATTAAGAAATTTATTAAGAAGTGGTTTTATTAAGAACATGCATAAGAACTGTCTAACGCATTATTAAAATCTGGAAGGATAAAAGGTGGACCATCATCTTTAAAGGAAGAAAAGTGATCAGAAAATACAATTTTTGAATGATTGTGATCAGCGATCACTTAAATTTTTGGTGAGATCAAATGATTAAAAAATCAACAGTCAAACTCATGGCTTTGTTTAAATAAAGAAAGTAAGAGCATTAACACAAACATACTCCAAAGGGATTGAGATTAAACAGCTGTGTTGCATTAAGAACCACTTATTGGTAAGGATAATTGAATAAATGGTTCAATAAGTATAAAGAATGGATTGTGCAGCATTGGGGGGGGGAATGTGGTCATGTGATCTGACGAGTCCAGATTTACCCTGTCCCAGAGTGATGGGTGCATCAGGGTAAAGAGACGCAGATGCACCCATCATGCCTAGTGGGGCGGTGTTATGATGATCTGGGGTCGCTTCGTATAGGCTCAGCAACGTTATATGCCCAAAAAAATTAGATCAGCTGTATATACTGAATTACCAGGTTTTGCCATCAATGGATTTCTTTCTTTCCTGACGAGACGTTTATATTCCAAGATGATGATGATGCCAGGGTTCATCAGGCTCAAATTATGAAAGAGTGGTTCAGGGAGCGTGAGACATCATTTTCACACATGGATTGGTCACCACAGAGTCCAGACCTTAAGTCCATTGAGAATCTTTAGGATGAGCTGGAGATCACCATCAATACAATTATTGAAGAGAAATAAATGCAACTCTGGATGGAAATAAATGTTCTGACCTTGTATAAGCTTATCGAAACGATGCCATGCCGCATACAGGCTATAATCAAAGCAAAAGGCGTCCAAAGGAATATTAGTGTGTATAATTTTTTTTTCTTTCCGGCTGGGCAGCGTATAAGCTTCGGTGTTCTTTATAACTAGTGTTCAAGAAAGTACAGTAATATTGCCTTATTATTATAATTATTATTGTTTTTAGCCTATACACTGGAGTAGGGTTGTACAGAGGTCTTTAATCCACAAGGTGGCACTGTGTGTTTAACTGTAGGTGATTTGCCAGGCTGCCAAGAAGATTGCATGAAATTGAAAAGCTGTCTTTCATCTTACTGTTGTCCATAACTGTACCTCTTTCTAAGTAGCACAAATATCATTAAAGTGTTCCATGTTCCATATAACTGTGAGTGTGCTTGTGTTTGTGTGTCTGGAAAAGTGTCTTCGGACACGAGAGATGGTTAAGTCGCAGTGCAGCTGCTGATCGTATGTCTTTTACACTGCAATGACAGTCACAACTGGAACCTGCTAAGAACCTGGAACCTGCGGTCAGTGCAGCACGGATTAGATCAGGATTCGGTCTCTCGGGAGGGCAGTTATGTACAGTAATTCATATTTTTGTAACAGATGTACAAACTTATCTTAAACTTCTACATACAGTATATGATGTGTTGTGTTTTTTTTTTCTTTTTGCTCGACTGAAAACCTGACCCTAAGGTAATTCAATTAATCTAGGTTTTAATTCCGTCTAGTTGAATAGATGCGTCTACAATGTATAGTATACACTAATGTCATATGCTGTAGTAATGACACTTTAAATTAAAGGCACATGAGTATGCAGGGAGTGCAACAGGATAGCATCCCATTGTAATCTTCTTGAAATCCAGACCTGTCTCTGTTACACTGGCTTAATGGCTGCATTAATAAATTAACACATGCACACACACTGAAACTATTCTCTGTTAGGATCAAGTCCCGGCTGTCATTGTCTTTTCCTTTATTTTGTCTTTTTTTTTTTCTTTTTAATCTATGCAGTCTCTGTTCTGTTTTCTCAAAGCACCGGGTGTCAGAAAGCAGGTGAAGCGCGCTGGGCCTCCGCAATGCCACGTCCTCTCGGGTTGCACACGACAAAACCCACATGGGCCAGGCGATGTAGAAGTTTGCGGGGCTTTATTAATAATTCAGCCCCGGCTGTATCGTATCACCTGGTTTGAATTACAGACAGGACTATGAAGTGAGCTGCTCTTTCTGATCATGTGACTCACATTGAGATTGACGTCACATATAATTGTGACAAGTTTGTGCGAGCCTAGTGACCTTTGTGACCAAGATACAGTAAAACTACAAGTATATGGAGATGTGAAGTTGGGAGTGTGTGCGCTTTAAATAAAATGTTATTAATGTACCACAAGTGTGACATCACTTGTGTACTCGTAGTCCAATTTGTATAGACACTTGGCACTCGTTCTAAAAAAAGAGCTTCCTAATGACCGTGGCAATATATTATATGTATGATCCGCAGGATATTATACACCCAGGCAGTTGGCACATTGGTGACTCTGTGCTCTGAGTGTAACACTATCTGAAGAGCATCAGCCGTAGCGTGTGCACCTGTCTCATAGCCATGCTGTCTCTGACTCAGACTTTGTCTGGATCCTTTACCAGCTTATGCCGTCCCAGAGGACACACTGGCCAGTTGGTGGGTCTTTACTAACATAGTCGTTGTTCAACCTGTGGATGAAATGGAAGGTCTTTATTAGAATACACTCAATAGCTACTTGTTAATGGGGACCTACACTCATTGGCCATTTTATTGAGTACCCTATAGCTTTATTTTGTAGGTATGAAATTACTGAAGGTCTAACGTTGACTCGATGTTTAAGTGGAAGAGAATTCTTGTTTTAGTTCACTAATAGCTATGTGATTGAATGATTAGTTTTAGCAAAATGGCTTTCATGCTTAGTTTATACTGTATATTGTTATTATATATTCTCATATAATGACATCATTCTGATGGCTGGATTGAGGCACACAGTCACAAATGTTAATATTCACTATTAGTACTCATATGTATGGAGACTTTTGGAGAATTCATTCAGGAGAGCATTTATGAGGTCAGGCACTGATGGTGGACGATAAGGCCTGGCTCGCAATCTCCATTCCAGTTCATCCCAAAGGTGCTTGATAGGAGTTGAGGTCAGAGCTAGTCAAGTTCTTCCACACCGAACTCATCAAACCATGTCTTTATAGTCCTTGCTTTGTGCACTGGGGCACAGTCATGTTGGAATAGAAAAGGGCCTTCCCCAAACTGTTGGAAGCATAGCATTGTCTAAGATGTCTTGTTATCCTGAAGCATTAAGATTGCCTTTCACTGGGTATAAGGGGCCTGATTGAAACACCTGAATTCAATAATTAATCAGGTTTGGCCAAATACTTTTGTCCATATAGTGTATCGCCAGGATGGGGAGTATCCATCAGCCCATGTACTAGATGGCACATACTGTAGACTGACCAAAATAAAATATGAAAAAAATAAATAAATATCCACTTACTGACATATTTTTGGGAGGTGGGAGGAAACCAATGAACCCAGAGGAAATCCTTGTGACGTTCCGTCTTTCTCCACATGCAATGCTACCATCCATCCAAACCTCTGTAGTCCAACTAGGGATCATGGAGGTCAATGGTGACCTATGCTGTATTTACTCACATTTTTACAACCGTGGTAGGATCTCCAGTCAACATTCATATACACATTTACGTACACACTATAGGCAATTTGGGAACATACTTTGCATGTTTTTGGACTGTAAGAGGAAACTCACCAAGCATGGGGAGAACATGCAAAATCCATGAACACAGACCCCGAGATGGGAATCAAACCCAGACCCTGGATTTGTGAGGCTAAGGATTAGTGCTAGTTTCTCACTACAGACTAGGTATTTTGGGTTCACATACTGTATAGCGCTTTATCCTGTACACAGGGTCACAGGGGGCCTAGAGCCAATGCCAATCCATCGCAGGGCAAGCACACATACACACACTGCGGGCAATTTGGAGACGCCAATTAGCCACCTAATTTGCATTTCTTTGGACTGTGGGAGGAAACCGGAGTACCTGGAGGAAGCATGGGGAGAACATGCAAACTCCATGCACACAAAACCAGAGATGGGAATCGAACCCGGACCCTTGAGGTGCAAGGTCGAAGTGCTGGAGATATTTTAAATACTTGACTTGCTTCATTAGTGTTAGTTTTAACCACAGACTGGGTTTTTTGGGTTGGAATACTATTCAAAACATACCAGCAATACAATACCAAGTCAAAAAAATATATATATATTTTTTAAATATTATATAATAATATATTTTGGAATAAAACATTAATTAAATATCTGATTAGTGGTGGGTTTGACTCACAGTGAAATAATGTAGCCTTCAGAATGTAGTGTATGTCTTTCTCTTTTTACACCAACACACACACACACACTTATCAAAGCAACAAGTGTTTGCGGACAGCGCGAGCACAACCACCCCGTTGTCCGCTCCCCAGCTGTTCGCGCGGTGGGCGCGTGCAGTGGGCGTGACGGCAGGCGTTATCCCCGCCTACCGCGCTGCGTGGGCGTGGTTTAGTCAGGCGCATTTAGGAATGAGGCACAGGCTGCGTGTTTTTTTTTTAATATGAGAAAAAGCCTAACGGAGTTCAAACCCACCTGATGATCTCCGGAACAAACCGACCAGAAATCTACCTCGAGTAACAAAGATCTAACGCTTCTAACGGCTCCTGGGGTTTTAAAAGAAATCGAGCGGTTGAAAAGAGAAAAAAAAAACAAAAAAATTAGGCTGATTGGATACAAAGTTGCACTACTTTTTCTTTGTTGTTGTTGTTATTGTTGTTGTTGCTTTTTTTTCCCTCCCCTTCTTCATCTTCTTAATTATTTTGCACCTTGAGCGTTTGTTTCTTGAGGACTGAGTGAGGATGCATACCACCCAAAAGGACACGACCTACACCAAGATCTTTGTCGGAGGTCTGCCCTATCACACCACAGACTCCAGTCTCAGGAAATATTTTGAGGTGTTTGGGGAAATCGAGGAGGCTGTCGTGATTACCGACAGACAGACTGGGAAGTCCAGGGGGTATGGTTTTGTAAGTATTGCTGCTTCTGCTCCATGCATGACATTTACTCTGAAAGTCCAGCAGTTGAAGAATCACATGCTTTCATGAGAAGTGTGAGTGAGTCTGCTGTTGTTCTGAACTCTGAAGTTCATCACAAAAACCTTTTTTTCTTAAACTTTTTTTTGTTTGTTTTTAAACAACTTTTAATCTGATTTGTTTTGGGGAAATTGAAAGCTGGGATTGAAGGAGCATGGTGTTTTTAAATTTTTAAAAAATATATATATATGTGTGTGTGTGTGCTGTTTCTACATCATGCACTCCACCACATAATGCCGTTCCCTGTAATGAATCAAATTTTGCTCGTGCTTGCTTTTCTGTTTCGTAATCGTTTGAGGTAATTTAATATAATACACACACTTTGTAAACACACCTCATTCCCAACATTACTACACTCCTATTGGCTCGTCGAGCATCATATGTTGTGTTCACACTGCAGGCAAAAGTCTTCCAAACCGGATTATTTTTTCCTCACTCAAACCGGTTGTGTTTTTATATAACCGTGTGAACAGCACGAAAAATTATCTTTCAATTTGTTTAGGCCACGTCCATACTTGGTCCTGAAATATATACAGGAATGATTTTTAGTAACACAACTCTAGTGTGAACGGTCAAATCAGACTGATTGATTTTTTAAAAAAACAAACATTTTTTTTGACATCAATCAGAATCAACGTTCATTGTAATGTCCATTAAGTAATGATAAGGAATGACAATAAAGCAGGAGTAGTGCAATTGCGATTAAACAGACGTATAAATTTGGGATGATGTTGTTGTACAAGGAAAATCAGAAGCCGTATATATGTATCGCAACCACTGGCATCTGTGAGTCCATGGTAGGTTTTTCTCGCCCATCCCCATTGTGTAGAAGGCCCGGGTTCAATTCCCACCCAAGGCGTAAAACCCCAGCCACTGGATGCAGTGCCGGTCCCAAGCCCGGATAAAATGGAAGGGTTGCTTCAGGAAGGGCATCCGGCGAAAAAACCCATGCCAGTGCCAATTTGTGTGTGCAGATCGGATGGTCCGCTGTGGCGACCCCTCAGGAGGGGTCAGGAGCAGCTGAAAGACCAACAACACATATCGCAACCACTCTGTGTTTGAAGAGATCTTAAAATAAGGATCTTAAAATAAACCTGGCAGCAGTGCTTAAGGGAAAGCTAAAAGAAGAAAAACAAAGAAGTAGCCATAGACGTGCTGGTTTATGTTTAGATTATTATTTTTTCTCTCTTAAGCTTGAACACATCACGTGACACATTGTTCCTTTGCGTATGGGGTCAGTTTGGGAGCGTGATCAGTTCACACTAATGTCAGATATACTGTAGGCCATGTTGAAAGCATAGTATTTAAGCACTAAATATTATATTTTTTTATTGGCAGATCAACCAGTTAAACTTTTAACACAAGGTTGTGTCAATATCTAGTTTCATATATATATATAAAACTTTTCCTTTAGCACAGTTAGTAGTTGCCATGTAAACACACAGTGCCAATGAAGAACTAGAAAATAGAGGTCGGTAAAGTTAGCCTGCAGTTTCTTTTTTATCAGGTTTAGTCATGGTTTTTATCTGGAGTTATAGTTTTAGTTATTCAGAGTATTGCAAACTTTAAACATATTGCTTTAGGAGTTGTGTGTTGGAGTGTCCAAAGTTTCAAAATGTGCCCTACTGATAAACATAACTTCTTCCAGTCATTACTGTACTCCTGTTGGACGTAAGGGATATACGATTATCAAAGTGACTTGGAAAACACCACATTGATTTTGTTTTAAAAACTAATTCTATCAAATTGTGTTTTTAGCAAGTCATACCAACTTTTTTTTTGTGTCAAACATCGAGCATCTATATTTTCCGGCTCAGTTTCTGTGTAGAAATAAGATAAGATAAGAGAAATAAGAATGTCAGGATTGTAGGAAATGAAGTGTCAAAGATGTCTGATTGTATTTCGGTTCATTTATGACCAGTAGAATAAAAGTCAAGATCAATTCATTTAATGTGTCATGTTTTTATTTGTTTTTGTTTTTTTAAAAACCAGGTGACAATGGCAGACCGATCTGCCGCAGACCGAGCTTGTAAGGACCCCAACCCCATCATCGACGGCAGGAAGGCTAACGTCAACCTGGCTTACCTGGGAGCCAAGCCGCGGGTGATGCAGCCAGGTGAGCGGTTCGACATTCTCTTCAGACATCATGATGTGTAGCATTAGCCAGCAATAAAGCACGATCATGCATCCATGTGTAATTGTGCTGATTGCACTAGTATCTCAACCTGAAATATATCCATATCTATAAACGTGTGTTTCTCCGTAGGATTCACGTTCGGTGTACCGCAGATTCATCCGGCGTTCATCCAGAGACCTTATGGGTGAGTCACACCGGTACATTGTATTAACTGTGTGAGAGAGTCAAACAACCATTAGCTAGATAAAAAACAATTTATATTGCATTGTGTTATATCCAAACCATAGAAAATAAGTTTTTGACACTGGATCCAACCCCAACCAATTCTCCAGCAGCCTAGATACAGCCATTAATCTTTAATTATGATGATCATCAGTGTCACCCCTTTTGAATATTTGATAGCGTGTGTCCTTTTTAAGAGTGTGTGTGTGTGTGTGTTTGGGTGTATATATGTGATATGTGTGGTGGTGTTTATTTATTTTTGTTGTTGTTTTTTTTCCTTAATTGATTGATAGACACTGTAGCTTGACTCAATGTTGTCTTTCTCTGGTCCGACAGGCTCGATATGGGTTAAAGCTAACTGATGGTTTGAGGAATAGCTCTGTGGGCATTGCTCAGATCAATAGCTACCGTACCTGTAGACTCAGTCGCACACAAACGAGCTTGAAATGGTGATTACATTATGCATGTATGTTGGTTTTTTATTTTGGTTTGGATTTTTCATTTTAATAGTGCATAGAGCTGTGTGTGCCTTTTTCTTTTACCGTCATGAAGTGGTGTTAATAGCTAAAACTGTGTGCTTTTTAATTTCATTTACTGGGGGAAAAAAAAGGCTGGTTTGGGGGTGTTGGTTTTCCCGAATTTGTGAAGGTGTGATAACTTTGCCACGGCAGCAAAGTGGGGCTTCTTTTTGTGTTTGTTTGGTTTTGGTTTTGTCTGTTTTTTGCTGTAGCTTGTTTTTTGGTGTCTTGTTCTTTTGGAGTGAGTGCAATCTTTTTTTTTTATTCTTTTTTTTATATTTGTGTGTGACATTGTTATAAAACCCTCTTCCTCCACCCAACCTCAACCAAACAACCTTGCTTGCACGTTGCTGTTCTTTTTATTTTTTCCCCCTTTCTTTCTTTCCCACTGACATCCGTCATGACCGTAATGGAACTATAGGTCTTTTCACTCTTCTAAGCACATTTTATCTGCCCATTCTCTCTCTCGCTTTCACTTTGTCTTTCTCTCTTTTGCTTTCTGTCTCTCTCTTTCTTTCTAGCCCTATATGGAATCGTGCAGTGAGTCCAGAGTTCCTGGAGACCTGCAGTGTTTCAGTCATTGATACTGTATGTTGTCATGCGCAAGGAAAAGCCACTGACCCGCTTTCTTTGGAAAGCCAACTTTTTCTTTATCATGAAACTTTTGATTAGATACATTGATAAATCATTTAGAAGGGCTTTGTATTATTTAATCCTGTGTGTATGAGTGTAGGGTTGTGTGGATGTGTGTGTGTGTGTGTGTGTGTGTGTGTGTGTGTGTGTGTGTGTGTGTGTGTGTGTGTGTGTGTGTGTGTG
>JAQMYL010000023.1:20548732-20562020 GCA_030014365.1 Clarias pachynema | reverse complement strand
GTGTGTGTGTGTGTGTGTGTGTGTGTGTGTGTGTGTGTGTGTGTGTGTGTGTGTGTGTGTGTGTGTGTGTGTGTACGAGTGTTCATGCGTTCGCCTGCATGTGTTTGCCGTGTTGCAAGCCCCTCAATGTGACACACAAACAAATGTCTGAAAGGCACAGGCCTCTAAACAAGTCTTTATCACATGGGCCTGTGTAGCGTTAAGGGAAACAAGCTTCTCCATTGTGCCACACAAAAGGCCGTAGTGCTGACGGTGCAGTCGCATGAGGCCTGCTCTCTCTCTCTCTCTCTCTCTCTCTCTCTCTCTCGCTGGCATTGGGAGCTGCATCTCGCACACAGCGATGATCCACTCTGGAAAACAGGCCCACTATAATGCAATGTCACCTAAAAGGAATCTCTCACATAACAACAGTGCCGTGTAGTGCAGCTGAATGCGGGACTCATGTTTCTGACCTCGGAGCAGTAGGCTCATGCTGGTGTGCGGCCAAGGCCAACACAATAGTGTCACATTGGGATGGCAGTTCACTTGATTGGTCTCTTTTATAGGAGTTTGTTTAAAATTCAAAAAAAAATTTTAAAATAAAAAAAAACTAACACATTCCGTCTGATCATCCTGGATCTCCTATAAAGTGTCCGTCTCTTCGGCTCTGATCTTGGTATCGCTATTGACAAAAGTATAAAAAGTCAAATGCTTGAGGCTGGTTCTCCACAGTTGCCAGGAGAACCGTGAACCAACCCTGTCATTAATAGTCTTAACGCCTTTCAGTGTCAGTGGGGTCCTAACAGGTGTGTTCCCTGGACCCTGATGTGATGCACGCTTTCTCCATGGCATTTGATCTCAAACCTTTATTTAGATATGAACTTTGATATAACCGTCCCCAACAGTCCCGTCAGAAGGAGGGGAAGAAAAAAAAAATGCTGCGGTCTCACAGGGCCGCTTGGTAACAGTGATATTTTTAACCAGTGCCCGAGGAGGAAATGGCCTCCTGAATCCCAGGGGGGTCTGTGGTCTGTTCTCTTTACAGGCCCTGGGCCGTTGATGGCTGTGGGATTAATCGGATTGTTGGTTGCACACCCTGCAACCAGTTTGTGGCCAAGGTACTAAGCGAGACCAGGCAGAAACTGTTGCTCCGTGGTTATGTGCTCGGTGTTTGACTTTGAAGAACATTTGAGGAGAACATTGATTTAAGTAAGGTTAGGAGGAGGGATGGTACAATGGTAACGTCTGCAAGTGGTAAAAGAGAGAAAAGGAAGAAATTAATATATATTCTAGTTTCTCCACAAGCATTACAAGATGAGGTTATCATTAAGAGGTACATCTCTCCCTCTCTCTCTCTCTCTCTTTCAGTTAAGATGATGGGGTCCTTGTGATGGGACTTAACTTTGGGAAACTGGAGCAGCAATGCGAAAAGTGGTATCTTAGTGAGCAAAAAATAGAATTTTTTTAATTTAAACATTATGCCCATTTCTAGATGCATTTTACAAATCTTTTAGCATAAAATGTATTTTTTTTTTTTTTCAAAAAAAATTTATTCTTAACTTTTTTGTGGGCTCTCGTTGAAATACTTAAAAAAAAAATATATATATATTTTGGGTAAAAAAAAAAAAACTTTTGTGATTAAAAAAATAATAAAAATTATTGATGTTGCAAATCAAGATCAAAGAAGTTACCATATAAAAATATTACCCTAGATGGGTGAGTGACCATATATATGGTAAGTTCACTGAACAAAATGTGTGTGTATGACTTTGATATGGCACAATTCTTTAAACACAAAAAGTGTGCAAAGATACAAACTCTCCTTTTTACTGATTTTTTTCTCCGTTTCGTACCGATACTGGCGCTTGTACGTTATCATTTTTTGGTTCTTCTCCTGATTAAGGGTTAAGACTAGCAAACTTGTCTTTCAACAGAACAAGAAATTCACGCCTAAAGTTAATAAAATTTGTCTTAAAATAGGCTTAAAAACTTGCTTTGTTCTAATCTTATTTTAAGACATTATAGATAAAATTGGCTAGATTTAAGATATTTTCACTTACTAAGCATATTTTGCACTTTGACAGCACTTAGGTTTTTTTTAAAATTATTATTCCTTAATCGCATTGCAGAATTTTTTTCTTGCATCAATTTTAAGGAATGATTGTCAAGTTGGCAAACCCTTCATGCAGAACCAGCAAGGCAAGCCTTGAGATATGGCCCAGTTCAACAAAAGTACCTTCATGCTAAGGTAGTCATAGCCACCAGTGGTTCTTAATGGTTCAGAGTCACCGCACCATGATTCACTATTGTTCTTAATGTTCTGACTGGTTTGACGTGGATGGTCGTAATCCAAACTCATGAAACTCATTTATCAGTAACGCATAAAACAAGCAGCACTATATAAATAAATACCTACTTATTGTGTTGAAAAGTTATAATATTCATGAAAGAAAAAAAACAGTCCATACTGAGTCTGTAAGCCGTCTGTGATGGAGGAAGGAAGGGGAACGAGGGAACGAGGGTGAGCGCGGTGTGATTTCAGGCATGCTGTGTCGAGGCGTCTGAGCAGACCACGACAGCTGCTGTTGGGGATGAAAATAACCTCCTCTCCTGTCGCACAAACAGCGAGCAAGCTATAAAAACTGACATTTAGACATCTTTAAATGCGCGTCATATCACTTTACTGGAAATTACTTCGACAAATTCAAGGAAATGACTTGTTAGAGGGGACTAATAGCTCTCTGGTCAGTTACAGTTGAAACAAATTTTTTTTTTTCTTCTTCACTCTTATAGCTCCTTTAACTGACTGAAACATGCAGCCGCCACAGATAATGACCATTAGAACAGGTGTTGACTCAGAATGACCAGCTATGTCGGCTATTCTCAGCTGTCCACTCTTAATTTAGAGCAAAGCTGCTCTGCTACTTTGGCTGCCTGCATGTGTGGAGTAATTTTGTAGTTGTGTGTGAGTGTGTGAGTGTGTGTGTGAGTAATTGAGTGTGTGTGTATGTGTGTGTATGTGTGTGTATGTGTGTGTATGTGTGTGTATGTGTGTGTATGTGTGTGTATGTGTGTGTGTGTGTGTGTGTGTGTGTGTGTGTAATAATTCTTCTAGTTCTGGATCGGTGTGTTTTACTCTAAACTGTGTTAATTTGTGTGAGATTTGACGTATGTCCCTAGGTGTCTCTGACATCGAGTGTTTGAAGACCTGAGTGAGAAAAATGCTAGTATAGAGATTGCTTCGTTTTTTTTCTATCTTCTGCTTTGAGTGACCGAGTTGTGATGGTGATAACGATTTGTGTTTTTTTTTTTTTTTTTTTAATGTTTGTGTTTTTTACTTGCTTCATATGGGGCCGTCATTTTCAGTTTGTTGGTGGGTTGGATTGTGTGATGGTGTGCTGAAAATAGGGTTGCCATGATAGCACTTTAATAACCTCAGTGTTTTTTTTTTTTTTTTTGTGTGTGTTTAGTTTATACTAGCATGAATACCCGTCGTTGATGGGAAAAGAGTTTTTAGAAAAAATGAAAGCTAAAAAATAATCTGATGAACTTTAATGTAAAGTTGTACTTCTTTCGTCGCCAGCTAAATACACGCCCTATTCAGTAATTGGGGAGTTTTGTCTTAAAACGACGCAAGTGAGTTAAAATTCACTAATACAATTTCAGTGGTAAAAATATGAACTAATCCTGGTAAAAATATTTCAGTTTATCTTTCCTAATTAATATCTATTGGTGCAGGTGTTTGTTTACATTGAGACAGTAGCGCATTAGTAGATTATTTTAAAGTAAATCTGGCACATAACTGTTCATAACATCGCTTTTACTCAACACTTTGATTTCACTTATGGTGCAGGTTAAACTTCAGGCAGAGATCTAACAAAAAGCAAAAGTTTCAGTAAATTCCATCCAGTGCTCGATTTGAGACGCGCCCACAGTTTGACAGTACGCTGTTAAAACTTAAACGCTTTATAATCTGGCACATAACTGCTCATAACTTCACTTCTAATCAACATTTTGATTATTTTACTTATGGCGCAGGTTGAACTTCAGGCAAATACCTGAGTACTGCCAAAGTTTCATTAAATTCTGTCCAGCCACAGTATTGAGTGATGCTGTGACAAAATCTGATTGGACCTCCAATGTATGAAATGTACAGAGTGAGCTCTGACCAATTTACAGACAAATCTTTTACTTAATTAAATTAGCTTGGAGGGCTTGAATGTTGTTGCACTTTAGGCTTAAACCCATGTTAAACTGTTGACATTATGGCTTTTTTTTTCTCTATTCTAGTACTGTGTAAAGTATTCATGAGAAAAAAAAGAAAAAAAATCTAAGTATTTTAGATGTAGCAAATAAATTACATTTCTTCTTTGCTGTATACATCCCGTAAAATTAAACAGCAAAGATGTTCGAAGGGAGGAAAAAAATCTCTTAGACGTAACGAAAGGCAGAATGTGCTTATTGTTCCTGATCGCTTACTGAATCAAAGCTGACACTTTCACAATGCTCACTCACCTCATCGGCACTCGGCTGCCGCAGGGTCATACTTTCCCTTCTCTACCGAGCTCTAAAACGCGCCGTGTGACTTGCAGCATGCTTGCAGTATTACTGGAAATTTGCTCTTGCTGTTGAAATTCTGCAGCTTCTGATCATTTTAATGGGAAATAAATGATACATATTGAGAAAAAAAAAGATAACTCTTATCAATGCTTTTGTTTAATTCTTATAGTCCAAGACTAATATGTGTTTCTTTTCAGTGATATGTCTATTTTGGCAACCCTATAACCCTCATAACCACTACAAGGCATTTCCTTGGTGTTGGTGTTCAATGGGGTGTGAATTGTTTTTTTGGATTGTGGAAATGACGTGTTTGCCCACGGTGTGGGTTTTGCCCTGTGATTGTGTTTCTGCAGTTAAGTCTGGTCTGCAGCTCTACTTGGTCGTGACTAACGCACTGTTGTGTATTTATGTGTCACAGGATCCCCGCACACTACGTATACCCCCAGGCCTTCATGCAGCCCAGCGTGGTGATCCCTCACGTTCAGCCATCCAGCGCATCCGCCGCAGCCGCCACCGCTTCCTCGCCCTACATCGACTACACTGGAGCTGCGTACGCGCAGTACGCCAGCGCCGCCTCCGCCGCGGCCGCCATTGGCGCATACGATCAGTACCCGTATGCCGCCTCCCCTGCCGCAGCCGGCTACGTCACTACCGCCGGGTACACCTACGCTATGCAGCAGCCGCTGGCCGCTACGACTCCAAGCTCCACCGCAGCCGCAGCAGCTGCGGCCTTCGGTCAGTACCAGCCTCAGCAACTGCAGGCCGAGCGCATGCAATAGCAGCTTACGGCACTGAGATATGAGGAAAAAGCCAATGCCCAGTGACTGCTCATTGGCCGTATAGAGGTGTCTCACCAGAACGAGGATAATGTCATTAGGATGATGATGATAATTGATGGAGGTGTTTAACTGAGGTGGGAACTCCATCGCTTTCCAACTTGCTGTGATTAAACCAAAAAAAAAAAAAGTGAAAAAAATATATATATCAAAGAAGGTGTAAAGACGACAGAGGTTTAACTTTTTACCATTATCATACTGTTATTGTTACCTTTATGCTTAATATTGAAGTAGTGTATTTATTGCGAAAGGAGAAGGCAATGACTAATCACTGTGGCTTGGAGGTGTAGATAAAGAAGAAGAAGAAGAAGAAGAAGCCTTAAGTCCAGATGCTGTCATTAAATTAGAAGACTTTTCCTTCATGAAGGACGTTAGATGTCCACACAGTGTTTTGATTCTGAAGCCCTCTAACTTACATATTTATTCTCATTTTCGAGGGATTTTTCAGTTCTGTCGTCTAATGCGCGTCGCAAGGTTTTGCTTTCTGATTTATCAGGGAAATGGAGCATTTTCTTTTTCTTATTTTTATTTTGTTTTCCAACAAATTAGTAAAGACAAATGAACTCTGCCAATCAGGGAGTAGTACACAACTGTGGAGAGAAGGTGCGAAAGAAAAATTTTCAAAGAAGCTTTGTAAAAATGTTGTAGCTTTGTCTGGCATGTTCAACCGTTTTTTTTTTTTTTTTTTTTTTTTAATCTTCCTGATGCTGAATGTCCCCCGATTTCCCTGTTTTTGACCTCTTGACCTATGCAAAGCAGAAACAGCCGCCAGGAGACAAAACAAACTGTGGTGATTCCAGCCACTCTCGTCTGAAGGACAACGAACAATTTCTGAGCTCGATGAAAGGACATTACATAGTATTATTTCTCTAATCTCTCATACATGTGCGCACATACACACACTAATTTCCTTAACACCGGGGCAAAACGTTAACTACGTGCAAACTCATTGTACACATCATTGCACACGTGCACTAACTCATGCACTCGCTTTGTATGATAAGTCCAAAATTTTACGAATTAAAAAATAAAAAAATTAAAAAAAGGTCAGAGCTGGAGACTTGCGAGTGAGGAGCAGGCAACAGCTGCAGTGTCGGGACAGACAGGATCACACACACATATACACACACACACACACGCATAGAGACACGGATTGCTCTGGAAACAACGCCTCACTTGTGCTCATTTGTTGAGCTGTCACATTTTAATCCCTCGGCCCGCTCGGGAACCTGTCCCGCTCCAGCTTTGTCAGCAGTTCCACCTCTGTCCTAGAGAGAGAGAGAGAGAGAGAGAGAGACGTTGCCGGAGGCTGCAGTCCACTGATCCACTTCTAACATCACCCTCAGCACTAGCCGCTATCTCTCCCTCTCGCTCGCAGCTCCTCTCCGGACCGAAAACGTGAATCAACAATGTACCAAGTCAACCAAAATGCTATCTGTGAAAATCTAATTTTATTTTTTATTTTCCTGTATTTTTCTAAAAAAGTGTCTGTGCACCAGCATGTCTTTCCTAGTGAGAGATGAATCCATTCTCTGTTCTCTCGGAAAACCAAACATCACATCTTTTTTTTTTTTTTTTTTACTAGAAAGCAGCACTAAAGCTGAGGGCTCAAGTACAAGTCTAAGAGTTCACAGTGCCTTACAACTGTAATGCTATTTAAAGAAAAAAAAAAGACTGCTATTTATTTATTTTGAGAGTTATGCTGCGCTCTAAGGACTTAGTGGCGGTACTGTATTATTAATAATAATAATAATAATAATGATAATAATGTATTCTCATCTCATGGCATATTATAAGTTATTGAGTAGATTTAGTTATAGTATCATTAACATACTCAACCAAAAATGTTGATTTATTTAAGATACAATTCTGTATGTGCACTGTACATTTTTCTTTTTCTATGCCTTATAAATTTTAGAGCATTTCATTAAATATCTTCTAGGTTAATGCCTCTTGTAAGATGTTTATTTAATGCAGGCCTATTTGCAGGTGGGATCTCTCTTTTTTTTTTTTTTTTTTTTTTTTCCTTTTTTTTTTTTTAGTATCTAGAACTGTAGAAAATATATATTTAAAAAAAGGAAAAATAATTCATTGTAAAAAATCTAAGCAAAATGCTGCTTCATACACTAGAATGTAAAGTCCTTGTCAAGGTTCAATATCTGTGCTTCTACTGCTTTTAGTATGCATCAGATGGGCTATTTTACACTGTTGGGAATTTTTATACTTGAACTTGAACAAGGGAAAATATGAAAAGCAATAACAAAAAAAAAAAACTTTTTAAGGAAGCATTTCATTGTCACTGGATTTGGGCATGTAAGGTGTTATTTACTATTTAATGTACATCCAAAGGTACTCTCAGTAAACCTAATTTAAACCTTATTTCAGATTTTCAACATTATTTACTCGCAAATAAAATAAAAAGGTTCTATATTTCAACCTCACCGGCCGAGTGTGTCTTTGTGTGCTTGTTATGGTCCATATGAAAAATTATAAAATGACACAATCTGATGAATGAATGAATGAATGAATGCGTGAGAATAAATTTGTCAACCGTGTTAATGAAACTGTTTAGACAAGAACAAAAACTTGAGTCTGAAAAGTTGTTCATTAATGTCAGTGTTTGGGTTTTATGATTTTATGGCCTAGCATAGAGCTGGGACACAAATGCTTACTCATAGAGACCATTGTATCAAAGTTGTCATGACCGTTTGACCTTTTAATGCATCTTGTACTAGTACGAGAGGCGTTCAAGTCCAACCTGTATTTATGATGAAATTTCTCATGAATGAAGGCGTAAAACTGGTTAACAGATTTCAAGCACATTAAAGTGATGGACTCATTGCTGCTGTAAAATATTTGAATGATGCAAACATTTTAAAGAAGGCTGTATGTCCGTAAATGACGATCCCGGCCGAGGTGGCTCGGAGCCCAATGAAATCATTCCTGTGAACAATCAGAGAGTGGGACACCTGATCCATGTATATAGATGGATAATTTGTCAAGAACTTGCCAAAGAGACAGAATCATTCATCAACACCGCTTGCACATTACAGGAACTCGGCTGGGAGTTATTGCCACATCCCCTGTACGGTCCTGATATCGCTCCAAGCCATTTCCACATATTTGGGCCTTTAGAGAAGTTGCTGGGAGGCCGGGGTTTCAGACGTGAAGCAGGCAGTTTGATCATGGGTTGGATGTACTGAGAACTTTCTACCTTGGGCGTAACACTGGCAACTTGGCTTAAACCCCATATCTTCTAGCCAGTAACCCAGAGCCTTAACTCAATTGAGCTCCACTGACCCACATTTAAGGCTGTCAGTCCATATTTACCACACCTAACATTCACTTATAATAACCTCCACTCTTCTGGGAAGGCTTTCCACTACATTTTGGATTGTAGCTATGCAGATTTGTGCACAATTAGCCACAAGAGCAT
This sequence comes from Clarias pachynema, assembly GCA_030014365.1. Lineage (NCBI taxonomy): Eukaryota > Metazoa > Chordata > Actinopteri > Siluriformes > Clariidae > Clarias > Clarias pachynema. The sequence goes on along the minus strand of JAQMYL010000023.1, from coordinate 20,553,209 downwards.
TAGTGAGGTCAGGTTCTAATGTAAAATTAGATGGCATATTGTCAGTGTTCCAGTTCATCCCAGGTCAAGGCTCAGTGCAGGACAATTTTGTTCTTCCACACCATCCTTGGCCAATTATGTGTTCATGGAGCTCAATTTGTGCATTGGCATGTAGGAGCAAGTTTTGAAAATGTTCAGGTGTCACTTTTTTCTTCACAATTTTGACTTTAATAACAGAATTGCATATTTTAGTGCAGTTTTTCTTATTGCAGTAAAATCCTTCTATCTTTCTGCCTTTCCATTCTATCCTCACTCACTCATTGTCTATACCGCTTTATCCTGTATTCATGGTAGTGGGAACCTGAAGCCTATCCCAGGAGGCTTAGGGCACGAGCTGGGGTACAGCCTGGACAGGGTGCCAATCCATTGCAGGGCACAGACACTCATACACTCACTCACATAGTACGGACAATTTGGGAACGTCAATTAGCCTAATCTGCATGTCTGCATGGGAGGAAACCGGAGTACCCGGAGGGAACCCACCAAGCACAGGGAGAACATGCAAACTCCATGCACACAGAGACTGGAATCGAGCCTGGCTGGGAATCGAACCCGAACCCTGGAGGTTCAAGGCGACAGTGCTAACCCCTACACCACCGTGCCGCCCCACTCTATCCTACCTTGAACAGCCATGAAGAGTCGTGTAAGAATTTCACTTCCTAGCATACTGTGTATGGGCGTGTATGTGACCAAAAAAATTTAATTCGAGATTTGAATTTGAATTCTGACTTTAAATTCAGAATTCGGACTTTCTAGGAATACCTAGAGTTATTAAAGTAACAAAGTCAGAGCTCTGAGGAAAAAAGGCAGAATTTTGTTCTTAAAGTCCAAATTTTGAGAAAAAAGTCAAATAGTCAAATTTTAATTAAAAAAAGTAAAATTTTCATAGTGCCCATAATCCTCTTTTGTATATACCAGGGTTAAACAGTTAAGGGCAGCTAAACATCACACCTATGTACTGTATATATACTGTATGTGGTTCTTCTCCTAACTTTTGCCACAAAATTGGAAGCACATAATTGTATAGAATGTCTTTCCATACTGTGGTATTATAAGATACCCAAACTTGTTAGTGCATGACTTTTTTCCTGACCCTGTGTTTTTATTCTCAGAAATTTTTATCTGAAATTAAAGTTAGAATTCTGTGAAAAAAGCCAGCACTCAAATAAATTGTTTATGACAGCCCTAATTCTCTTCTGTAAGTACACAAAGCACAAATGAAGAAATCTGTCCTGACTCACTGAAAGTATATTCTCCTAAAATACGATATCAGCACACAATATTTTTGACAATAGCTATATCATCAATATACAGTATCATCAATATACAGAGTAAAAGTGTTAATATATCACCATACTATCCTAGCTCACTGATGACTAATTGATTCTATCACTGACCTTTATTCGGCACAGATAAGCCAGCTGCTGGTCAAGTAAAAGGGCTTGTTTACATCCCCTGGTTAATAGTTTTCTTGTGATGTCTGTGTACTATTAAAAGCAACAAGTCCAAAGCGTTCCTTTGGCCTAATGTATCATGGAGCATTCCCATAACAATGACAAAGCAAGATGGTTTCATGTTGTGCAATAGATTAGTGAGTCAGTATGGCAGCCATAAACAACACCTCCTTCTTCATATTCAGATACAAAAACATGATTTACTTGATCCTTTTTTTTTGCATTGTGAAATAATCCTCTTTTTAGGAACTATGCTCAGTTTTACAGGGCCTCTCCTCTCTTTTATTGTATTGTAGATTAGCTGGATACCATACTGGCAATGTAGATACCTAAATTAAAATGTTACTGATCTCACCTCCAGCATGTTTAACTAATTTGTCAGAGCGCTACAGGTTATTATAAGATCTCTCAACGTCCATTACCCATAAACCGTGACCTGGAAGCAATATGCCATCTAAATCATAATCCTAACCGGAGCTTACAAGGCACAACCAATGTATTACCTGTGCTACCTCCTTAACAAGGTATTGCAAAATTGACTCCTTCTAGAGGTCTGAATAATTCAGGGCTTCTCTAAATCAATAATAAATGCCTTTTGCTCCTAGTGGCACCCCGGCTCTCCAGCATGGTCTATTTCTGTTTGTCCTGTAACCTGACACATGGCCATATGTGTCCCTCTGTGACACAGCAGAGATAAAGTCTGTCTCACTGTCACCATTCACGATTAAACAGGGCTTCTGGAAAATGTTACCCAATCAAATCCTACCCAAGTCATGATACAATGAAGTAAAATAGATGCAACACATGCAACACTCTGATATTGGGATTGTTTATCTCTAGAAATCTATTTCATTACTATAAAATGAACAAAGATTAATTCAAGAGCTTGCTATGAGTATTTACTCTGCCTGGCCAAAAATAAATAAATAAATAAATAAATAAATAAATAAAAGTCACACACTCTAATATTTTGTTATTTGGCTATGATTATGGTGCACAATATGGTGGCCTATTCATGTGTAGAAATGATTCATCATGCTCCCAGAACCTCTTTCAGAATTTGAATATGCCCATACCATCAGGGGGGGGACAAAAAATTCCATTCATCCATTTATTGTTCTATATATAATAGTAAACTAATAATACATTTAGCACATTTTTCTTCATTCAGAATAGAATGTGCAGGGTGTCCAATGCATTTATGTGATTTAAATTAAAAGTTAATACAGTATATGGATATGGAGCTTTACTCACTTTTTTCAACGCACTGCTATTATTTTGAACACCACTGTATATTGAAGCTGGAGTGTTGTTTTATGCCATTCATATGTCTTTCTCCCTTCTGCAGTAGGTTGTCCCAGGATGATAAACCCTCACTTGTGCCCCCATTTCTCTGAATTCTCTGCGGTTGTAGAAGGGAAAGAGGTATAAACTCACTGGCCATCTTAACAAGCTAGTCTGGATTTGGGCATTCCAGCAAGATAGCAATTGAGACCATCATTACGATTCAATTCTGATCCAAATACCACGGGCTAACCAGCTTACTAGTAGCAAGGTGTCACATCACAGGACGACAAATATAAGATGTCCAGAAAGCAATCGATCATTTCAAAAGTTGAGACTGCAAAGCATCAGGGCTGATGTTCTTCAACGGAGCCCTCATTGTAGATCAATCACTTTTTATCCTGTACTGTATGTTCCTCATCAGAGGAGCATGATGACACTTTGTCTACAGCCATGTCCATGAGATTCTTTAACATTAATAATGATCCAATAGAACATATTAAATTATGTTGCCAGAATATACTGTGGTACATATCTCTACAAACTCTGTGTGCCAGGGTTACTTTTTAAGGCTCCCACTAAACAAGTCATTAGAAAAAACACAATTTTTACAAATTACACTACAAATGGTTGCCAAGTGGCGGCACGGTGGTGTAGTGGTTAGCACTGTCGCCTTGAACTTCCAGGGTCCGGGGTCGATTCTCGGCCAGGCTTGATTCCCGTCTCTGTGTGCATGGAGTTTGCATGTTCTCCCCGTGCTTGGTGGGTTTCCTCTGGGTACTCCAGTTTCCTCCCACAGTCCAAAGACATGTAGGTTAGGTTGATTGACGTTCCCAAAATTACAGGTCCAGGTCCCCGCGGCCCTGAATACAGGATAAAGCGGTATAGAAGGTGAGTGATTGCCAAGTCATTGTTAGTCACTTCAGGAGTGCTACAGAGGCTTGGGGTGGGGTTTGTAGAAATGATTCTAAGAGCCCCTGAGTGCCATTAAAAATTGCTATGGCAATTGAAAGGGGTGGGCTTCGTCAAAGCTGGTGGCGCAGTATATTGTGTTATCAAGGATCCCTTAATCTCTAGCAGCACCCTCATAGTAGTTATAGCTTCAAGATATCTACAGTAAGATTTAGTCTGCTTTTTGCATTAAAGTAGTTGATCTTAAGTAACCTAAAGTTATGAGTGTCCAGATGTTTTTTACAGATTGCCAAGAAAATTGTCCCAACCATGCAATATTTTTGTCTTGTTGAAATGGCCCTCTCCTGCCCAGATTTTGTTTCTTGGCTGATGAGAGTCTACTCTTCTCTGACATTTTCCAATACATCGCTCCATTGCTGTTTTCATTGACAGTGCATAATGCTCCAGTACCATTTGTAGATCCCCATATCATGATGCTCTCACTTCTGTATACTACAGTGAGTATGGTTTTCATGGGATCATACATGCAACCCTTCTTTCTCCAAACATGACACAGTGAATTATAACCATAGATTTCTATATTTATTTAATCAGATCATAATATATTTTGTTCCAAAATTGTTTTGATTTGTGAAGTGTTTTAGATGTATATTTCTGTACTTCTTCTTCTTCTTCAGGAGATGTGTTTTATGGGGTATAAGGTCATCCTGCAAGTCTCTTTGAGTGACAGCTAGCCTCTCTATTTCTCTCTAACTTTCTCATCATTAATAAAGGAGTCTCACCGGCCA
>JAQMYL010000023.1:20489452-20503075 GCA_030014365.1 Clarias pachynema | reverse complement strand
TGTGTGTTACAGCTGATGTGTGTTTATGAGAAAAGCTTAACTATTTCACGAATGATGAAAACGAAAAAGCTAAATACTTGGCAACCACAAACACTTCCTTGGCGTCACGCGACAGGAAGTGACGTGGTGATTCAGCGACGAAATCTGAGTCCCTTTGACGTAAACACAGCTTGAAGTGAGTTATATTTTCTTTGTGTTGTTTTGTCGTCAGTAGTCCGGATTTGTAATACGTTATTTAACAGTATTCTATAAAGTATACAAGCAGCTGAACTTTTTAAAAATTATATATAACATAATTCTGAGACTCAGTTAAGTGAATCGCCGAGAGGCTAAACTTCCTGGCTAATTGCTATGCTAATGTTAGCAGCCCCTGTCCTCGGATAGACTGTTTTCATGTATAACATATAAATGTTAAACCTACATTAAATATCCTAATTAATAAAAAATATTTTGTAAAATATACATCTACATCAACATGTCTAAATGTCAGAGTCTTTTTCTTGTCATGTACGAAGCAGCCGGGTTTTATAGGAGTGTTTATTTCCGCAATCCTCCAAATCTAACAGGAGTTTAACCCTAAATCTGTCTTTTATCATTAACTTTCATTCTAATACGTCCTTCAGGTTTAGATATCACGAGTATAAGAAGTGCAGACACACTGCAGTTCTCTCAAGATCCTGTTGTTAAACATGTTTCTGTATTAACCATCTAAAGGTACAAGGCAGCTTAGGATTGTCATCATGTTTCATGGAATACCTGCTTCAGGAGGCATCGGAGGAGGTACGTGAAAAGATTTAAAAGGTTTACGCTAGAAAAGATAACGCTAGCAACAACAATTATCAATTTATTTGATAAGATATTAAGATTTTAAAATGACTGACTCTCACTGCTGGCCTCTGAGATGTTGCTGTTGTTTTTTTCTTGTGTATATTTCTATTCTTTTACTCAGGGATAAAAAAAAAAGAATAGAAATAAAATAAATAAGCTGTTTAGGCCAGGCTCGATTCCCATCTGTGTGTGCATGGAGTTTGCTTGTTCTCCCAGTGTTTGGTTGGTTTCCTCCCACAGTCCAAAGATATGCAGATTAGGTTAATTAGTATTCCCAATATGTCTGTATGAGTGTTTGTATGTTTGTGTGCCCTGCGATGGATTGGCACCCTGTCCAGGGTGTATCCCGCCCTGTGCCCTATGTCTCCTGGGATAGGCTCCAGGACCCCCATGACCCTGAATACAGGATAAAGCGGTATAGACGATGAGTGAGTGAGTAATCTGTTTAGCTGCGTATTATCTTCAGTGGAATTCATGAGACCAAGATAAAGACAGACGTATAACATACTAGGCATAAGATTGACCAGGGACCAGCTGATACGATATTACCATGATACCTAAGTGCTGATTTGATTTGTGTTCCTGTTCTGTAATTACTAGGGATGGTAATCACCAGTCACCTCCGGATACTATGTTATTACTATACCTAGGTGCTATAAGTATCATGATTTTATAAATATCCCAATCTGATATTGCATCTTTTCCTACGTTTGTTACAATTTTAACACTTTAAAAAAGTAACCAAATATAGCCAGTTCCTTGTAACATTAGTTTTCTCACCTATAAACAAACGCTGCATTTAAACAGTACAAACTTACTTCACAGCTGAACAGCATCCTCTGTCATCCTCCATAATTATTATGTCTAAATATGACTGTAAGTGTGTGTAATGAGTGGGTGTGAGACTAATTTACTCATAGATTTTGGAGAAAAAGGCAGATCAGAGGCTTTTAACTCTTGCAATTTTTGATAATGTAACACCATAAAAATGCATTTCTGTTGCACCACTCAGAAGCTTCGGTAGAAAATTGTTTAAATCTGAGGCTGATCTGAATTGTTTAAATCTGAGGCTGATCGGTCACCGCCAATCAACCTAAAAACCAGACAATAAAAAAAATAAAATAATAATAATAATTTGGGAGTCAGTGTGGCGATACGTGAATCACCACACGAAAGAATGATGATATGTAACTAAACCGTTTTTTCCCCCTCCCTATTATTTCCCTATTTTGCACTACACACCAATACACTAAAAATGCTACTTGAACTTGATTTTGTTATGCTTGTCTATATCTTAATTTCATTTTCTCATTTTATTGCACCCAGCTCCAGCCAATAAGCCAGAATTATATGAGGTAAGAATCACTCCATAGAATGAGCCATTAAAATTATTTACACGAATCGACCTGTAATCTTATTCATCCTGATTTGTTTACACTTTTGTAGGAAGTGAAGCTGTACAAAAATGCCCGGGAAAGAGAAAAGTAAGTCTTAGTGCTGATTAGATTCTTTTAACTTGTCGTAAAATATTGTTAAAAAAATAAATAAAATTGACCTGATTGCATGCGGTGTGTGAGATTTGTCCTGAGTTAAATGTTATGGACTGTGTCGAAAGGTACGACAACATGGCCGAGCTGTTTGCTGTGGTGAAGACGCTCCAAGCGTTGGAGAAAGCATACATTAAGGACTGCGTGACTCCCAATGAGTAGGTTATCTTTTTATTTTTTTCATTTAATTAATTTTTTTCCCCGCGTCACACCTGATTCAACAAATGTCACGCTCTTTCAGGTACACGGGCGCCTGCTCCAGATTGCTGGTGCAGTATAAGGCTGCTTTCAAACAGGTCCAGGGATCAGATGTTGGCTCAATCGATGACTTTTGTAGGAAATACAGGGTACTTTCTTACTCTTCCATGAGTGCTTTTTGTTTTGTCAGATGATCCTTGTTCGATCGATTCTCACTCCTTTCCTATGACATGATTATCGATCATCTTGACTTAAAATTGAAGTATTAAAGGTCCACGCTGATGTAAAAGATTTATAATTACGTTTGCTGTCATGGTCTTTTGTAAACTAATTACCTCCTCTGACTTACAATGTTCTTTACTGTCACAGCTCGACTGTCCGCTCGCAATGGAGAGAATAAAAGAAGATCGCCCGATTACCATAAAGGATGACAAGGGCAATCTGAATCGCTGCATTGCGGACATTGTGTCTGTAGGTATCGCCCCCCTCCCCCCGAATCATGTTAGAGCTTTGAATTTTAAGTATTTCATTCAGTACTTCTCATCGTTCTATTCACTAGTTCCAGGAGGTCCATTAAACTGATTTTTTTTCCACATAGTGTTTTGTGCCAAGACGCATTTTATTACACTGTAGGATCCCAGGCTCGATGCCCACATTTATAGTCCGTGTATTCTGCCTCAAAGTGTTATCCGGACAACTACTCTGTCCTAGCATGCATTGTGATGCAGAACAATCTGTCCAATGTGTTAGGACAGAAGATTTGTTCTAAGAGTTGTCCTAATCGTTTTCTTAGATCATATTAACAGACTAGCCGTACAAAAACGTTTGTGGGAAGTTTCAGTTCTGGACTATTGAGCAACTGCAGTCACAAGTCATCAAAGATATTTATTTAGACTTTATTATAGACTAATTTAGATTTATAGACTTATTTGTAATGACCGTTTGGATAAATGCTTATTCATCCCGATGCCTTTTAAAAAAATTTTGTTTTTAGCTCTTCATCACCGTCATGGACAAACTGCGGCTGGAGATTCGAGCCATGGATGAGGTACTCGTACTACATCTGTTTGTGCATTTATGTTTATTCAAGAAACCTTAAAAGCACAGTCAATCTCAGTGCCAGTCAGTCTAGGCTATCAGGACCACCTTTCCTCATCAATGTGTTTTTCAGATCCAGCCAGACCTTCGGGAACTGATGGAGACGATGAACAGGATGAGCAACATGCCACCAGATTCAGAAGCCAAAGACAAAGTCAATCTTTGGTAAACATTAATTCTTACCTACTGCTTAAGATATAATATGAGAGATAATCTGTAGGAAGTAAGGCATGTTTAATGTTTTTTATTATGGCACGCAATGTTTTAATTTCCATAATTGTACGAGGGGCGTTCAAGTCAAAACCCGGGACACACTTATATAAGTTTCTGGTTCTAGTTATAAAGTTTTAGAAAAGAAGTAGTAGTAATAATCACGGTATTCACATGTCATCCAGATGAGGATGAGTTTCTGATGAGTTTGTTTTCACCCTTGTGTTGTTGTCTTGAGGAGATGTCACCTCTAGCTTGCTAATTATGGATACATACATATATAAAACTTTAAAATGTACAGTATGAGTGTTGTTCGAGTCAAACCAGAAGGGAATATAGACTGCAGACGATGCTGCCTACTGTTACAATGTGACATTGTCACACTGTTACATTGTCGCCTGTGACACAGTGACAGTATGACACAAAAGTTGTTGATGACACAGTCTGCAAGTCAATTCAGGGGGGAACACCTATGACACGCCTGTGACTGAACTACCTGCGCAAACGCGTAATATACAGTGTGTGTGTGTGTGGCTGTTATTGTTCAAACAAAAGTGGTCTAACTGCACAATGTTGCCCTGAGACAACAACAACAACAAAAAAACTACAATTTTAACATATTAATAAAGCATCTTTACTCAAACATGCTTCTTCCCATGTTCATGCACATCACAGATAAGTTTTTTTTTTTTTTTTTTTTTTTTTTTTAACATGTTAAAGAAACATGTTACAAAGTGAAATTTATTTAACCTTTTGCTAACAGTATGTCCAAATCAGCTAGGGTCCCCAAAAGGACTGTTTCAAAACACCCCCAGACTAAAGGTCAAACCCACAGCCACGTCAAATTTCACTGGTCAAAGACTTATTGTCAGGCTTTTAGTGTGATGTTTTACTTAAAAATAAAAGTTAAAGGGGCAGTGTGTGTGCCAAAATAGTGGTTTGTTGCCTGAGGGCAACTCTGTGGCATACAGGGTTAAGAGTCTCATCACTGTACTGTGCTTGAAGTTTTCTATAAATGTCAATATATATATATTTTTTTACATTTATAAGAAATTTTATCACAAGTCCTGGTTTGATTTGAACGCCCCTCGTATTTCCTCAAACAAGACATGTCTTTTACTTTATCATTATTTTGAGCCATGAGGTTTACCCTAAACTCACCCTAAGCTAAAAAGCATTACTGTCTAAACCCTTTCAACTTAAAACCATTTTTTTTGGGACCTCATCCTGCAGTAGTTCAAGGAGTATTGTAATAATTTTTATGTATTATTATAATAATAGAGATCAGCCAAATGATTTTCTTGGCTTCCTCTCACCGCTTTTTCCCCCTCCTGTTCAGGTTGACCACACTGAGCAGCATGTCTGCCGCCGACGAGCTGGATGACTCCCAAGTCCGTCAGATGCTTTTTGACCTGGAGTCCGCCTACAATGCCTTCAACCGGTTCTTACACTCGTCCTAAACAACACTTTGACAACAGAACTCGCTTTGTAACCAACCGCTCCTCTGTAAATACCTTCCCTTCGCTCTTGGCCAGAATCCTCTCCTTTGATACAGAACTCTGGCTGTTTGGGACTGTAGTGACTCTCTGTGATCAAGTCTCGATGTGGGGTGGAAAAATCTCTGTCTGTCGATATTACTGTCCACCTTCTAGTTTCTTACCTTTAACTTATATAGTTAAATATAACAAATTAATATTTCTTTATAGCCCTCTTTCATAGCTTTCTGCACCAGCTTGACACAAACCTTCTGTGTGTGTGTTCGTATATTTTTGAGAACACAACAATGGGACATTTTTATCAATCGCTAAAAATTTGGAATTAGATTTCCCAATCTAAAAACATCCAAATTGAGGTACCTTCTGTCCTGGTTTCTCTTTGCAATGATCATATTTTTACATTTTTGGAGTAAAACAATAATCAGTTGGGTTTGCATTAATTCTAATTTCTTTCAGAAATTCCTATTGGAATTAAATAGTTGGGTAGATCAGTTTATTAGGTACGTTAGGAATAGTAACAGAAGGCAATTCAGTATTAAAAAAAAGGGCACTAAACTCTACCCTGATGGTTTTACATCCTTAGTGTTTGTCTTTTACCTGCAAATGTACATCTGGAGTAGCTTCATTACTATTAAAAATAAATTAAAGGCAAAACAGTCATCCTTAAGGTGTAACTATACTCATTAGGTCATTCTGAATCTTCCATTACATTTGATTTACCATGTTAAAAATTACATTTTGCAAGAAAAAAAAGATTTGTGCCAAAGGGGAAATACCCCAGTGACAAAGAAAGGTACCTTTTAGTACTCCTTTTTTTCCCCCAAGACTTTGTGAAACACATAAATGTCTATGTAGGAATCCAACATTCAGTTCTTTGGCAGAATAAAATGAAAGAAGTTGGTTTAAAATACTAGGCAAATAAAAAATTGTTTTAACTCTAATGTATTATGTGGTTTGTTTTTGTGCTAATACAATGATTTTTTTTTTGTTATATCTGATAATTACACTTTGTATTTCTGTAAATTATGGGATCATGATATACATGTTCATTTCTGTTCTTTTTGGACAAATTGGTTTCACTGTACTGTATGCAAATTCATATTTATTAAAACTTCACATTACTATCCCATTCCAGATGTATTCCCCCTTTGCTGTTATAATAACTTTTACTCTTCTGGCAAGAGTATATTAGACTTTTTTTTTTTCACTTTGGGACTTTTCACATACTGTGATTGCACATTAAATCATGTGTAAAAGTTATGTGTTTTTGTGTACAAACTAAAAACATCCAAACTTAATGGGTCTCACTATTAGGCAAATACGACTTAAGACAAACAACATATAATTTTTTTTCACCAGGTCATTTTTTTATTTAACAAAAATGAAGCATAAAAGCAGAAGAAAAAAAACTTAATTAATTGATCATCAGCAGGTGTGCAGGCCTTAAAAAGCAGATGTTTTGGCAGTTTGCTGGTTTGGAGCATTCAGGTGTGTGTTAGCGCAATGCCAAGAGGGAAAGTCATAAGCAATGATTGAAGAAAAGCAGTTGTTCCTGCACATTAATCTGGAAAGGGTTATAAAAACCATTTCCAAACAATTTGGAGTTCAATGTTCTATAATGCGAACGATATTTCACAAATGTAATGCATTCAAGACAGTTTCCAATCTTTCCAAGAGTGGGCGATCCAGCATGTCCCCAAAGTCAAACCATGCAATGCTTAGAAAAAAAAAGAAAAATAAACGAGCCACATCTCAGACCCTTCAGGCCTCACTGAGCATGTTAAATGTTAACATCCGTGACTGCAGAATTAAAGAAGACTGAAAAAGTGTGGTTTGTTTGAAAAGGTTGCCAGGAGAAACCTCATCAGTTTTACAAGAACATGGAAGCATGACTGAGGTTTGCAAAACAGCATCTGAACAAACCACAAGACTTCTGGAACAATGATTCTGGACAGATGCCCACTTAATGCCCAGTGCCAAACACCTCATACCCACTGTCAAGAACAGAGGTCGAGAGGTGATTCAAATTCAATTAAAATTTTATTTGTCACATACACAGTCATACACAGTACGATATGCAGTGAAATACTTAAACGACCGACTGTGACCTTAAAAATGTCAAAACAGTTAACAATAAATAAATAGAACAAAATATAAAAATATTTTAAAAAATATATAAGAAGTTAAAAAAATTTTTTTATCTATACAATGAGAAAAAAATATATAAAGACGAATTTCAATGGAAATAAATGGAAATGTCCAGGAAGTGTGCAAATGTGCAAGTGTGTGTAGATATCCATGGTCCATAAATTGTCCATAATCTGCAATGTGCATGAATGTGCAAATGTACAATGTCCATGAATGTCCGGGGTATGTGCGACTGTGCATGAGTGTACAGATGAGCTATGTCCATGAATGTCCATTACTGTGCAAAAATGCAGAGATGATTAGTCCTGTATAGTGTCCATAACTGTGCATTGTGCAATGTGCAAAGATGATTTGGGCTTGTTTTTGGAGCCAGAGGGCCTGGGCACCTTGCAGTCATTGTGTCAACCACAAAACTCCTCTGTATACCTGGGGCAGATGAATTCTACTGTCCATTTGAGAAAGGATCTGTGGCCTGCAAATCTCAAAACCTTTTGATACCACCTCACATCTGTGTAAATAGCCTCTTTCCTAATTTCCATTATTATTATCTTATTATTGTTTATTTGTTCAACTGTAGAGTAACTTACCTGAGCCTCACAACAAGCAATTTTGTTTTTGCACGTGACAAAGATCTTTGGAAGTTGACCGCATCTTTTTTTTAAAAACTTTTTGCCCTGCTTTTCGCAGAGCTCCTAGCACACCTGATTTATCTAACCAACCAATTAACACCCTTTATACTTAATTGAAGTGGGCGTGGCATGGCATGTCAAACTCTAAAATAATATCCGTGGTAGATCTAATTCGGTGGTCCTACAAGAATAAGCCTGAGAACTACTGATTCCGGTGTAAGTGGCACCAGTGTACAGTAAGTGTCCGCATACTTATGATCGCACGGTGTCGCGGCTCCTTTAAGAAACAGCCCCCTCCGCCTGCACGTGTCTCCATGGCAACGTCTACAAACCCGAAGCCATGAGCAGCTGCGCGAGCTCCCTGTGAACGAAACAGCAGGAGATTTAATTCAGTTTAATTTAATTCCCTTTCAACATGAAGGCTTAACTAAAGAAAATGCGAAGTTTTATTTACTATAACTTTTGATATCGGCCAATTCGGTGACGTTAGTCTAAAGCTAGCGAGCTAACAGCTAATGCTAGTGTTTCTCTCTCCAGGTAGAACAGAACAGGGTGAAGGAGGAAGTTTAGTCTAAATTATTCCCAAAACCTTTCATTAGAAGCTGTTTTCTTATTGTTAATGCAAATATATTTTTTAGCCAAAATTGAGATTTAGATTTGGATTGAGTGACAGAATGAACCTGACTGAAGTGGAGGAGCACATTACAGTGAAGTATGACATCAAGAGGAGACTCGGGAAAGGGGTGAGTTAAACCAGGACAAATCATTTAAAGTTTTCTTTATTATTTTATGTTCTCACAATAGCTTTTACTATTCAGGCCACCGCTGATGCACAGAGATTTTGTGAACAGGAATGAAGATGTGACCCCAGAATGTATGATCCTCGGGTGTCCACAAACTTTTGACCCTCTACTGTTGTGTATATATTTCTTCTTTTTTTGTAACAGCGCTCAAAAGTCAATAAAACTGTACCCATAAACAGTAGATTAGATTAGATTCAACTTTATTGCCACTGAGCAAAGTACACAGACGAGGCCGGTTATCATCAGCACACATGTGGCCTATTTTCAAATTTAAATTTAAATTCAAATTTTATTTGTCACATACACAGTCATACACAGTACGATATGCGGTGAAATGCTTATACGACCGCCTGTGACCTTAAAAAATGTAAAAATGATTAACAAGAAATAAGAAAGAGAAATAGAAAAGAAACAAGAAATAAATAGCTTAACTATAAGAAAGTAGAACAAAATATAAAAACAATTCCAAAATATATAAGTATATAAAGTACAAAATATAAAGTATATAAGAAATATAAATCTGTTCAAGACAAAATAAATTTAAATGCAAATAAAAGGTGGAAATGAATGAAAAATGTCCAGAAGTGTGCAAATGTGCAATGTACACAATAACTATGTATTTGCAATAACTAACAATGTACGAGGGTGAGTAAAAAATGATCCGCACTCCGGTTATATCAAAACTTCTGTTGGCTTATCAGCGATTATCAGCGATTTTCCCGTTCAAGGCTACTGTCTCCCCAGTCACTGCTGCTGTGCTGGTGTGAACGTGTTACATCGGTTGGTTTGTAAAAATGGACGCCCCACTTGTGAATGGCATGGAAGAAGAGCAGCATGCAGTGATTGTTTTTGTGGTCTGAGGGTGTAGGTTTCTTGAAGAGAATCTTGACGAGACACGAATTCATCTCTACGAGCCTGAGTATGGAACAGAAACATCCTCAATCGCAGACCGAGAATAAGTTCAAAGTCAAATATCAGCTGAAAAATCCATCAACGCTTACAGTTTTCTGGGATTCTCAAGGGGTAAAAGGTTCAACAATCAACATTACTTGTTACAGTGAGATGCCTATTAAAGAGCAGAAAACTTCTGATTAAGCACAGAGGACTGATATCCAGTGGCGTCGTGATCTCGCATGACGATGCACGTCCGCACACTTCTGCCCACACTGTCGACACTCTGCAAAAACTTGGTTTTGTGGTGTTAAAGCATCCTCCCTATAGTCCTGATCTGTTTGGTCCCCTGAAAGCAGCCCTACGGATGAAGATTCACTTCTGATGAAAAAGTGAAAACTGCGGTGCACCCAGCCAGAGTGTGGATAATTTTTGACTCACCTTTGTAGTAAATGAGGTTATATTTATAGGAGTGAAAGTGATTCATGTACAGAAGGTGCAGTATAACTGTGCAAACATTTGTGCAGTGATTAAGACGTGTCAAGGAGATAACATGGTCAACACAATAGACATGTTGCGCATGTACCTCAATTGCCTCCAGTACCTCCATTGGCAAGTAGTGAACATAACACATAACATTTTTAACTCCTGCCCTGCTCGATGTGACATTTTCCTTTTCTTCATCTCTTCTTGCCCAGGGGTTTAATCTGGAGATAGCAATCTCTGCTTTCAGCTTTGCAATAGTATAGTGAGAAACATATTACAGTAATCTGTTTCACAATATCCACAATGTGAAAGGAGCTTTCACTTTAATTATTAAACAATGTGAATTAACTCATCATTTCAATTATAGTTTAAATGTCTATTATATGTATATATATACTTAGAATATTAAGTAGAATAAACAGTCAAATGAAAAAAAACTGCAGTAACGTAAGTCAAATTTCAAATCACAAAACAATATTTTGATTTACTACGGGCGTTCTAGTCAAACTGGGACTCCATTAAATTTCTTGTGAATAAAGGTGTACAGTAAACTGGTTGACAGTACAGTGATGAGACTCAGTAAAACATTTGAACGGTGTTAATGTTTTAAAGAAGACCGTACGTCTGTAAATGATGATCTCACCAACTTGTGGAAGAGATGCATCTGTCTGTATGAACTTGCACACACTCATTCACCAACACCACTTGCAAACTACAAGAACAGTCCTGACCTCATTCCTCGCTCCAAGCCATTTCCACATGTTTAGGATAGTAACGGAGTTCCTGGGAGGCCAGTGTTTTAGACATAAACTGAGAAAAGGGAGTTTTTACTCTCAGAACTGTTCTGTTATTCTGCACAATCAAAAGTCCCGGTTTGGCTTGAACGTCACTCAGACTTGTATCTGACATTAAGTTGCATTCAGTTTTATTATTATGGTGAGTTTATCAACATAGGGTTAAAAAAAATTAAAACAGAGAACCTTGCAATAGCATCATGTCCACCATCTGCAGCAAGTCACGTGACCTCCACAAGGGTCCCATGACAGTAGTTGGAAAGGGTTGAGGGAGATCTTATTGTTGTACATACCCTCATGTCAGTCACATGACTTGTTAAAGATGGTGACCTGATACTGCTGCATTGTGTAAGTTTCAATTTCCGATCCTGTGTTTATAAGTATTTACTAATGTTGGATTCAGGATATATTATTATCATGTGGTTTTGAACAGACACTCAGCTGCAGGCCTGTGAATTGCAAACAACATAATTTAACCAGACTCTGGAGATTAAACTGCATTAAATACATCAAAGGAACAATCCAGTATTTTCGACCTAATCTCTATTTATTTCATTCCTACATAAATTTCAGTATAATTTGCTGCACACTGGAAAGCTCTGACATTCTGTTTTATTACCTATGTTTTTTTTTATTATTTCTTTTTTTTAAACAGCATTTACATATTTATTTTTTCAGGTATGAGACGACTTTGGAGTCTCTGAAGTAATAATGCGTTTGGGAAAGTAATTATGTTTGACTCTGTTGCTGTATAAAATGTTGGATAATGCTGTAACATGTTTGGTAAATCGTTCGCTCATGCATGTCTCATCTTAAAGCCATTGTGTCCACGTTGTACTTTTATTATAATGGAGTTTTTAACTAAATGGATTGTGTTATTTCTTTTTGTCTGTTATTTTTTTGTCCGCACTAATGCATTACAGAGATTAAGAACAAGGGAAAAAAAACAGACTACTATTTCTCACTTGAATTCTTTCAAATCTGTGTATCTCATCAAGACACTGCTTACTTTATACACAGTTTAAAAGAAGTCAGAAATATTAGGAATGTTTTAATGAGAATTATTCGTGACGTTTGCGTGCTGCCACTGTTCCTAGGCCGAGGCTTGTTTACTTCAGCCTGTCTCCTGACGTCTTAGTAATGACTCGGCTCTTTCTGTTCCAGTAACTGCAATGTTTTTTTGTTTTTTTTTCTTTCCTTATTGCATAGCAACAAGGCACCTCATGCTTATTATTTAAGTACAATGATTTGATATCTTCTTAATTTCCATCTCTTATGACAGGCATATGGAATTGTCTGGAAGGCAGTGGACAGGAAGACTGGAGATACAGTGGCTGTGAAAAAAATATTTGATGCCTTCAGGAATAGAACTGATGCTCAGGTGCACAACATTATTATCTACAAACATTATTTTATTAATACATGCTGTTGTGTCCTATAGGACAGGACTACAAACTTGTATTTCTTAATTCTGATTGCTCATAAAGTGTTGATATTGTTTTTTATTACAGTGCCTATATATACAGTACAGTATATAAACTTATGTAGTCTTATCAGCACTTTCCGTTTAAGCCTACTGTCTCCCCAGGTGTTATTGTGTTACATCAGTTCATTTGTAAAACTCGACGTCCCACTTGTGATTTGCCCTAAAGAAGAGCAGCGTGCAGTGATTTCGTTTTTCTTGGGCTAAGAGTGTACCCGGTGCGAAACAACTCATGGAAGAGCATAAACAGAAGTGTTTGTATATCTGCAAACAAAATTTGACAGATACTTTAAGGAAGGTGTAAGTTTCTTAAACAGAATCATTATTGGTGATGAGACACGGATTCATCACTATGAGCCTGAGAGTAAACAGCAGAATATGGAACGGAAACATCCTCAATCACCGAAGTTAAAAAGTCGACCATCAGCTGGAAAATTCATCAATGCTTACAGTTATCTGGGATTCTCAAGACCTAGTATTGAAGCATTATCAGGAAAAGGGTTCAACAATCAACAGTGCTTGTTACAGTGAGACGCTTATTGAAGAGCTGAAGCCTAAACTTCATTAAATGCAGAGGACCGCTATCTGAAAATGCCATGATCTCACATGACTTCTGCCCACACTGTCGCCACTCTGCAAAAACTTGGTTTTGAGGTCGTTAAAGCATCCTCTCTATAGTCCTGATCTGTTTGTTCCCTGGAAAGCAGCCTCACGAGGACGAAGACTCACTTCTGATGAAGAAGTGAAGACAGCGGTACATTTGTGGCTCGCAGCTCAGCTTAAAACAATTTTTGATAAGGGAATACGAAAGTTTGTTGATAGATGGATAAAGTGTATTGAAAAGGAGATTATGTCGGAAAATTATGAATTTGTCTTTTCTAAAAGTTGCCAGAGTGCAGATAAATTTTGACTCAGCCTCATGTGTGTGCATATGGATAATGCTCTATTGTGTTTTATATATGTGTTAATAATAAAATGTTGTACTGCATTTTTTACAATTCAGATTTTTAAT
>JAQMYL010000023.1:20472767-20482888 GCA_030014365.1 Clarias pachynema | reverse complement strand
TATATATATGTGTGTGTATGTGTGCGTGTGTGTGTTATATACTATATAACCTATATAGTTGCAAGCAGCGATGAGCGGGACCAAGCACCTGTGTGTGTGTTTTTTTTTTTTTTTAACATGTTAAGACTTCCAAAAGCCATCGCCACCCCGTTGCACCGCACAACTTGCACCGTTCACATACTATGACATAATAGTGACATAGGGCTGATGTCATAGTGTTTGGGCCCTAAAAAGGGCTTTGCATGCAAAAAAAGAAGCAGGTTCAAACTTCATCAGATGAATTGTGATGGTTCTGCAGGATGCTCAGTAAACCTAGTGCACAAATTGTGCCAGACACTAAAGGGTCATCAAAGCATTGTCAAACCAAATACTGACTTTGTTTCATTAATTACTGCTTACTGGGCTTTATAGTTATTTATTTATTTTTTTTGCTCTACATTATTTATATGCGTTGCCTAAGACTTTTTGCACAGCACTGCATCTTAACTACTGTTATACGTGATCATATAATATCAGAACATGTTTTATTTATCAGGTGATGTGGTCAGACCATCCAGTAATCCTTCCCTGACTGGTCAGCACCAACATAACCGGTTTGGCAGAAAAGTGCCACAGCAGGCTCAGAGCAGTGACAGCAGTAGCATCTTACCCGTACAGGCATCTAACAAGGTGAAACCTGATGCCTGATCTCTGACTCGGACATCTGGAGTGGATATATTTGGAACTATTACGTTTGTTAATATTACTATTACATCATCCTGTAGGTTGTTGTGTTTTTGACCTTGGTGTGTGTGTGTTTTGATCCATACAGGGTGTAGAGACGAGGCAGCAGCGTGGACAGTCAGCTCCTGAACGAGGCAACCGGTCATTCTCCCTCACACTCTTACAGCCTCAGAATAGCGCTCTGTTTCGGGAGGAAGACCCGAACCTGACCTCAGGCCTTTGCATCACCTCTGCACGGCTGGTCAGTGGCCTCCAACTCTCTAACTGTCCTTCTCTATCGCTCTCTTCACTAGGGTCATGTAGACAGCTTTAGAGTGGCAGGTGCTCAGAGTTAATAAGCGGCACATGGAACAAAATTTACAATTTGAAACCAAACACCAACATAATTTACAGCATAAACTGTTCAATTATAGCAACACACATTCAAATAGAACTCCATGTCTCTCTTCTGGGTTGTTGGCTGTAGCTCAATGTCCCTCTCTTTCACTCCATCACCTGTCTCTATCTCTAACTGTGACCTAACACTTTCTAGTCCACTTAGGAATCAGGGACAATTTTCTTTTTTTATTCTATTAAACCACCTAATCGATAATAAACTCAACCAAGTTATGTTCGAAAAATATTTAAAAGAATGAATACAATGCAATAATAATGTTTATATTGCTACAGTGTATGGTTAATTAGACTGGTACATATATTGTTCTAACCTCTTGTGCTTTTTCTAACCTGTCTCGGCAGCAACTTCACACAACTCCTTTTTTTTAGAATCTCCTCTCTTATCATGATATTAATATTTTCTTTTATGAATATCATGATAATTATACAAATTTTAATATACATCAATTAGTTAAAACTGTAAATTTTACACACAAATAATTTTAAACCTTTTACAAGGAGAGTTACTGAGACATACAGAAAAAGGCGCCAGTTAAAACCCGCCCATGCTTTTTCCAAGCTGCATAACTGTTCCGTTAGAGCGTGACACATTTGTTCAAATAAAAGCTTTGTTTGATAAAATATACCAAACAATGCCCACATAATACCTCTGAAATCCCCACCTGGCAGATACAGGTCATGCTTATTATTTCTCAGAGAATTGATATGAGCAATCTTTTCCCTCTGAGAGTCTGCCTGCGGTGTCCCGCCAACTACCACTCCATTAGCCTGGGCACATTACTGTACGAACATGTTAAAGGTTATCATGTAATGTGAGCTGACTGATGGCAGCAAGGCAACTTTATTAGGAGCTAAATCTTTTAATTGGTAAATGTTCTTGACAAAAGGGCATTTGGACGTCACTTCATCCTGAGAATTTCCCTGACGCTCTTGACATTAACACATCATTTCCATTAATCATTTATGTTATGTTATCACAGATTTCAAGCTTTCACAAATCAATGTCTTTGATGTTTTTCAATTTATGTTATAATAATTACTATTACTAATAATAATTTATATAGTTATAATTATATGAATAATATATGAATATCATTATAAATATTACAAATATTATTATAAAAATAATATAATTATAGTAATAATAAGGTTCAGTTTCAAAGTTCCTGTGGACGTTATCATAGCAGGGAATGCAACTGGTAGCACTTCCTGTTTCTATGGGGAGTACCTTCATCATAATATGTCAATGGGGCAAATTCAGGCATCTCTTACGCCCCTGGGGTACAACTTATTGCTGGGTATGTTCTGACACAGCTTGCAAGCCTCTTCAAATGTGACAAATTTTATATTTCGACAAAATTCTTGCTCTGCCCTAGAATCCCTTTTAACTCAATGTTAAGTCTATGGGATTTTTTCGGACGATAAATTCATTCAAGTCATAGCACTCCATTCCCAAATAAGCCACATGATTTGACACTTCTTTCATGGGTCCACGACAAACGGTACAGGACTAGTTACAGTATGTGCCAAAGTTCGTACAGAATAATAATAGCATACAGTATAAGTCATATATATATATATATTTTTTTTTTTATTTTTTTATTTTTTTTATTTTTTTTTTTTTTTAATAAGCCTGCAAGATAATACAAGTAATACTTCACAAGCACAACTAATTATGTTTATTAGACAGTATGTATAGACATTAGCCTATTGAAAGTCTAATCAGAAGTGAATGTGTATTCCAGCTTCATTGTTGGCGCTAAAAACTTTCACACAGTCTATTATTGGGCAGCTTTATGAGGGAATTTATGTCGCTCTGTGACTTGAAATTCTTCCTTTGTTAGTCCACTTTTTTTTCACAACCAGATGTAAAAAATCGATATTAAACATAGCTTTGTGACCCTGATGTCGCAGTCAGTTACAACAAACCCAGCAATACAAAGTTGATGGAGCGCTTAAGAGAGATACATAAAGCATCGACACGCTGATACTGCTTACAAACGTGCGGCACGTCCATGGAAGGCATCACTCCCAACTGTTGCTAGTGCAATATCTCTCAGTCTTATACCTCGAAGCTTTCACACATGTGATGCATAGCAGTGTCTGATATTGGGTTAGACAAAGCTGCCTGTAATTGGCTTATACTGTGTTTCACTGATTATTGGATTAGATGCTGTTGCTACACACTCCTATTCCTTGGAGAAGGCTGAAAAAAAAAGTAGAATGTGGTGTTTCATTTCATATTGCATACTTTATTATTCCAATAATGACAGTGGTAAGGATGACATGTTTTTTTTATTTTTTATTTTTTTATTATCACTTTATGATGTCACTGTATAGAGTTTATATTTTTTTAAACTAAATCTACATAGAGTGTTTATGGCTTAAAAGCTTTTATTAAAAGTCTTATTTAACCATATACAGTAAATTGGTTCCAAATAATAGCATTTTAGTGCTTGGAGAAATGTTTGGCTCTTTAACGGTTCTCCTCAATTGCATTTGCCCAGGTTAAATATAGATGTGGATTGCTGCTTTAAACTTCTTGATTACTTAAAAAAATGAACAGTGAATATGGGAATTATATATAATACTGTATTAATAGCGATTTCCTGATTCAGTACAAGTTTGTCTTATTTAATTTGTTTATTCTCTAACCATAAAAGAATTAATAAGGGAATCTCAAGGTTAAGAAATGTTAAGGGTACACCAGTTTGAATATTCACATACTGAATATTAATATAGAATATTTAATATTTGATCTGAAGTATATTTTAGTTAAATAAAGAGAATATGAAATGATTGAGCAAAAAAAAAAAAAAATGTCATATAGGCAAAGAAATAGCTTCGATACACATGATCTCATGTTTTTAAGGTTGTTTTTGGTTGTTAACCAAAGATATAATAATATGCTCATTTTGAGAGTTGTACATTTTTTACATCATTCCCATATTTCAATAGTGGTAAAATTTACACATTATTAAAGTAATGATAATTCCTTTTTTTTTTGTTTTTTTTGTTTTTTTTTTACAAAATTACAAAATTTTGTTTTACCTGACATATCTGTATACCCAAATGCACAGTGTGATGTCTGAAGCCTTCCCATTACCACACACAGGCAATGTTTCACATGTTCATCTCTCAGTTTTTTATATTGTTTAAGCGATCACTTTGTACTACTTTTCACATGTACAATCACTTTAACCTTTGTAATGAAGGTGATTGATTCATTTCATTAGGCCAGGCTTTTATACTGTTTTTACATCCATATCTCATTATCTAATTTCATTATTTATCCATACATTGTGAAATGTTTCTCTTTTTACAGACTTAGAATTAGAAACATGATCCTTGAAAGGCTGCAACCTCCTGAATAAATAAAGGATTAAAAAACATGTTTATGAAATCACATCCCATTAATAGTACTGAATAGTAGTGAATATCCACTTGACTAACGTGTTCTTTATTTCATTGTTTCTTGTTGTCTGGCTGTGCAGAACCAGCGCTCCCTCTCTCAGCCTCGGACTGCAAAACCTCCCCTCAGATTCGGCAAGAAGGTCTTCTAGAACAACTCAAGTGTTTCTTCTTTAAGAGACCATCGAGCTAAATTGGGCAGCTACTCTTAGGCACATGGAAACATCAAGAGATTGGAGTCGAACAGCCTGTTTCGCGATTGTCAGCAGCTATAGATTCCTAGAATGATTATGTATTTACATACTCAATCTGAGAATCTGTAGCTGCAGACTGCTGCATGTGGGATAATGGCAAATGTCAGTAATTCAGTATGGTGGACTGTTAAGAAAAATAATTGTAGCTCTTCTGGACTAGTCAGATTGAATCTTGTATAGAGAAATGATCCTGCAATAAATGTGATTTGTAAACTTTTTGAGTGTGTGGATGCTTTAACATACAAAGGTTTGTCACTGTGATGCTACCGTCAAGCTTTCGAACTTTCCTGGGAAAGTAAATAAAGTACGGCTTTTTAAATTTTTAATACGATTTGATGTGATAATATGTGACACATACCCCAACCTTAAAGGTCACCGGTTTACTTTTGAGGATCATTTCAGTTACATTATATTTACATTTGGGCATTTGGCAGACGATCTTATCCAAAGCGACTTGGATAGATCCTTACACTGGTTACTAGGTTACTAACTAAGTAACTCAAATGTTTCTATAGATTAGGGGTGTAGAAAACAAATATACACTGCCTGGCTAAAAAAAAAAAAAAACATATCAGAAGAGTTAAAGTTTTGGGCTACAAAAGAGCAAAGAAAGCAACTAATCAGATTTGAAATTGCTGGAACTGGGTTAAGAACCCTTTATCAACACATTATCAAAACCTAGATGGATAGTGCTGAACCGTCAACTGTGTAAACGATGTGGTTGTAAAAAAAAAAAAAAAAAAAAAAAGAAAAATCATGAATAAAGATTACTTAAACGCTTGGTGAAGTTGGATGGTAAAAACCAGAGCTATGTTTAATAGTGAAAGTAAGAGCATTTCCATACACAAACAATGTGATGAGAACTCACAGGGTTGGAACTAAACAGCTTTGTGGCCATAATATTTAACGTAATAAATATTATTGAAATGTTATGAAAAATTGTAATTGCTTATCAAATGTTTATATTACTTATAAATAATACAGCATTATATAGAGATCTGAATTCTAACAAGAACATGAAATTCGGACCTCAGCTCAAAGAAAATGTTATTGTCCGAACCTTATTAAATTTTACTTCAGTACCTGTACAGGATATTCAGTATAGAAAATGAATGAATGAATGAATGAATAAATGAATGAATGGAAATAGAGACCTGCTACTATAATCAGTGTACGTGTATCTGCAATAAAGAAAGCTGAGTTACTATCCTCACACATTATTTATTGTCAAAGACAATAAATACAAATTGCAATATAATATAATAACAATATAATAACTGATATTAAACCTTAAAAGTATTATTTGAAAATTTGAAGAAATGCTCATCGCCTATACCACTTCATCTGGTATACAGGGTCACGGGATGCCTGGAGCCTATCCGAGGTAACTTAGGGCATGAGGTGAGGTACACCCTGGACGGGGTACCAATCCATCACAGGGCACACATGCACAAAGCATACTGTACACTAACACTCTTTCACACACAATGAGCAATTTGGGAACACCAATTATCCTTATCTGCATGTCTTCGAACTGTGGGAGGAAACTGGAGTACCCGGAGGAAACCCTTAAAGCACGGGAAGAACATGCAAACTCCATGCACGCAGACCCCGAGACGGGAATAGAACCCGGACCCTGGAGGTGCAAGGTGACAGTGCTAACCACCCTTATGTTTAAAATGGACTATAGTACATTATAGTACCAGATCTTACCTCTACTACTTATTTTCTGTATTATATGTTTATTCTACTTTTCTCATCTTTATGTGTTCGTTTTTTCTTTTAAAGATTTAGAAAGCTTAGCTTTTACATTTACATTTCACAGGAAATATATACGAGGTGGGGGGTTTTGCACAACCACGCAGGAAACTTTGAGTTGGGGGGGACAATTGATCTTTTTTTTTTTTTTTACTGAAACAATACAAATAGAATACAAAACACATAAAATACAGTTACCAATAAAAACAATACAGTTAACAATAACAACAAAAGAATATTCAACTCTCGCTCTGATTCCGAAACCACGTCACGTGACCGTTCTGGATGACGTCAGAGGTTCCAGCATCACCACAGTGTTGGGAGGAGGAGGAAGGAGGAGGAGGAGGTGAGGGAGGGGGAAAAGAGCTCAGCTACAGAGTGCAGTGACAGCGCGCACGGGCTTCTACAGCATAGCGCTTATTTATTCAGCACGCAGCTTTCTGATCTCAGTCGACACGGTAAGTTTTTATCATAATGTCTTTTTTTATATATATGTATCTGTTTGAATTTGAATTTAAATTTAAACAGACAGCGTAACGGTTTTAACGGCCGAAACGTTCATCTGCGTTACTAGCGCGCGCGCAAAAGCTGATGCGGGGATGGTGATGGTGCACGCGCTGGGGCCGAATCCCAAATGGCGCCGCGTTGGAGGTGTAGTGCACTAAAAAGGGGCGTGGAAGCGTTGTTTTTAACGCTGTGGCGTAGTGCACGTGTGTGGGCACTCTGACGCGGTTTGGGGCGTCGTTCTGCAATCCGATCGAGCATTTAGGAGCTTATTTTTCTGCTCTAACGCCACAACAAACGCCATTATAACCCAAACAGACTTTAAAAGACACTGAAACACAGTAATTAGATTTTTTATATTCTGTATATTCATTATGTCTTCGAACCCAAATACTGTATATCCATTTGCCTAAAAGTGTAAATAAATAAATGCATTTATTATAATAAACTATCAACGACTTTCATGTCGACATAGGAGTTATTAGATTTATGCTAATGATTAATCTCCTAGTCATTAGTCTTAATCAGATAAATACTAGAGTGTCAATTCAAATGTCTCATTTTATATATATATATATATATATATATATATATATATATATATATGTCTCAGTATATATGGTTATATATATTTTTTTCTTTTAGTTGAGGCCAGTCCTGCTAAATAATTATTAAAACAGTTAAAAAGATAAATAATATATATATCCCAGGTTTTTCATCACCAACACCTCTATCATGATGTAACTTCGCTTGTCATGGTTTGGGCCAGCGCACCAACTCGTCCCCTACGTCCTGCCACATTCTGCTGCATCATACTCCAGTTAATTTGCTCCGTCAGGAACTAAAACAACATCAGCCTGTGCCTTGTTTTTTTATCATTGTGACCTGACAGCATGGGAATAGTGTTTTGGGAATCAGCACGGTCCTCTACAACTATATTCATATTCTCATAGAAACTGAATTACAGTATTTTAAAATATTTATATGTTTGTGGCAGCACGGTGGCGTATTGGTTAGCACTGTTGGCTCGCACCTCCAGGGTCGAGGATTTGATACCTGCTTCGATCCTGCATGCATTGAATTTGCTTGTTTTCCCTGTGCTTAATGGGTTTCCTCCCACAGTCCAAAGAGATGCAGATTATTCTAATTGGTAGGGATGGACCTGATACTATGTTATCACGATACTTAGGTATCGATATGATTTGTATTGCGATTCTGTAAGTATCATGAAAATTTTTTTCAAATTTTGGTACAATTATAAACAACTTTCGCAAATAGGTTTTCTCCTATGACACATATTGCCTGCCCATATGTGAATAATTTAGAGCACACCCCCTGTAGGATTTCAGAGGAACTACAAGAATTTTGTACCTTAAATGCATTCCCAACTTGCCTGTAGTGACAATTGGTGGTCGAGCTACAGTAGCAACCCAAACCTTTGAGTAACTGCCATAAAAGCAATGGATATATCTCCAAGGTGAGGCGTATCCATTGCCTGTGCCATGTGTTGGACGGCGTAAAAAAAACCAAAAAAAACAAAAACAAAAAAAAAACCATTTATGAGTGTTGGTGCAGGTGGCTTAGTTGCACCCCTGGTTCCAGGTTCGATTCTCAGCCAGGTTCGATTCCCGCCACTGTGTGCAAGGAGTTTGGATGTTCTCCCAGTGCCCAGTTTCCTCCCACAGTCCAAAGATATGCGGATTAGATTAATTGCCGTTCCCAAATTGTGTATGTATGTATGCGTCCGGCGATAGTTTGGCACCCTGTCCACATAGCACATAGCATGTATTTAAGATTGAAATATGAAAAAAATCAGTTCATATTTTTCAGTCTTCTTGCTTGAAGTTGGACAATATTGATAGATTTTGCTAGATTATTTAAACTTTCCTTTTTTTTTTAAGCATGTTTCTCCACCACTTCTATAGAGTACTGTACGTGTGATTACAACAGACGAGACTACATTACATGTTTTCCTTTAAAACACGTTTGTGAATTGTTCACATCTGTTACTATTTTGCAATCATGTCACATTTGTGTAATTTATCCCTGAACAGATGAGATTACTTTAGGGAGGATAATTAATGTTTATGCATTAGATAATTAAACAAAGTAATCATGTGGAAGTGCTTCAATTTTCATCTGATCAGTGAAAGGGTACTGCAGTTGCTTTTTACTGTAATACCTTCAATAGGGGTGCGATAGTCGACTGTAACTGAAGTTCATGACTAGTGTAATTGTTGATTAGTTGGAACGTGATCACGTGTGTTTTTTTAAATGCTAGGCGTTACTGCGTCCTGGAGTGAAGTGAACGATCGCCTGCTGGCAACAACATCACGACTGAAAACCTTTCAAACATGGCAGCATTTCACGCTTAACTTGACCTTACCTGACCTGTAATGCTCCAGAGTCTAACCAGGAAGCACATTGGTGGCTCTGAGTAAGGAAGTCTTGTATTGGTAAGTTAGTTAGCTAGTTAGTGCAATTTCTTTAGCAAAATAGTGGATTATTAGTTTCAATAATTACTAGATCATTTAGATTGGTCATTAGTTTCAGCCGTAATTTCCAGCATTCAAAAAAAAACCTTGCTTTGTGTATGAGAACTGATGGATGATGCAAAGCCACAGTCGAGAACAAGAATCAGAAAATACGCACACACAACAATGCAACCGCAAGACTCTAGTCTCATCTGTGGTGACTGGAAGCAGGTGCGCTTAACACTGCAAAGCAGTGCAGATGCAGAGGTCTGTGTTTGTACCGTGTGAAAGTATCCTGTTTCACATTACTGAATATCTGACTAATATTGGGATTATTTATATCACCAACCTGATTTGAGAAGTAAAGGTATTCTGAAAACAGAAAGAACATGGAGCGGTTTCTTGTTAACGCTACATATCCTACACAACAGTAGACTGCCAGTACTGTATGTCGCAAGGCACCATGGACACACACCAGTCTAAAGTTTGGACACACTTTAGTTTCTTTCTACACTGTAAAACATTACTGAAGGCGTTTATCCAAAATACACAATAATCTCCTTTGAACAGTTGATATTGAGATGTATATCTGCTACTTCTG
>JAQMYL010000023.1:20458433-20471679 GCA_030014365.1 Clarias pachynema | reverse complement strand
GCTGGTGACTCTAAATGAACGTCTCCTCTGCAGCAGAGGTCAGTTTTGGTCTTGATTTCCTGGGAAGGTCTTCATGAAAGACAGTTCCATCATGGAGCTTGATGGGTTTTACAAATGCACTTGACACAATACTGTTCTTGCAAGAACTGTTCCAGAACATCTGACCTTCGAGTTTTAAAATAACAAGAAGGTGTGTCCAAACTTTTGACTGGCACTGTTACATTTAGAATGAGCCACTGTCACTATATCTCAGAAATCTCTTTGTTAATCCATAATACAAATGACTAATCAACAAACGCACAAATCAGGAAGTGTTATTAAATCCCATGGATATCAATTAATTTTCTCATTTGCAAAATGAACCTAAAAGTTGAGATAAATGCTATCTGAGGAATAACACAAGACAGGGCATACTGTTATTGGAAATTAACCAATGATTGCAAGGTGCAATGTCTCTACATTAATACTTTCCTATAACTTACACCCCAATGTGTTTTTTTCAGCAATGCTAGCAATTTAATTCAATAATAAATGACTTTTTTGATCTATTTATAGTTTTGTGAAATGTAAAAAAAAAAAAAAACAAGTTAGTTCCAGTTATCACCTACGCTATAGCAGTCTCTCTTTTTCCTTCTCGATGTTAATAAGACCAAAAAAAGTAGCTTGTCATCTTACCGAGAACCCACAGTCCCACCACACTGACCATCTTAATGTGCTGGAAAGCCTAAAATAAATATACAGCTTTATTGAATACTGTTATACAGCCCTGAGACTGGAGACTCTGCAACATAAATTTCTATTTATACATATGGAGTCATCTGTAAAGTTCCTGAAGATTAATCAATCAATCAATACCTTCTAATTATTCAACAAGAAGAATTCAAAATTCTTACGGTATGAACTGCAGTGATGGGTTAGGACGAGAACTTCAGTACGCTGATTATTACACATGTGTGGCTATTAAACAGCGTTTATGAATGGCAGCGGTATAAGGACTGATCACTCCTAAACCTTTCCATAAATTAGATGCCTGGCCCAGAAATTACATAACATCGGTAAATGACATAGAAATGCCTGCTTGAAGTGAATGTACTGTGTCATGTTTCCAAGTCATGCAAATATATATTTTAAAAAATGGTTAAGCCAATTGCTTTGCATGTTTCCGTAGGCTGTAGATCTGCAACCTTATTTGGAACGGATGTAGACAAACTGGATCGGGATTAAAAAAAAATACACTTGTATAAAATATGTTTTGCACATTGCTAAATAATATGCCAGAGATTTACGGTTCATGATGGAGTTCAGCTTGTTGTTTTGATTCAGTTGCACATCGATGCTCTGTTGAGCGCTGTCCCGGGACAGCAGGCTGATATTCTCTCTGTAGAGGTCGGACAAGGTAGGGCTCAAGCCATTTCTGGCTCCACTTCCAGTTATTATGAACCGCATAACCCCTTCCACAGGGGAAGACTAACACAGGCAGGAATCATGGTGCAGAACTAATGGCTGCCATTACTGACTTCTGGTACCTAATTAAGAAGCTGTTTCTTTCTTTCTGGACCAGTATAATCGTGTTCTTCTTCTAAGTTTTCTTTGAAGATCTTGATTAGATGTAGCTTTATCCGTCACATGACTCTTAAGAGGATTTCTCTTCTGTTATTCAGCATTATTCAACCCCAGACAACTAGATAAGCATCACATATTCGGCAATGTATAGAAGTACTCGCGCTTGACCAATATACAGTATAGGGCTTTTGCAGTCACATGTCTACCAGCTCTTCAATAACCTTTTTCCTGGTGATGCTCCAGTACTGGCCTTTTGAGAATCCCACGAAACTTTAAGTGTTGATGAATTTCTCAGCTGATGGTCAACTTTTGAACTTTTTCTCGTTTGGCGATTGAGGATGTTTCCATTCCATACTTCCATACATAAAGTAACAAAGCATAGTAACACAGAAGTTTGTAGTTGAAAGCATATAACACAACATGGATGGTTCAGAAGCAATTCAGAACGACGTGAAAACAATTACTTATGGGACAAAGTGTGTTGAAAATGAACAAATGTTAGCAGATGTGTTTTCTTGCTGAAAGTGCTAACATGAATGGTTTTGAATGTGGGTTTTGGCACCGGCATTCGTGGGTAAGGTCACATTTGATCCAGATGTGGGTGGGACCTCGGTGGATAGATGTTGTATCGTCAGATGCAGAGGGTCTATAAGCTGGCGTTGAAGTTCTATGGTGAAACTCATCTATCCAACATCTTAGTTTTCCCAAATTTCTGATTCCATCTCTGTTCTCTGCATTGCAGAAATCATCATCCGCATGGTACAGTATAACAACAACTACTATACAGATGTCATGAGACACTCCTGCCAATGTGTGCTTCCCATGTAAGCTCTCAGTCAGTCCGTCAATCAGTGAGCGACTCTCCTAGGATGTCATGACTGGGGCGTGGCCATTATCGATTCTGTAGTAATGTATTAGATCATTTTAATTCGATGATAAACAGCACAAAGTACTAACCTGCTTGTGGTGTGTGAGTGTGTGTGACAGGGTGAAAGAGAGGTAACGGTGTTGAAATCATGCACCATCAGCGTTGTAAAAAAGGCTGACGGCTCACGATGGTGGCCACAGTTAACCTTATTCATCCACAACCGAAACTCACTCATCGCTGTTCTTCATTTAACATATCTGCAGCCGTAACTAAGGAGTAAGAATTTGCATTATGCGTAAATTCCATATCATATTCCCCAAAATATAAGGTCTAAAACTGGAATTGATGTCTTTGTTGTCTGATGCAGATCAGCTAAATCTGTCTGAGGATGCTCTAAACCGCCTCCATCAGAATATAATTAAGACACAATGTGTAAATGAAGTGCTTTAGTTTTTGGATCTAGCAGGCTGTTTGGATGTGAGAACACAGTGGAATTCCGGGACGTCACGTGAATTAGCATTCAATGGAGAGATTAGAGAGCAGGGCTCTGAATGCAGCCAGTCGCAGCACATACTGTATGTAGTTCTGGATGAAAGTGAAATAATCCTCATGGGATTTGGTATTCAGTGAAATCGGGCCAGCGTCATGTAATAGTGCTTCTCTACTTCTACAGAACATGGCGTAGAGACAAACGCTGAGAATGCATTCTCCAAACACAGCACTACTTTGTCACGTGACTAATGGAAAGACAGTTTGGATTCTTTCTAATCCTACCATCAAATAGTTTTTGTATTTCCCCCAGTATTTGCTAAAGGCAGTGTCACGCTGCAGTCCGTTACTGACTTCACAGTGTCCATGGCTACCTTTCTCCCCCTCTCCATTACATCCTTTCTACCAAAGCTATACTTGTATCTAAGTGGCTTTTGTCCTCCTACCATATTAAACTTAATTTACCAGTGGCCAAGACACAGAAATGCCTAACCTACAGGGTCTTTCTCAAATTTTATCAGCAGTTGAGAAAACGAGCGTGGCACAGACTGTAGATCAAGCATTTAAGCTTTTTTTTTGCATTTATTTGCTGTTCCCTGGCTGTGTTTAGACAGATCACAGCACGGCACCATGGAATAAAAAGCAGTCAGCGTACAGGTGCACAGCTACCTGTTGCAAGGTAAAGAGACTGCTCTGTCCTACACATCTGCCAATCAGATAGCAGAGGGGTTTACAGACATGGTCGACGTGTCAGCTGGTCTGTCTGTGATCCCCTACTTGCTTTATGAAGACCATCTTTGTGCTAGTTCTCAAGAAATCCACCATTTCTATCCCATGGAACGATCCTCCATTGTTATGGTCCCCTCCTTCATCCAATCTTGCCCGCCTGCTTCATTAGTAGATGAAGAATATACCTTACAGCACATATACCTTACAGCATATACCACATATACCTTACAGCACAGTCGGAAGGCCCAGGTTTGATTCCCAGCCAATGCCCAAATCCCAACCACCGGATGCAGTGCCAGTCTCAGGCCTGGATAAAATGGGAGTGGATTCCATCTTGTTAGAAGGCTGGGATCAGAGCTCAGGCTCATCCATGATGCAGTCGCTCTGAAGCAGATATGGTCAAACGCCCAGCAGTGCTGGGACTAGAACCCCCGACTTGTGATTGGTAACGCAAAGATTTACCTGTTGAGCCACCACACCCCTTTTTAGATGCCCTGTAGTTTGCATACCATGCCAACAGGTTCACCAGCATCGCCATCACCCTGGTAGAGCACATGGACCTTAACCACCTTGTGTCAGTGTGAGAGTGCTGTTTGTTCTCAACAGCTAATCATACAGTACCAAAATTCTCACTAGGCTCATCACCAAGTAAAAGGACCTGGATATGGACAGCCTTCTGTGCAACTGGATCCTGAACCTTCTGACGGGTAGGTCACAGGCTGTTTGGACGACAGCCTCACATTATTCTCTCTTACCGTCAGCAGGGGAGCTCCCCAAGGCTGCATGCTCAGGCCCTTCTGTCTTCCCTGTTTACCTACTGTATGACTCTGAAGCACAGCACAGGTGGTAAATGGCATGCTCAAGCTGGAGATGTCACCACCATTGTAGGCCTTGTCTTGTAAGCTGGTAAAATGGCTGCTAAAAACTCTGGCTGCCTGGTACTCACACAACAGCTTCTGTTGTTTTTTAATGATGACAGGTTTTAGGAGGTGGAAAGCAGCTTAAAATTCCCTGGCATCTACGTTCCCAACTTGAAGTGATCACCCGTGTTTACACAGTGCTGAGAAGGAGCCAGGAGCATCTCTATCTGTGTAAGGAACTGCGACTATGTGGAATGGCCCCTGGTGTTTCTCGATGTCTGCATCACAGCATGGTGTGGTATCAGTTCCTCTGGTGACCACAGGGACCTACAGAGAGTGATGAAATCAGCTGAGCTCACTGTCAGCAGGAAACCGGCCTCTCGACAGGATGTATACTTCAATATATCCGATGCCCTCGGATGTCAAAGAGATGGTCATGGACAGCAGTCAGCTGGAACACTCGCTCTTTCAGCCGTTTCCATCTGTCAGGTTTTACAGAACATCAGTGGGTGAACAAATATACAAAAAAATAAAGTTTCTTTCTCCAAGCCGTCTGACCCTTAACCAGACAGTGTGACATGATTTGCATCTTTTTCTTTCTGCTGTTTTCCATGTCCAGTTTTTCCAACTGTGCAGATGACAAAAAAGATTTTGACTTTGAATTTTGTTTTACTGGAATAAGGGGATGCTGTCCTGATTTAGGAGTGTGCGCTTGCTCATGAATTGTATGCAAAAAAAGAAGAAATTAATAATAATAATAATAATAATAATAATAATCTTGCACCCAGGTTCAGGTAGGTTGAGGTTCTGGTATTCTTTCCGAATATCAACATCGCCTCATTGAAGCACTGGTTTGTAATGTGCCTACGCAGTAATATTATTAAAATCGAGTGGAAGTACGTGCTGTCTGGACTGTACTGTAGAAGTACTGTGCATCTGCAGTGTTTATGAGAAATTTTAAATGCTATGTAGTTAAATATGTATATCTCTTTCTGAATTAGGGTGCGAGTGCTTTTTATGCTAATACACTCCCTCTATGCCTTCTTTGCTGAAGTTAGAGATGATGCTGTGTGGTCTGTATAAATGGATTTCTGTTTTATATTTATATGAATTAATAGCTTTCATTAACCAGATACTATTTTGCACAAACGTCTGACATACAGTAGATGTGTGAAAATACTTGAAAGTCTATAACTTTGCACATAAGGCTAACAAATCAGCAGCAGTTTTGGGGTTGATTTAACCCTCGGTCACAGATGTGTGAGTAACGGTTGTTTAATTAGAGGTAGACTGTCTATTCGGTTAGATTTTTGGGCATTGTGATTTATTTCTTTTATTTGATTTAAAAGCACTAATGTTTATTGCCTGATTTGTTTCAAACACCTACCCTATGTTTCTTACAGGTTTAAATGTCATAAAGCAATAATCGTTTTTTCCTGCCAATCCCGCCAAACATTCGAGTCCAGTAGTGGGCAGTAATGCGGCAACTAATTTTGCAAAACAAGAATATTTTGCAAGTACTTCAAGTTTTTCAAGTTTGTCATATGCACAGTAAAGAAAAATGTTCCCACCGTACAATGAAATTATTTATTTGCTGTCCCCAGTGAATGCCATGAAAAAGAAATACTGTATAGATATAGAAAAGAATGAATGGGGAAAGAAAGAATATATATATTAAACACAGTTTTAAAAGCACAATATGAAAATATGTACTGTACACAGAGTATACTTTTTGGAACATTTTGTATTTTCTGCAAATGCTTGTTTTAAGGAATCGGCCCATTTTAGACCATTTAACAATTGGCAACATTGCCAGCTTGGTGGTGCCAGGGTTACATGTGACCTTCTGATTGGTACTCCAGATCTTAACACCTGAGCTGTCCCTGCCTTTTCATTTCAAAACGCATCAATCAATTTGACCCGATGAGTCAATAAAAAGAATCAACAACAAAATTTAATTATTGATTTAACTGCACAGCTTTAATTGTGTGTAGTAGTGTTCATGTGATGTCATGTGATGTAGTGGCGTTATTGTATGTGATGATGCTTGAAAAACTCATGTAACAGCTTGGATTTGTAATGTAAAGGCTTTTTAGTTTAGAAATGCTGTTACTTTAAAACCATGGTTTAGAATATTAGTATATAGAAAAACTTCCATATTACAGCTTTGAGGTTGTAGATCTTACAGTAAGTCAGGTTTAGTCTCTAAGCTGCCTGTAAATCCCTGTGTAACCGCTGTATTAAGGTGATTGCTCATGTCCCCTGAAATAACTTAACCGAATACCCTCAAGTAGCTTCTCTGCCAGTGTAATCCATCTGATGTTTATTAATAGCAGTTAGTACCAGGAGTTACTGCAGATCATAGGTACCTTTTCTTGTTTACGTTTTCTAAGGATTTTCTAGAAGAATAGCTAAATGATCAGTGTTCAGTGGACCTTTGGGGGTTTATGCTGAATGTTCATCTCTTAATATGGTAATCGACATCCTGCTGGTCGCACGTCGGCAGAAATGATAGAACTGGGTCATCGCTGATTCTTTACTCCAGTGGGTTCATTAGTTAGAGC
Source organism: Clarias pachynema (assembly GCA_030014365.1). Classification (NCBI taxonomy): domain Eukaryota; kingdom Metazoa; phylum Chordata; class Actinopteri; order Siluriformes; family Clariidae; genus Clarias; species Clarias pachynema. Next base: position 20,464,606 of record JAQMYL010000023.1, on the reverse strand, counting down.
TTAAAACACTACGACTTTTCAGTATAATCAGAAACTGTCTTTCTCCACCTTTCCTGCAGCAAGGTCCGAGTGAGGAAAGCAGACATGTCACAGGAGAAGACGGGCTACCCTGTAATGGGCGAGAACAAACCCCTACACAATAATGTCTACGGGCCACCGCAGCCCGATGCGTTTGGGATGCCTCCACCCGACTACAGTCAGGCTCCAGGAGGACTCTCTTACCCAGCACCAGGACCGTACGGCCAACCAGGATTTCCTCAGGGGCAACCAGGGTTTGCTCCTGCACCGTATCCTCAGATGCCCTTCCCACAAATGCCGTACGCTCAAGGCCCATATGCACATGGGCCGTATCCTCAAGGGCCATACACTCAGGGCCCTTACCAAGGGCCCGGACAGCCTGCTTTTGGTGGCGACCCCAATGGTGAGTATGAAATTCTATAATGGTGTACTGATTTTCTAATTTTCAGATACAGATAATGTTTAGGTATTTCCATTTGTGCTTAGTTGTGTACAGTACATGGTGGAGTAGTGGTTAGCACCATGATCATGCACATGTAGGGTTGAGGGTTCAATTCCTGCAATGGTTCTGCACTGGTAGTTTGTATCTTTTACAGTATTGTTGGCCTATACAGTCTACTCTTATTTGTGATTTGAAATATTATGTGTATGAGAGCATTAAAGCTGGAGCTAAGCTTATTATAATGAATGAAGATAACTATCAAATAAAACAATGAAAACAGTTCTAAATGTTGCAGTGCCAAGGAAGTATCCTGGCCCGTGATCCGTCATGGAGAAAGATGGGTTTTAGGATCTTCTTGTTCGTTTTATGTTCGTTTAGTAAATGTCAGGTGAAATGCTGTCAGGAATGACACCCTGCATAACCAGCAGTTAAATTTTTAAAGAGGATAACGTTTTAAGCGTAGACCATTAGAAAGAAATATTGCATATCTTGCCTGACTCAGCCAAGCCCCACTGACAGTTAGACAGGATAGTGTTCAGCATAATGTTCTTTAAGAGATTTTATATGCATCCAACACTCCTACAGCCCATTCCATGTTCATGCATTCACTTAACTCTACACCACTGATTCATTGACTGTCTCATGCCACATTGTTTTGTTTCTGGATAGTTCTATTATGTTAATAAATTTTGTGTATTATTTGCACTTTCTCGTGTGTCCCCATTTTTTTTCGAGCCATGGGGCGTAACAAATGGGGGCTCATCCTCTTTGTGGTAAAATTGATTTTTTAATGTGAGAATGATTGAAATATTAGAGATATTCGTTTGTTTCGTTTTGAATTTAATTCATTCGGTGCATGCGTGGCTCGCAGCTCAGCTTAAAACATTTCTTAATAAGGGAATACGAAAGTTTGTTGACAGAAGGACGAAGTGTATGGAAAATCAAGAGATTATGTCGGAAAAATAATCTATTTGTTTTTCTAAAAGTTAGTTCCAAAAAATTGTACATCCAGATAATTTACATATAAAATACATCCTATTTTAGTCACTCATTAAAATACGCATTTCTAAATGTTCAAACATATACATTATATATGAACCAGTTTTTATGCATGCAATGTCAGATCCATAAATATTTGAGGATATTTAAATCTTAATCAGGTGTACACTTCACTATATACAGGATACTTTTACGGGACTAAAAGTAATTAGACAAACATAACTGTAAACCATAAGAATCCATGGTGACACAGGTGTTCTGGAAAGTTCCTCATTCAGCTTTATTTTTGACTTTAACTCATTACATGACTTTGACTTTAACTAAATTACATTTAACAGTCATGTGACATGTAACAGAACTAGTTTAAAAACCTGGCTTTTTATTACTGACAGGGTTTCTTCCCTGGTGATGCTCTGCCACGCCTTTTCGGCAGGCTTCAATTCCAATATACTGTGATAGACTGCACAAATAATAATAGCTTTTATTTATATATAGTGTGTGTGTGTACGAATATGTTTCTTTCTGCCACTGAAGCTTTTACTCCACATGGCCATTTGCTTTTTTTTTCCTCTTTTGACTTTTGCATAAGATTATTTTATCAGTTTTATAGTTGGAATTGCTGGGCACCTGACTGTTTGATCTCTCTTTTTAATGGAGATTAGAACTAGATATCTAAATTATATACAATTTTTAAGGACATAATTTCAGCTGCAGTGTTTTAATGGTAAATTTTTACTGACTCTTTACTTTGGCAGTTGCTATGGGCAGTCCGGGGTATCATAGTGGAGATGGGCCGCCTTCATATTACGACAATGAGGAATTTGCCAACTCTGGCTGGGAGGACAAGACTATTCGCCAAGCCTTCATCAGAAAGGTAAAGACTCCAAAGAGGGAGATGTTCAGAGGTGGATCCTGACTGCAGCCAGATACAGTGGTACCTCGGCATACGAGCGAACCAAGTTGCGCGTTCGTCAAGGAGTCGTTCACAATTTGTTTGCGTCAGTGTAAAGCCAAGTGAAGCGAGTTTGCATATTTTTTGTGGGGTTTTTTTGCATTTTGTGCAAGATTTAGTGAAAGCATAGCACCATGGGTTGCAAGAACCACCCATGTTAGAACGAATGGTAGCAAGAAGAAAATGAAACCAGTGTTTCAGTTTGGTTTTTAAAGCAGCCAGTGAGGAATCATAAATTAAGGTTAAGTGAGGTTTAATGTCTACTTATTTCTATTTATTTAATGTTTTACTTCATTTACATGTCTTGTTTTTATATACAAAAATTTTATTATAATGTTAGAAATCTGTAATATTGGTAATATTTTTGGGTGGTTGGAACAGATTATCTGCATTTACCTAATTTCCTCTGGGAAAATGCATTTCGCAATCCGAAATTTCGCCTTAAGATCTCGCCTCTGGAACGGATTAAATTTGTAAGCCAAGGTACCTCTGTAATCCTAAAAAGCGGTGTCTAAACAGTGTGATGCTCGTCTTTCTCAGAACTCTCTCTGACCTTTTGTTCTTCATCTTTCTCAGGTGTTCATGGTCTTAACCGTACAGCTGATGGTGACGTTCTCCTTCGTCGCCATCTTCACATTCGCAGACGACGTCAAGCTGTTTGTACGGCAGAATCGGTGGACGTACTACGTCTCCTATGCTGTCTTCTTCGTGTCTCTCATCGTGCTCAGCTGCTGTGGAGATTTTCGACGCAAACACCCCTGGAATCTTGTAGCACTGGTAGGTAGGAAGGCCATGCTTCTGGATAGTTCATGCTTGAACACACTAGAGTCGAGCATAACAAAACACGTTACACAATCAGTACTGAATCGTTCCTACATTATGAGTTACAGAAAGTCCCCGACTTACAAACGTTTGAGTTACGAATTTCCAGAGATACAAACGAACATTCATAGATGCAAATAAATCATGGAAGTAGCTCACGTGTATTGTACAAAAAATTGCAGTAGATATGATGCCAATGTTTACAATTATATACAATATTTTCAGTGTGTACGTGAATGTATAACATGTCTAAAGTCCGGTATATTGAATGTGTGTGGTGGGTGGGTGCGGGAGAAATGAGTCGGCCTCACCGGTTTCAATAAATCAGTCCGGGAGCACGATGATAGAAAATGTCTGTCCTGTAAAGCTGTCCTGATGGTGAATAATACTCATTTCGGAAAATACTCAACAAAACAGAGTTTACAGTGCAATACAGTGGAAAACAGCTCTGAGACAAAATGGAGTCCGGGATTCCACATGCGATTTAAAGGTCTAGAGACAACACTGTTACATTTCATGTGTGAGAATTATTTCCTTAGGTGCGGTTACGGGTTTTGGCCACATGGTGTCAGTGTGGCGATCATCAGAGTGTGGGGATTGTATACTTGTGTCAAAGGCGTATAAGATTCACTTTGTCGGACTTAAGAACAAATCCGACTTACAAACGTGTTCCCAGAGCAGAACTCTTACTTTGCAGTTTATTGGGAACACCTGTACACTTGTACATTCACACAATCATGTTGCAGCAGCTCTCTGCATAACGTAATGTATTTAGAGGTGAAGAGCTTTAATACTCACATCGAATCCTGTAACAGGATAAGGAAAACAGTGTTTGATCAGTGTATACATGTTGTATAAGTGTATATATTATATCAACATTTAAGCTTTTGTAAGTAAATTTTTTTTTCTGTCTGTCTCTGTTTCTCTGTCTTTTGCTTTCACTTTTTCTCTCCTTTCCTCAGGCTATTCTGACTCTCAGCCTGTCCTACATGGTGGGGATGATCGCCAGCTTCTATGACACAGACACAGTCATCATGGCAGTGGGCATCACTGCAGTAGTGTGCTTCACCGTGGTGCTTTTCTCCTTTCAGGTCAGCCTGCTGCTTGTGTGTAAATACTACACCGATCAGCCATAACATTAAGCCACAACCACCAGGTCAATTGAATAACACTGATATTCAGTTACAGTATACAGTGGAACCTCGGATTACGAGCATAATCCGTTCCGGAAGCGGGCTCGTACTCCAAAACACTCGTAAACCAAATGTAATTTTCCCATAAGAAATAATGGAAACTTAAATTATTCGTTCCACAGCCCCAAAAAATAAATACATAAAAATAATTAATACAAAATATAAAGTAAAAATAAAACAAATTAACCTGCACTTTACCTTTAAAAAAAGAATAAATAAATCCCGACAGATAAGTGTTTCCGTTTATGCGCAGATCCCAATCTGATTGATCATCCATGGGATCTGCCAGATCCACTAATCCACTAAAGGATTCACTGCCAACATAATGGTGCCAGACCCCATAGCACACCCACAGAGGTCCTGCAGAGCCACGCCGTGGCAAAAGGGGAACTTTTCTCCACTTCCTGCTTCATTTCCATTATACTCTGATAGACTGTTAAAATAATAACTCGTATGTATACTGTATGTATAAACTAATTTTTCCCCCCAAAATGTACGTGAATCCTTTACATTTTGCTACTGAAGTTTTTAGTCCTCTAGCACCACCTTTGGACGTGTTTCCCGGGTCATTAAATGATACAGCTTTCTGTATGGAGGACAATCCACAAAGCTGTGTGCTTTTTCTATTTTGACTCTTGCATGAGATAATTGTGTCAGTTTTATGGTTGAATTTGCTGTGCAGTCGACTGTTTGAGCTCTCTTACTGCAGATCGGATCGAGGCTCTGTTAATAGTAGACTATTCTCAGATAGTAATTATATTAGAGAGATTAGAGAGCTGCCCCGGTGGCAAACTGGGAACCCAAAACTTATAATGCTAATGGTTTTGATTTTGTATGATTTGATTTTAAAGATTAGAGTACATTTGTATTTAGAATGACCTGTATTCTGATCATCTTCCTCATCTGTCTGCACCTTATCTAGAGCAAGTATGACTTCACTTCCTGCCGAGGTGTGCTATTCGTGTGCCTCATCGTGCTCCTGCTTTTCTCCATCCTCTGCATCTTCATCCGTCACAAGATCCTGCACATTGTCTACGCCTCCCTGGGGGCTCTGCTCTTCACCTGCGTAAGTACTACAGTAATATCTACTTGTACAGAGTGCATCTGACTTTCAAAATAGGTCTTCTATATCCTTCTAGCATATTCTATCGCCCAATCATGCTTTCATTTAAAAGATTAGAAGCATATAGGAGTAAATGTCATGGATTTATTTTATTTATTAATTTTTTGCCCTCTTTAATTGCTGTTCTTCATGATAAATAGGCAGGAATGGGAAATCAGACCACTCCATTTTTCAAAGAGCATGCTTAAAAAAAAATCAATGCAAATCATCTAGCTAGTTTGTACATAAATCCTGAATAGAGTTTTTATGTGCCTGTGCAATTCCATTTCACCTTAAACTATAACCAAGGGAATAAATGTGCTGTGTACATTTAAAAGGATTTATGTTTCCTGAAAATGAAAATGCATTCATTGTAATAATGTTTATCCAGTTCGAAAGTATTCATTGCATCGCGTTTAGGTGAATATATTTGTGGAAAATAATGAGGACATGATATATTATTAGCTTTTATACCATGACAGTGTTGAATGCACTGTTTTATGTTACAGGTCCAGTAACAACATTCAGTTCAATTCAATTTTATTTGTATAGCGCTTTTAACAATTGACAGCTTTACACAATCAAAAGAATTATTTAAGTTTGTATGAGATGTGAACGTGTATGAATCAAAATGATAAGACTGTC
>JAQMYL010000023.1:20382745-20396513 GCA_030014365.1 Clarias pachynema | reverse complement strand
TATTTAATTTTGTTTTTAATGACCCGCCCCAACCCGCCCCGCAAATAAAGCGACAATTTCTTTACCCGCCCCAACCCAACCCGCGGGTATATTATATATATGCGCGGGTTACCAGACGACCCGCGCATCACTAGTGTACATGTATGTAATATAATTGAAAAATTATGAAAAGTGGTTTCAGATTAGGAGTAAAACACAACCATTATTCACACAAATCTACACCAAATCTGGGGAAAGATTAGAAGTTGTAGGTTTGGTTGATTGTTTTAAGTGGTTCTGAAAGAACATTTGCAAGTTGCTGTTGAAATTTCGATTTCATTAGAAATGTTTTTTTCTCTGGACAGAGACCCTGATTCAAACTGAAAGGAGTTCGACTCAAACTCTTTAACTCAAACTCGTTAATTCGAGATGTCTCTTGTCTTCTGGGTCACCTTTAGTAAAACGCTTTATCCCTGTCAGACTCATGAAAGATCCATGGCTTATCTGGGGATCACTTGTTGCGAGGCAGGAATACACACTAGAAGGCTTTAAACATTCATTGTAACACAGTCCTGTTTCTGTGTTGTAGGCATGAGACTGTGTGACCCTGAGTAGCTCCCACTCCAGCACTTCTCCCCTTTCTGACCTCATGACCACCCCACCGCTCGGGCAGTTCCCTGCTCAGCAGGCGCAAGCAGCGCGGGATGTAAACACAGCCTCGCTGTGTCGCATCGGACAGGAAACTGTGCAGGACATAGTTTTGAGAACCATGGAGATCTTTCAGCTGCTTCGAAACATGCAGGTGAGGACGAAGTAAAGAAGAATGTCTTGAAGATAGAGACTGTAAGGGGGGTGGGGTCAGGCATTTTGTGCCCATTTATTTTGTTTTGGGTTGTTATTTTAATGACTTCAGCTGAGTACACACACACACACACACACACACACATACACACCGGCATGGTCACCTCAGTGTATATACACTGTATGTGTTTTCTGTTTTTTTTTTTTTTTTTTGCATGTCCACAGCTACCGAACGGGGTCACGTACCATCCTAACACGCATCAGGACCGGCTCGGGAAGCTGCAGGAGCACCTGCGCATGCTGTCCGTCCTCTTCCGCAAACTGCGCCTGGTCTTTGACAAATGCAACGAGAACTGCGCTGGTCTGGAGCCCATTCCTCCTGAGGTTATTACACATTTTCACACGTTTTTTTTCTTTTTAATTTACACAGCAAAAGGTCACAACAGCACAAAGACCAAGTAATACACATCCTTAAAGAACAAACACATGCCTAGTCCAGATATCTTCTAAATGCATGGTTCTTAGAGTATTGCATCAGTCCATGCAGTTGAAATGTTCTAGTTTCTTTGATGTGAGATTATTTGTATCCAAAGTTTATCCCCTCTTTCTTTATTTAGTCCTGCCTTTTAGGCTCTATGTACAAACCCACAGTTTGGTAGTGGTAAGTGGTCTGGTTTGGTTTCACTGTTGATTCCTAAAAACAAAAACCACTCATGCATCCGATCTATCACCACATGTGAGAGTCAATCTGATTTAATCTGGAAAACATCAGATTTGTGCATTCAGACAGCTCTGAAAAAATCAGATCTGTTTACATTTGGGTAAGAAAATCAGGAATCGAGTTACTTAAGTCTGGTAATTTGAACATAGCCTTAGACTCAAAGTTTGAGAATGCAGTGCACCTATATTTCTCAATAAATTAGAATATCAACGTAAAGTTGATTTATTTCAGTAATTCAGTTCAAAAAGTGAAACTCATGTATTATACAGATTCATTACACACAGATTGATATATTTCAAGTGTTTATTTCTTTTAATTTTGATGATTATGGCTTACAGCTAATGAAAACCCCAAATTCAGTATCTCAGAAAATTAGAATATGACTTAAAAACCAATAAAAAAAAAAAAAAAGATTTTTTACGCAATTTTGGACTACTGAAAAGTATGAACATGTACAGCACTCGATACTCGGTCGAAGCTCCTTTTGCATGAATTACTGCAGCATGGAGGCGATCAGTCTGTGGCAATGCTGAGGTGTTATGGAAGCCCAGGTTGCTCTGATAGCGGTCTTCAGCTCTTCTGCATTGTCGGGTCTGGTGTCTCGCATCTTCCTCATCACAATACTTCATAGATTCTCTACAGGGTTTAGGTCGGGCAAGTTTGCTGGCCAATCAAGCACAGGGATACCATGGTACTTAAACCAGGTGTTAGTACTTTTGGCAGTGTGGACCGGTGCCAAGTCCTACTGGAAAATGAAATCAGCATTTCCATAAAGCTGGTCATCAGAGGGACTAAAAAGTGCTCTAAAACTTAACACAAGGAATGCGACTCCAGCTATTGAACTTTTTCACAATATTCTAACTTTCAGAGATTCTGAATTTAAATTTTTTTTAAAGAAATGAGCACTTAAAATATATCAGTCTGTGTGGAATGAATATATTTATAAATATGAGTTTCACTTTTTAAATTGAATTACTGAAATAAATTAATTTTTTTCTATGACATTCTAATTAATTGAGATGCACCTGTATATGAGTTGCAGGAGAGCCTTGATTGAGGTGCAAGGTGACAAGCAGGACATAGTTGCCTTTGCCATTTATTTTGAAATCTGATCTGTTTGAGCAGAGTGTAAAGATGAGAATCTGGACTAACTAAGGGACTAAAATGCTACTCCATCTGTCTCTTTAGTCGAGATGAATTTCCACCAACACTAAGGCTGCAACTAAGAATATTTTTTTGATTTATTTGTTTATTTTTCAGACTAGAGTTATTAATCTAAAATATTTTTCTGATTGGTTAATTAATCCTTTGTCCCTGATAAATCATAACCATAAAATAAACTATTTATCTTTCAAACCTTCTTATTTTACAAATGTATTTCCCAAAATTAAAAACTGAAGTGCCAAGAATTAATAAGAGAGTCCGTGGGCCATGTGGGTGTGCTTACAGTACAGTGACTGAATTTTTATAGAACAAATATTTTTATAGAAGAAATTCTTGCACAGAGCTTTGCCTCTTCCTGAGACACAAAGTAAAAACATACAAAATAAAATTGGTGACACATTTTAACATGGAATCTATGAAGTACAGTAAAAAACTGTTTCTTTTAGAAAGGTTAGTGCTTTCATCACTTGTTGGTAAAAAAAAGGGCAAACAACTTCTGCTTTCACTTATTTTTACATACGATCTATGACTACAAGAAACATTTTAAACTTTAACTTGTACCTAATGATTATGTTTAACACAAAAGTTATAGGGATAGTTTTTTTTCTTTTTCTTTGAGTCTGACAAACTTGATTCAAAATTGAGGTGCATGTAGAAGTACATTAGGTCTCGATTGTTATAAATTTTCCTGCTCTGCACGCCGACTGTGAAGTTTGTCACCCGGAATGCGAGTACAATGTAAGTTATCAGAGCCAAATTCCACAACCTTCGATCCGTGCAAAATTGCATTCCAAAGTTCATCTGAGACTAATATTAAGCTTCTTCAGTCCAAACTGAGCTAAATCAAGATGGTTTTTATCAAATTACAAGGTATTTAGTACAAATTGAAAAGTATTTTAGTACAAATGTAACCATTTTCTTTCCCTGGAACTAGCTTTAATACATATGAGTCTCAGCTGAACTTAGGAATAAATTTTTGCATGGAATGAGGATTGTGGAATTTGGCTCGGATTACTTATAGTACAATAGGTTTTGGTTGTTATAAATTTTACTGCTCTGCACAACGACTGTGAAGTTTGTCAGACAGAACGCAAGTACAATATATTATACTTATAATATTATCTAATTATTAATAAATATATTATCTAAATTTTGATTTAAGAACAAAACTGAACCTTACCGTTAAGATTTATTATTAAGAAAATATGATATTTAACATATTCTTCTATTAATTACAGTAGATAGTGTTGTGTAATGGGGTGAGTATGATTTACTTCTTTGGCTAGTGGCGATTTTAAACCGGAAATTCATTCCGTTTATTATGTATCTGCAAAATATTATGTTCCTTGACTTACAGCAGAACATAACGAAAATCTATGGCATTTTTATAAGAGCATAAACTATAAAACTGTTCACTACTTGGAAATGCGCTGGAAGTAGCGCTGCCATACAAGCCTCTAGTATCTGGTCTAGGAAATCGTTTATCGAGTTCTTGTCTAAAAAAACACAGAGAATGCAACTAGTACTCTCAGACCCTGATAACAACCAACAATCAGACTAAACTCTCTGTAATAAATACTTGTTGATGTTGTCTTGTCGTTTTGAAGTTGAAGAACACTGGGGTGTTTTCTTTGGAGATACCTGTGAATAAGCGCTGTGCCGCTGTGGTAGATTATTTCAGACTTATAAAGCATGCAGAGCACCTTTATGTAAGGTTTAAAGAATTCCCACAGTTTTTGGAACAAAGTCAGTTTTTCACAACACACCGGCATTATTGAGGAGGAACAAAAAGATTGCAAGGCACCGACACATGGCATGTACACTCTCCAGTCATGAAAAAGGCACACACACTAATATTTCATTGAACTGCTGTTTGCTTTGATTACAGCATGCATTCGACGTGGTATTGTTTCAATAAACTGCAGTGTCACAACATTTATTTTCATCCAAAGTCCCAGCAATTTCTCTCCAAGATCTTGAATTGATGATGGGAGAGTCGGACCGCTGAAAAAATTTGAGATTTACGCGTTTTTTTACAATTTTATTTCACCAAACGTTTAAGTGATCTCTTATCATCATCATTATTATATATATTTTTTAGACCTAATTTCTTCCTCAAAGATGATGGGTCACTACTATCTTTTCTGGTTTTAATAACGCATTGGACAATTTTAGTAGTTTCAGCAATCTGAATCTTAGTTGCTTTCTCTGACTTGATTAGATCAGATACAACTTTATTGTCACTGCACATGTACAGTATGGTACAAGGCTAGGAAATACAGTTAGCATCTAACCAGAAGTACATTTGTTGCAGTGAAAATTAATTTGCATATGTAAACAGTACATAGAAAAGGAGTTGTAAACAATGAGTGCAAATAATTATAGGTGGATCCAATAAAGGAAGGCGTTGTATACGATGATAAAAATTTATATGCTAATGTAAACAGTACATAGTGAGGGAGTTATGGACAATGAGTGCACTGATTATACACTCAACGATTATGATTATACACCATATTTCTTGATGCAGTACAATAATTTGACCCTTCTGAAACAGAATCTTTGCCACGACCACAGGATACATGGTCTAACATGGTTATTTAAGACATGAGAATCTCATCGCTGCATCAGTTAAGAGTTAAATAACTTGGAGCTGAATCATATTAATCACTGCAGTAATTATCCAGTAGAAGACTCTTAACTCTGTTCTTAGTTAAATACAGGTGATGACCTTTTTTTGTTTGTTTTTGCCTAGGATATATATTAATGTAATCCATTACCTTGACATGTTGTTCCAGCCCTAAACAGCTGTGAATCACAGGTAGACCGTTAATTCGATTAGATTTACTGGCATTATGATTTCTGATTTGATTTGATACAGTAGCACTAATGTTTAGTATCTGATTAGTTTCAAGCAGCTGCGTTTCTTATACGTAGGTTTAAAAGTATTAAAAACTACTGAAAGTATTTAATAAACATGGACGTTCTGTGAAATTTGTGTTGTTGATTGTTTAAATGTCATGACTCCTACATTCTTTATTTCCCTGTCAATCATCTCCTCCTCCACACTCCAGACTAGTAGGTGGCCCAAACTGCCCATAAACTCAAAAGATGAAGAAGTGATACTTTCACAAACTGCGAGTATTTGTGTAAGATGGAATTGTTTTCTCTTTACTACTAAATATTTAATCAGTTTTAGACCACTTAAACATTTGCAAGTTTATGTCAATAATTTAAAAAGTGTGAACCGATTCTGGATGAATCGGCGAATCAATTAATCAATTGAATCGATTATTAAAAGATTGATTGAATTTGCACAACTCTAATGTGCTGGCAGTCGCATAGCATTGTGGGTAATGCTCAGGAGCTCTAAAATAGACCAAGTTTGCAGTAAAAGGAGGTTCAAACATGATTAAAAAAAAACAAAAACATGCTGAGCTCATGCTGTGGTCTTGGTTTGGCTAAAAGCAGAGTTTTTGCACTTTCATCGCTTTGCCTGAGATTTATTGACTCGTACGGACGCTTATACTGTTGAGTCCTGAACAGTTTGTCAGTCATCGATTCTAAATTCTGGTTTCATGTTTTTGTTCTGCAAATCACAGAATATGATGTAGGAAAAAAATAATACACTGTAGTGAAAACCAGATGTCTCCCTCTCTCTCTCTCTCTCTCTCTCTCTCTCTCTCCCATAAATCCACCTCCTTACTGTCAGCATATTGGGCATTCTGTAGTAAGTTTATTACTTGTAATTGTTCCCTTTAGACTTCTTGTGCTCTCACCTTATAGTACAGTACTTGAAAACATCACGTAAAAAAAACAAACAACAAAACATTGTTCATTAGAATTATGGAGTCGTCTTCCTCGAGCCTGACTGACTCCTACAAGGAAAGGCCTAACAAAAGAAACAGCTTTGAAAGGTCATTTTTAACATCATGTTTAAAACCTGCTTTTGCGAGGATGCGTACGCTTGCCAAGCTTCTGCCGTCCGCCTCCATGCGCTCCATAAGTTCTTCTGAAGCTCGCTCTCCAAACAGGAAGTGGGCTAATGGAGTTACGGGCATTACCTCATCACCGCTCTAATGAGATTCAGGCTGCAGTATGAACAGCTGGCACAGTGGCTTTGCGTCAGCATTTTCCACCGCCAGCAGTCACCCCCACTCCCCCCCTCCCGGTTCCTCAGCGGCCTGGAATTTCCTGCACTGTCGAAAAGAGCCAGTGTCATTTCGTTTACCACTTCACTTTTTCCATCTGTGTTTTTTTTTCTTTTCTTTTTTTTTTCTTTCCCTCCTCGAAGTGAAGAAAATAAGTGGACCTCATTGAGTCATTCTTTTCTGTCGAGCGGCAAATCACACCATCACTCATTGTCCAAAGCGCGAGTTGCTTTCCTCAGACTGTCATGCCGTCACACCCCCCTTGCCGTCTAGCAGAAGGTCACTTATCAGGAAAACTTTTCAACAAAATGTTGTTGTATTTGCCAAAGGTTTAAATTTGTCATCCGTAGCAAGAGTGGAGGGTCGTCATCACATCTGTGCAGCTCACATCTCCCAGCTTGATCTTGATCTTGAGTTTTTCCCTGTGGCTTTCCTCTCATGTTCTCCATGTTTCTCCATATTACCTCCCAAAAACCAGTATGTGGCCTTTCCATGCTGAAGTTTTCCCTCCCTTATACACGAATGACTGTGTACATTTTTTGCCTGTGGAATAGACTGGTCTCTCATCAAGGGTGTATTCCCGGGTCACGCGTAGTATTCCCGGGATAGACTCCAGGATAAAGCGGTTAGTGAAGATAAATAAATAAATTGATGTATGATGAATGGACTATAAATGGATTCCTGCCTTTAAAAGCTGCTCCGTTCTCCAGGTTGGAAAGACATGAAAGCTATAAGTGCTTTAAGTTTTATAAAAAAAAAAAAAGAAGAAAAAAAAAGTATGCATGAATATGCAGAAATTTGTATCTCCTGGTTGTTTTTAGTTGACGAAGCAATACAGTATGTAATGCAGGTAAACATCGTTGTTATAGCAAAACTAATTAACAAGTTGCGAGAGTGATGTAATATCAACTAAAAGTGCTACGACTTGCAGTTTGTGGCGTATTGGGGTTAGCAATATGTGGAGCAGTGCGGCAAACCAGCACAAATCAGCCATAACGTTGTAACTCAAAACATTAAGTCTAATATGGTGTAGGTTTCTCTTGTGCCAACCGGGCAGCTGTGGGACGTCGGCAGCAGGGTTCCTTTGGGTGATGTGGGTTGTGGATCAGACTCGTTCGTCGGGTGCACTTCCAAGGGTGTTTGATTGGAATGCCTTCCTGGGAATGGGTCTCTTTGCCTGCTGAGCTCTGTACGAAGTGTGCCGGGATTTCTGGGGCCTTTCTACAGTATCAGGATCGCCAGCATCGACTTATTTTTTCTTTGGCGCATTGGCTTTTTTGTGGGATCGGACCAGACAGCCTCACCGCTTGCTTCCATTACAACCATAACAAACCTTGTGTTTGCTTCTAGATAATTAATAATCAGTGTTAATGCGTTAACGTTATGTAGTGTTAATGTTTTGGTGTAAAGAATAAAGATTAAAGGATGTCGTGTGAAAATATACATGCACGGTGTGTTGCGTGTGTTGCAGGATGAGGTTTTTTTTTTCTCCTTTCTTTCACTTTAGTTTATTATTAGTCTTAGATTGTGTGAAGTGTCTGGCGTACAAGTCCCTGTGTGGAAACTGTTACTATAGAAACAATTGATTAAAACGAGCGCATTAATATTACCCTGGCGTTCGTTTCGTGTTACAGATCGACTGTCCGAGCCGTGCTGGTATACAAACATAATACTGCGCGTACAGTACGTGCACTTTGCAGATTAAATAAACCGACTGTGTCGGAAAATGTAGAGCATGAAGAGTAAAAGATTTTAGAGTTGGCTGAAGTTGAATCGACTTCCTGGATTTTATAGAAGTGAAATAAATGTACTGAAATTTGCTAGAAGAAAAATATTTGAGAATATATATATATATATATATATATATATATATATATATATATTATTTTTTATTTGAAGGACATAGAGCTTGTGTGTTTCAGCTTTAGAAGGACAGCGTCAGGACGGCTTTCATACCCAGCGTGATATCAGATTGCTTCTCCAGTGTCAGAACAGCAGCGTCATCTTCATCTTCGGGTTCTGTTCACCAGCAGGTGTCAGTATGCCTTAAGATGAGGTGACTGACTACACAGACCGTTTGTCTGTTTCAGGATGGAAGTGTTTACAAAAAAAAAAATAACAATGAATGAATCAATGATCAAGTGATGTGGAACTGATTGAAGCAAACGCTATGGATGGAGGATAGTAATAAGGGAGATAAGCGAAGCGTAGTGGACATGCTGGAGCTCACTCAATGGACTACAGTAAAGAGAAGACAAAAATAATCAGAGGAAGTGATGGGGCATGGACCATGAGCTTAGGAATAACCCTGTTTTTTTATTTTTAGGTAATGGAAAATGTCAAACGGTTTGAAAATCCTTACAGAGTTCTATTAGAAACAGCAAAATAATAGATATGTGTTTTCTCTTTCAACTAAGAAAAAGCTGCCTCACGATGCAGGCTTGAAAGTCAAAACTTACTGACAGCTTGGCAATTTAATAGTATAACCGTTAAAATCCAGGCGGCACGGTGGTGTAGTGGTTAGCACTGTCGCCTTGCACCTCCAGGGTATGGGTTCGATTCCCGGCCAGGCTCGATTCCCGTCTCTGTGTGCATGGAGTTTGGATGTTCTCCCCGTGCTTGGTGGGTTTCCTCTGGTTTCCTCCCACAGTCCAAAGACCTTCATATTTTTTTTCTAATTGCAATTCCCAAATTGCCTGTAGTGTGTGAGTGTGTGTATGTGTGTGTGCCCTCCGATGGATTGGCACCCTGTGCAGGGCGTACCCTGCCTCGTGCCCTTAGCCTCCTGGGATAGGCCCCAGCCCCCCCCCCCCCTCCCCCCAATATATTTGTTTTATTGGTCATAAATGTTTTTCTTTGTTTCTTTCTGTATATAAAATGGCATTTATAGTTTGTTTGATATCAACACATTTCTTGAAACGTATAAACAAGCATAAAACACTGAAAATGATGAGCAAACATTTTACAGTTTAAAATTTTCATGACTTTTTTTGAGACCCCAAAAAAGACCTGGGGGAAAAAAAAGGAAGAAGAGGGCCCTTCACACCTTATGACATCATAGTGCTTGGGCCCTAATAAGCCTGTATTTCAGTGTCCATGATTTTGGAATCAAAAAACAGGTCAGATCCAGGTCGTTAAAGGAGAGCTCACCGGTCATGAATAAAGAGCACTTTGGAAATGTGTATGACCCAAAAAAACAAAAAGAAATGCAACAAGGCAGTATTTAACAAGTCTTGACGATTCTGAGTGAATCATGAGGTGTCGCAATTACTCGTTAGTTGTTTGTATGAATGTTAAAGTTCATGGGAAGTTTGTAGGATTGCATCATTATGTTTTGTAGCTGAAATGTACACAGTTTGTGCAACCAAGAACCAACCAAGAATCGAGATTATCAATTCGGTGCGCTCCCATGCTCGGTGGAGAATACGGGAACGTCCCCTTAGTTTGTTATAAAATTATATCGTTCTTTTTTTTTTTCCCCCCCTTTTATTTTTTCTTGAATTATTCAACATACCAAATATATTAGTGACTGTTGGTCTAATTTCCCAGGACGTATCACTTCAAATGTGTCTTCCAGCATTCTAAAGATTTAAAATGTGAAACATTTTAGTTTTTACATTAATATTATTCCTTTCTCGACTCTCGCCTGTTTTTTTTTTTTTTCCGTTTTTTTTAAATCATGCAGCATTTGATCAAAATTACAGACGGCTGCATTTACATATGTATTTCATCTAGTCAGTAGATATTCTCTGATTTGTCTCCCCCCCCCCCCTCTTTTGCTGCAGCAACTCATCCCTTACGTGGAGGACGACAGCTCCAAACTGGACGAGCGCGTAGCCAGTCAGATGCGTTCATCCAGTGAAGAGAGGAGAGAAGTCCTCGAGGTGAACAAGGTCAGTGCCATGAAAATCCAAACAATCCAATTTCTGTTTTTTTTTTTTTTTCCCTCTAATTTATCCACAAGACCCACAAGATCAATCGGTATGACCCGAATCCTGCCTAATCCTGCTCGGTTCCTCGTCTTCTGCCCGGACATGTTTCTCATTGAAAATGAGCTGTGCCTCATCGGTTTGTAAAAAAGCTCCGGGCCGACCAAACGAGCAGCTGCGAATGACATGCCGGACGCAGAGGACGTGGAGTGGGAATAAGGGACGCGGAACTCGGGGGAGGTCAGCGTCACAGCCAAATGTGGGGAGCAGATGTCAGGCAGTTCTCTGCATCTGCCTCAGCTGTGCCTCCGAGCATGAAAGGAATGAATGGATAGATGGGATTGGTGGAATATTTCCAAGCAGGCACACAAGGGACATAAAATATTACAAACAAGCAGCAGAGAGAGAGAGCGAGGGGAATTTTCTCAGGAGTAGGATTATATGGTGTCCTTGCAGATTTTATAAAAAAAAAAAAATACAGCATGTAGTATGCTTTTTATTTTTCTTTCTTTTTTATTTTTTAACTCTGTGTCGTCCCAGTTTAATTGCACATACTGTACTGTCTCATGGGCTTTGGCGGGGTGCGAGAGTTGTGTGTGTGTGTGTGTGTGTACTGTAGTTTTAGTGGTATTCCTTTCTGGAGCTGTGAAAGACGGCCCTGTCGTCGTTATCTTATGGTAATTGCTGTTCGTCAGGAGTCACCTGAAATATCACCCCGCAGTCCTCCGAGTAGTAGATCGACCTTCGTCCTTTCCACGTCTCCGGCTTCTGACCGCATCTTTTATTTATTTATTTATTTTTAATGTCCCGTCCCCTTCCCCCTCCCCTGTTGGGGAGCCCGAGAATGATTTGTGCACCCCATTTGCTTTGTTGCATTCTTCCTGTCTGGTCTCAGGCGCATTAATTGCGGACATGCGTCTTTGTCTCCGACTAAAAGAGCCACCTGAATTTCTCGACGAGTTAATATAGAAACAGCCGCGCGAAAAACGCTGAACACAAGCAAAGCTGATCTAATCTGCAGCACCGAATTAGTTCATTACAGTGCTCTAGACAATTTATAACACCACCTGATCTCAGAGAGAGAGAGAGACAGAGAGAGAGAGAGCAAACCCTTGTGTGTGTCTGTCTCTGTGTGTGTGTGTCCCAGCAGCCCAAGCTCGTTGACGCTGTAGTGGCGGACCCTCTCTCTCTCTCTCTCTCTCTCTCTCTCTCTCTTTTCAGAGGAAGCCGTTTGATTTAATATCTCTCTAAGTGTGAATAAATTCCTGTCACAGCCCATTAAAAAGGCCTTGGAGAGATCGCAGCTCTTATTAATTCCGTGGCGTTCCTCTCCTCGTCTCTCTCTCTCTCTCTCTCTCCCCCCTCATCCATCCCTTTCCCTCCCCCTCAGATTTTTTAATACCCTGTTAATTACTGTGTCTGTCCTCTTTATTCAAACGGGAAAGTGAGATATTATAGAGGAGAATGTTTGTAATTTCAGACAGGACTCTGAAAGGGTGGCGAGCACATAATGAGCAGGGTTTTGGCATCAGGCGCCGCGTCTCTTATCGCTGGAGCGGCGCTGGGGTTGTGGGGACTGATAAACAAACGCACACACAGCTGTAATGAGAGCTGGCTCGTCTCGCTACGAACACACACACACCAACACTCTCTCTCTCTCTCTCTCTCTCTCTCTCTCTTATACACACACACTAACAAACACACCTACACACCAGACTTTATACTTTACACAGTACACTTTTGTGGTTCTCTCTTTCCATGATGAGCCACTCGGTGTGTTTCCCATGTGTGCAGAGACGACTGTGTTGTAATCGGATAAACGGATGAGTACAGCGCGATCACAGAAAGAATGATAACTCTCTGATTAAACCGGAGAAATATGTATCTGATGCGCATTTGCTGTCGCTCTGTGTCTCAAATTATTCAATTCGGTTCAGTTTTGTTTGTACGGCGCTTCTAACGACGGTCATTGTCGCAAAGCAGCTTCACAGATTCAAAAAGAAAATTGAGGAAATGAGTTTGAAAAGTGTGAGGAAATGTGTTATGAATCATAATTATTAGTTTGTCCCTGATGAGCGAGCCGAGGACGACGGTGGCGAGGGAAACCTCCCTGAGATAGAAAGGTAGGAAGAAACCTTGGAACTCATCCTTATTTGAATTATAAACTTTAGAATTATATAATTGTAAGATATTATAAAAGATTATTAAATATATTATTTATCTCCCTACTTGTTTTAGTTATTGGATAAAAGCCAGTGATTACTTTAATAAGCCAGTAGTTATTATTTAAGAAGCGATGCTACAGCAAATACAGGAATACTCAGGATTATTTCTTACTAGTAAGAGTTTATAGAAATAGTTAAAAGGTTAAAGTTAATAAAAAAATCTGCTGATCTTTAATGTAATCGGAGAGAGAATCACAGATGAGAAATGGAAAAAAGTAGATCAGATAAAGATGAAGTTTTGTCTTAAAACGACTCCAGCGTGTTAAAATCCACTTATACCACTTCAGCGCTGTTATTTCAGACAAAGTGAGAATATGAACTAATCCCAGTAAAAAATATTCACTTTATCTTTTCTAATTAATATCTATTGGTGCAGGTGTTTGCTTACAATTAGCAAGTAGCGCATTAGTAGATTATTTTATAGTAGATTATTAAATCCCACACATAACTGTTCATAACATCATTTTTACTCAACTTTTAGATTTTACTTATGGTGCAGGTTAAACTTCAGGCCGATATCTAAGCACTGCAAAAAATGTCATTAAATTCTTTAAAGTGGACGATTTAAGATCAGTTTGACGCATGCGCAGTACGATGGCAAAACTTTACTTCTACTCAACATTTTTATTTAATTTATTGTGCAGGTTTAACTTCAGGTAAATACCAAAATACTGCCAAAGTTTAATTAAATTCTGTTAAGCCAGTTTTGTGTGATGCTGTGACTAGGGATGCACCGATACCACTTTTTTGGAAAACGAGTACGAGTACAAGTACTTGCATTTCAGTACTCGCCGATAC
>JAQMYL010000023.1:20354798-20382740 GCA_030014365.1 Clarias pachynema | reverse complement strand
GTATCGGGGGACTTTTAACGAGTACGAGTACTTTAGAAAATGTGGTATCGAGGCTGATACCCGATACCGGTATCGGTGCATCCCTAGCTGTGACTAAATCTGGCTGGACAGACAGACAGAGAGATTTTCTGAGACTTGTTTTGGATCGTCCAATGGTACAGTATGAAACGTATAGATGAGCGAGTTCTGACCAACGTACAGACGGAACCTTTCTTTTGTTTGTATAGATTACTTCCCTCTTTCTTTGTATGCATGTTTTTTTAAATTATTGTAATTAATTGATCGCTTAAACTACTTCATTGTTAATCAATAAATAAATCACTTGCACTTTATTTCAGAGCTTTGAGTAACTGATGAGAAACGATCTCCTCTGTTCCATCCTCCTTTTTGTCGACTCTGTGGATAACATCAACCGCAAAAATCTCGCGCATCAGTCAGAATAGCAGAATACGATTTCCTTTTAATCCAAAGCTATCACTGCCATTTTACTTTCTTTCCCATAACAGAAGATAGAGCGAAAGCCCTTTCCCTCAGATCAGACTTAAATGTGGAATTAGCGCTTAGCTCGCTCTGACAGATCTATCTTTCTCTCTCTCTCTCTTTCTCTTTTTCATGTTGTCAGTAAAGCGATCCGTCAGAAGAGATGAAGGCGCTCACTGTGAGAGAGATACAATACAATTCAACGCCTGGTTTCGACTTTATATAGAAAACATGCTTTATTGTAGGAAAGCTTTTTACATCCAGTGAGCGCTGTAATTCGTTTTAAAGCATCGACAGTGATTTTAAAGATCATTTCCATTATTGTTTAAAAACAGCATTTGTCTAGTCGTCTGGCGTCGCCTGTCTGTTTCTGATTGCATCAGCGTTTGCTGCAAGTCGAACTCATCCCTCCTGTGGCCATCGTGCCTCCCACTCGGTCTTCTCTCTCCTGCTCGTCCTTCACCTTGATCCTGTAATCTGCAAGGAAAGCATGTTTGCTGTTCTCCATCTCAGTCTGATCACAGAGGGGAAGGCTTGAATTTTTTTTGTACCTTTAGCCACCAACCACCCATCCGTAACTCTAGCTGTTACTGTACAGAAGTTCTCATATTTTACTTTTTCTTTAACAACTTAGAACACCCCACCCCACCCCACCCACTGGGTGGTAGCTCACGTGTATTGTACAAAAAATAGACACTGCAGTGCACCAGATTACCAATATAATTGTTTACAATTGTAAACAATATTGTCAGTGTGTAAGTGAATGTATAAAATGTCTAAAGTCCTGTTTTATGTATTGTATGTGCAGGAGAAATGAATCGGCCTCACCGGTTTTAATGAATGAGTCCTGGAGCACGATGAGAGAAAATGTCTGATAAAATAATCATATAATTTTGGACAAACCTCAACAAAACAGGGTTCACAGTCCGAAACAGCTCTGAGCCAAACGAGGTCAGCTGACCCCGCTGCGTCACCGGGATTCCCCTCACGATTTAAAGGCGATCAGCAGAATATAATGCGGAACCAAAACACTAAACCTGTGTTTTTTTTGTTTTTTTTTTATGCTTTATTTTGAATATTTGTGCCTTGAAACTTTGTCGGACTTCCGAACAAATCCGACTTATGAACATTCTCCCGGAACGGAACTTGTTGTTGAGCCACGCCCAGCATTCCCAGACAACAGCCAAGTTAAGCAACAAAGTAGGGGAGGGGCTCTTCTTATATGAGGTCACAGTAGAAGGAAAATCTAATTGGCTTGTTTAAGCTCCAGGCAGTAAAAAAGAAAAAAATTGAAAAATGGCAAAGAGCAAGGAATGTTTTTTCTTTTTTTTTCTTTTTCTTTTTGCACACACACACACACACACACACACTGGAAAACACTGGAAAACACTAAGGATTTAATTATGTATTTATTTGATTGTTTTTTTGGTCTGCTTTTGTAAACATAGTGTTTTTGTAAAAAAAAAAAGTGTGATAAAAATTGATTTTCTGGCCAAGCAGATCAAATGAAAAGAGAATATAGACTAGCAGACCATGTGAAATTAATGAGAAAAGAAAGATGCTGGCCTTGGATGGATGCATGCCAATCAAATCCCAATAAATCATTATTATTATTATTGATCAGCGTCACAGTGTGCTGTTAGTCAGAGTGCAACGGTCGATATCTTGGCTGAACTGCGATTGAAAAATGATTAGGAACACAACTCGAATCAATCAAGAGTCTCCGTTATCGACAGTACATTGTGTACCCTTTAGCATTACAAAGATACACATCTGCAAAGATATAGTAAAATTTAATTATTCCTTTTTTCCTTTTCTTTTTCCTTTTTAAAATGCCAAACTTCGTGGGGTTTTTGCCTGCTCACATTCCGCCATCTAATCCTTGTCGAGCATAATAGAGGACGTCACAAAACATGCAACAGCGCGCCACATCTGTCCTCTTTTTAGTAGCGCGGGATCGTGGGCGCTTTGCCGCAGCTTTGATCTTACTACTTCAACCACCGAGTTCATTTTTCATTTGCTGATGATGTCCACCCCTCGCCGCAGGAAGCCGCCAAGCTCGTGCACATAGTTTTGTTCCAGCATAGCAGCAGCAGCAGCAGCATGAATTCAGACGGCTCCTCTCGTTTGTGCTGCACGCCACGCTGGCTGACTCCAGCTCTGGAGGACTTCTTGAGAAAATGTGAGCGCCTGCACTCTCCTTCATTATATCTCGGCAAAGATTTGTGAGGTGTTGTGGGAGGAGGCACAGCGGTGGTATTAGTGAAACCCTTCCCTGCCTTCATGCCCTCACCTGCTTAATCTGTTTCATCTCACCCCTTTTCACTTGTGATTTACACTCCAGCTGCAGGAATAGAAGCTGTGATTTTTTGTTTTTTATTCCTTTCTATAAATGAGATTAATGTGACTATAAATTGACTAACCCCTGATGTCTTACCTCATCCGGAGTAACAGTTTTGTCATAGTATATACATTTTTCAATTAAACCTGCCAAACTTTATTTTGATTAGGAATACCCCGTGTATAAATTTGAGTGCTTTTTTAAATATTCCAGAAATGTTTTATTCCTCATACCATAGAACTTTGCTAATGGATATAGTTTATTATTTCTTGAAGAGTGTGTCATTTAATACATTTTTTCCATCTCAGGGAGCTTTTACAAACCAGGTTCATTCCCGTTATAAAAATATCCACGGGCTGGTCTCATGGCCAAAGAAAACGTCGCCATTGGATTTAAATAAGCAAATACTTAAAGAGCCTTTGATTGGGAAATTAAAGCAACAAATGAAATGTTTCAGCTGGCAAGAGTACTTTAACTCTAACTGATGCAGCAAGTGCTTTTAATTTCTTAAGCAACCATGTCGAAAGGCGTATCCTGTGGTCATGGAAAAAGATGCTACTGTGTTATTGAAGGGTCAGATTTTTGGCCTGCATCAAGCAAAGAAAACAACTAATGATATTTCTGGAATTGGGTAAAAAGTTGTCCAGGGAAGGATAGTGCTGAACCATCAACTTGGTCTGAAAAAATCCTGAATGACTGTGTTCAGAGATCGCTTGGGGTAGTTGCATTGTAAAAAATGTACACTAGTCGGTCACATCCATATTAAACTGTGACAGTAAGATCATTTCCACACGCACAATGTGATGAGAACTCTTCTTATATGTGTAGCCATAAGAAAACTACTTGTTAATGAAGGTAATCAGGAAAAAAATCCTTCAATTTGGTAGGGAATATAAAGTTTGGACTAGGGTTTGTCCAGATTGAGCCTATAACTAGAACCGTAGGTGTGTCAGGGTAAAAAGGAAGGCACATACTGTACTGTAAAACAATGTACCCATCATGCATAGTACCCACTGTACCCACTAAGCCATTAAGAAGAAATGTTATGATCTGGTGTTGCTTCAGGTGGAAAGTCGTTGGGATGTGTTGGAGATGTGTTGGAGAAGACTGTATGGGGTGGTATGACTTTCCCGTCATCAGTACAAGATCTCAGTTGAAAATCAATCCATTCTGGATGGAAATACAGGTAGTTCCCTGTATAGCCTTACAAACATTCAAGTTACGAATTTTCTCGGATACGAACGGACCGTGGTTCAATTACAAAATAGCTCACGTGTATTGTACAAGAAATAGACACTGCAGTGCACCAGATACCAATATTTACAATTATAAACAATATTGACAGTGTGTAAGTGAATGTATAAAATGTCTAAAGTCCGGTATATTGTATGTGCGGGAGAAATGAATCGGCATCACCGGTTTTAACGAATGAGTCCGGGAGCACGATGAGAGAAAATGTCTGATAAAATAATCCTAATTTTGGAAAAACCTCAACAAAACAGAGTTCACAGTCCGAAACAGCTCTGAGCCAAAATGGCATCCGTCCAAGCGCACAGTAAACATCATGTAGCGTTGTCCCTCCCCATGATGTCCTCCGACGCGCTTTAAACGAGGTCAGCTGACCCCGCTGCGTCACCGGGATTCCACTCACGATTTAAAGGCGATCAGCAGAATATAATGCGGAACCAAAACACTAAACCTGTAGTTTTTGTTTTGTTTTTTTATGCTTTATCTTGAATATTTGTGCCTTGAAACTTTGTCAGACTTCCGAACAAATCCGACTTATGAACATTCTCCCGGAACGGAACTTGTTGCTGAGCCACGCCCAGCATTCCCAGACAACAGCCAAGTTAAGCAACAAAGTAGGGGAGGGGCTCTTCTTATATGAGGTCACAGTAGAAGGAAAATCTAATTGGCTTGTTTAAGCTCCAGGCAGTAAAAAAGAAAAAAATTGAAAAATGGCAAAGAGCAAGGAATGTTTTTTCTTTTTTTTTCTTTTTCTTTTTGCACACACACACACACACACACACACTGGAAAACACTGGAAAACACTAAGGATTTAATTATGTATTTATTTGATTGTTTTTTTGGTCTGCTTTTGTAAACATAGTGTTTTTGTAAAAAAAAAAAGTGTGATAAAAATTGATTTTCTGGCCAAGCAGATCAAATGAAAAGAGAATATAGACTAGCAGACCATGTGAAATTAATGAGAAAAGAAAGATGCTGGCCTTGGATGGATGCATGCCAATCAAATCCCAATAAATCATTATTATTATTATTGATCAGCGTCACAGTGTGCTGTTAGTCAGAGTGCAACGGTCGATATCTTGGCTGAACTGCGATTGAAAAATGATTAGGAACACAACTCGAATCAATCAAGAGTCTCCGTTATCGACAGTACATTGTGTACCCTTTAGCATTACAAAGATACACATCTGCAAAGATATAGTAAAATTTAATTATTCCTTTTTTCCTTTTCTTTTTCCTTTTTAAAATGCCAAACTTCGTGGGGTTTTTGCCTGCTCACATTCCGCCATCTAATCCTTGTCGAGCATAATAGAGGACGTCACAAAACATGCAACAGCGCGCCACATCTGTCCTCTTTTTAGTAGCGCGGGATCGTGGGCGCTTTGCCGCAGCTTTGATCTTACTACTTCAACCACCGAGTTCATTTTTCATTTGCTGATGATGTCCACCCCTCGCCGCAGGAAGCCGCCAAGCTCGTGCACATAGTTTTGTTCCAGCATAGCAGCAGCAGCAGCAGCATGAATTCAGACGGCTCCTCTCGTTTGTGCTGCACGCCACGCTGGCTGACTCCAGCTCTGGAGGACTTCTTGAGAAAATGTGAGCGCCTGCACTCTCCTTCATTATATCTCGGCAAAGATTTGTGAGGTGTTGTGGGAGGAGGCACAGCGGTGGTATTAGTGAAACCCTTCCCTGCCTTCATGCCCTCACCTGCTTAATCTGTTTCATCTCACCCCTTTTCACTTGTGATTTACACTCCAGCTGCAGGAATAGAAGCTGTGATTTTTTGTTTTTTATTCCTTTCTATAAATGAGATTAATGTGACTATAAATTGACTAACCCCTGATGTCTTACCTCATCCGGAGTAACAGTTTTGTCATAGTATATACATTTTTCAATTAAACCTGCCAAACTTTATTTTGATTAGGAATACCCCGTGTATAAATTTGAGTGCTTTTTTAAATATTCCAGAAATGTTTTATTCCTCATACCATAGAACTTTGCTAATGGATATAGTTTATTATTTCTTGAAGAGTGTGTCATTTAATACATTTTTTCCATCTCAGGGAGCTTTTACAAACCAGGTTCATTCCCGTTATAAAAATATCCACGGGCTGGTCTCATGGCCAAAGAAAACGTCGCCATTGGATTTAAATAAGCAAATACTTAAAGAGCCTTTGATTGGGAAATTAAAGCAACAAATGAAATGTTTCAGCTGGCAAGAGTACTTTAACTCTAACTGATGCAGCAAGTGCTTTTAATTTCTTAAGCAACCATGTCGAAAGGCGTATCCTGTGGTCATGGAAAAAGATGCTACTGTGTTATTGAAGGGTCAGATTTTTGGCCTGCATCAAGCAAAGAAAACAACTAATGATATTTCTGGAATTGGGTAAAAAGTTGTCCAGGGAAGGATAGTGCTGAACCATCAACTTGGTCTGAAAAAATCCTGAATGACTGTGTTCAGAGATCGCTTGGGGTAGTTGCATTGTAAAAAATGTACACTAGTCGGTCACATCCATATTAAACTGTGACAGTAAGATCATTTCCACACGCACAATGTGATGAGAACTCTTCTTATATGTGTAGCCATAAGAAAACTACTTGTTAATGAAGGTAATCAGGAAAAAAATCCTTCAATTTGGTAGGGAATATAAAGTTTGGACTAGGGTTTGTCCAGATTGAGCCTATAACTAGAACCGTAGGTGTGTCAGGGTAAAAAGGAAGGCACATACTGTACTGTAAAACAATGTACCCATCATGCATAGTACCCACTGTACCCACTAAGCCATTAAGAAGAAATGTTATGATCTGGTGTTGCTTCAGGTGGAAAGTCGTTGGGATGTGTTGGAGATGTGTTGGAGAAGACTGTATGGGGTGGTATGACTTTCCCGTCATCAGTACAAGATCTCAGTTGAAAATCAATCCATTCTGGATGGAAATACAGGTAGTTCCCTGTATAGCCTTACAAACATTCAAGTTACGAATTTTCTCGGATACGAACGGACCGTGGTTCAATTACAAAATAGCTCACGTGTATTGTACAAGAAATAGACACTGCAGTGCACCAGATACCAATATTTACATTTATATACAATATTTTCAGAGTGTAAGTGAATGTATAAAATGTATAAAATCTGGCATATTGTATGTGTGTGTATGTGTGTGTGGGGGGGTTGGTTCAACGAATCTGTCCGGGAGCACGATGATAGAAAATGGCCGTCATGTAAAGCTGACCTGATGGTGAATAATCCTAATTTCGGAAAATTCTCAACAAAAACTCCAATGAACTATTGGAGTTCATAGTCCAATACAGTGGAAAACAGCTCTGAGACAAAATGGGGTCCTGGATTCCCCTCGTGATGTAAAGGCGCAGAGACGACACTGTTAGATTTCACATTTCACTGTCAGGTTCATTTACTTAGGCGCAGTTATGGTTTTTGTCAAGTGGATTGGTATGCTTTACATTGTTATACAGTATACGTGTCAAAGGCCTATAAGACTCACTTTGTTGGACTTAAGAACAAATCCAACTTACGAACGTGTTCCCGGAATGGAACTCGTTCGTAAGTGGGGGACTACCTATAATGGAAAATTCGAGCTGGAATCAAAGCTAAATGCAGTCTAATGAAATAACAGTGTGTGCGACTATTTATTCACTGCCAGCCCTGCCCCAAAAAATAAATATTCACTGTATCTAAACTTTTTCAAGACCTCATAAAAATTTTGTGTGGTTAGTGGTGTCCAGCTCTTTTGAAATTGCCCTCTTTGGGCATGACTGATTAAGCTAGTGTCCTAAGAGTGGGAAAACAGCGTCTTGCATTCAAGCTACTTGTGTGGTGAAAGGAAAAGCTGCAACACGTTGCACCTATTATACATTCTAAACCATTAGCCTGAATACACATTAAAGTCTGCTCCCAGGGCCAAAGGTGGCCTGCAGAGAGATGTAAAGACTCCTGACTTAGATTATTAAAGCTATAAACCCTTGTTCTTTTGCCAGCAACATATTCTTCATATCTCTCTTCCTCTCTCACTCATTCTGTATACCGCTTATCCTGTACAGGGTCGCGGGAGGCGTGGAACCTCAGGGCACGAGACGGGGTACACCCTGGATGGGGTGCCAGTCCATCCATCACAGTGCACACATGCACCCATAATTTGGAGCATCTTGAGGCAATTTGGGAATGCCAATTAAGCCTAATCTGTATGGTTTTTTTTGGACTGTGGGTGGAAACCGGAATACCAGGAGGAAACCCACTAAGCACGGGGAGAACATGCCAACTCCAAACTCTGTCTTGAATACTTTTTCCATGTCTAAAAACATAGAACAGCTTAATCCAAAAGGACTAAACAAACCTCACAGAAAGCTTGATATCAACTATCAGACTTGTTTTTAATCAATCGATATGAAGCGCCCACCTCGCCAGTCTCTGCGTACGTTGTTATTATGCAATGAATTTGAAACAAGCCCACCATCACATTCCCTGTTGAATAAAATCTATTATCGTATACTATATGTATTGAATGAATGCAGCAGTTTGTTCTGCTATAGGATAACTAATCAATATTTGAGTGTTGTGATAAAAATAGAGCAGAGAATTGAAGGCTTAAAATCCAGTGGCTTGACCTCAGATATATACGAAAGAGCTAGATTTCTTTTGGTTAGCTTTTGATCTTTTGTCACGTATTATTACCGATGGTCCTTTTGAGCTTCAGAGAAAGCAGAAAGGAGAAGCAAAACGAGGTGCCGTGTTTGAACTCTCGAAACAAAGTAGTACGAAAGGAATATGAAAGTTTTTTTTTGTGTGCCATCCTTAGATTTTAGCTGATAAGTGCAATGTAGCTGATACATATTCCTGTGCTTCTTTGTGTTGAGGCAGATATTTTCATATTCCTCACCCTCGTCAGAGACTGTCTTAAGTGTGTGCGGCTGTCTGTTTGAGAACTAGACAAGCTTGACAAATTGGTATACCAGCGCTTATGACGTAATGTCTAGCGGCACCTTTGGCATAAATTGTTCTGGACGTGGAATCCTACACAATTGTGTCCTTGCTGCAAATTGGACAGCTGTGCAGTTTTGCCGTGACCTCCTCTTCCCACCTCATCCCAACGGTCCTCGATAGGGTTTGAGATCCGGCCAATATGCGATGCCACTGAAGCAATGAAAACTCGCTGTCATGTTTCTGGAGCCATCCGGTGTTGATATTCTCCTAGCGACACTGGGCATTATCGTGCTGGATGTATTCATCCGAGTGTGGCTAAATTGTCACCAGGGGAGCGATGAACTTGGTCAGCAATGATGTTCAGATGAGCCATGCAGTTCGGTAGCTCTCCGATGGGTATCATGGGTCCTAAAGTATATCAGGAAACGTCCTCGACGCCATCACACTGCCACTATCGGTCTGTTGTGTTCACATCAAGTGCGATGACTTTGAGTGCTTAATCCAGTTTAGGTGCTCCCATGCCTGCTGGAGATGCACTTTCTCTGCTCAGTCTTTCTTTGCTGACACTGTCGGGGAAAACGGCCTGGTCTCTAATGGGCTCTAAAAGTTGAAGACCAAGTTCGGTAATTGGTGTGCGCCAAACAGCCAAACTGCTGTTGGAACTTGAAAGGAATTTACCTTTATTCCTGCAATTCCCTTTTGACCTTTGATAGCATACACACCTTGCTTCCATTTACAATACAGGTCATGTGTCGTAGGCGGCTTTTCACACCATTCTCAGTAACCCTTTGAAAAACGGTCATGTGTGAAAAGCCTTTTTTTTGGGAAAAAAAAAATGCAGCGTGAATGAACCGCCAGTCTGGTGACTTTCATGGAGTAATAAACTCCCTTCATCTTCAGGAAGTGCTTCATCCTGGTCAGGGATTCTTCACAGCTTGTCTGAGTGGTTTTCTTGGAGACGGTAGGAAACCTTTCAGGGGGAACCCTCAGAAACCCCACACAGACACATGGAGAACATGTGAAACTCCACACAGCCTCTCTAACCCGAGCTCAGGAATGAACTGGAGCTGTGAGGGTGTAGCCCATTGTACCATTGTGTCGACTCGTCATGCATGTGGAAAAAATTTTCCAAGATCATAAGCGATTCGAAAAAGAAGTATTTATAGTTGTTGATTACGAGTGGATCTAGCCTCTAAGTATTTCCATGCCTGCTTTATGTGAAGGCTTGCTGGAGCTAAAAACCTTATTTTGAAAAAGAAGAGCATTTTTTCATCATACGGTCATATTCAAAAGTTAGTACTCCCTTTTTTTAATTCTATGTGCTTTTGTATAAAAAGATGATTTAAAAAAAATTATCTGATGCTTTAAAAAAACATTCTGATCTTTTTTTTTTTTTATTTGTATTTATGATCTGCTGATTTTGATTGAAGACTTGGAATTAGGTTTTTTTCCATATAAAACTGTGTAGCATAAATAAAGGCAAAAGTGTCGCACACTTTGGAGGCACAAAAACATCTTTGAATCTTAAGTAGAAGCTAAAGCCTTTTTTATCGTAGCGTGTCTCAGTATTAGACAAATACAACCTCAGATGAGTAACAACATATAACTTTTTTTTACCGTGTCATTGTTTCTTTAACAAAAATTAATCTTTAGCCCCAATAACTTTGAAGAAACCCTTTCAGGTATGACTTTATCATTCTCTCACATTGTTTTATTTCATTTTTCTTTACAACATCGCTTCAGTTCATTAAGGTTTTTAATCATTCGCTTATACACAGCTCTCTTAAAGGCCTGCTGTAGCATTTCAATTGGGTTGAGGTCTGGACTTTGACTAGGCCACTCCAAAACCTTGATTCTTTTCTTTTTCAGCCATTCTGATATAGATTTACAGGTGTGCTTCAGATCATTGTCCTGTTTCAATTTCGCCAAAGTTTTAGCTGTCAGATTTGCCTCTAGAATACAGGTAGTCCCCGACTTAGGAACATTCGAGTTACGAATTTCCGCAGATACAAACGGGCCGCGGTTTGCATCTAACATTCATAGATGTGAACAAATCACGGAAGTAGCTCATGTGTATTGTATAAGAATAGACACTGCAGTGCACCAGATACCAATATTTACAATTATCCACAATATTTTAAGTGTGTAAGTGAATGTATAAAATGTCTTAAGTCCGGTATATTGTATGTACGTGTGGGGGTGCGAGAGAAATGAGTCGGCCTCACCGGTTTCAATTAATCAGTCCGAGAGCACTATGAAAGAAAACGGCTGTCCTGTAAAGCTGTCCCGATAGTGAATAATCCTAACTTCCGAAACCTTGTTGCTCGTTTGCACATTTGCATGTGCACTTTATGCTGTCTCTTCTGATAGATAGATAGATAGTTCCCAGCTAGCCGGCTAATTAGGTCTCCAAGTTAGCTAGTTAGTTTTTGTTAATTTATGTTGTCATGCCAATCTGTCCTGTCTAAGCTAGCCAGCTAATTAGGCTTCTTAGTTAGCTAGTTAGTATTTCTGTTAATTTATGTTGTAAATTTATGTTGCATGTAGGACCTTGGTCCTGGAGGAATGTTGTTTCGTTTCACTGTGTACTAACTGTATATGGTTGAAGTGACAAATCCTACTTGACTTGACTTCTCAACAAAACTAGAGTTCACAGTCCAATACAGTGGAAAACTTTGACAGAATGCCGTCCGGGATTTCGTTCGCTTAGTTTGCATTCTAAGTAAAGTCAACATCTGTGTGTGTGTATGTGTGAGAGAAAGTCGTCCTATACGATAACCCCCCGCCCTTCCTCCTGTCAGAGGTGATTTAAAGGTTAAAGTGCAGGTTAATTAGTTTTATTATTACTTTATATTTTGTATTCATATTTTTTATATGAATATTTTTGGGATGTGGAACGAATCATTGGGGTTTCTATTATTTCTTATGGAGAAATTCACTCAGAGACAAAATGTATATTTGTGTCAAAGGCGTGTTTCGTCAGTCCCCGACTTAGGAACAAATCGGACTTACGAACGTGCCCCTGGAACGGAACATGTTTGTAAGTACAGGATATCCTGAACTCTGCTATGCACTCAATGACTTCCAGGTGCCCAGGTCCTCTGGCTGCAAAAAAACAAGCTCAAATCATCACCCCTCTACATCCCTGCTAGAAAGTGGGTGTGAGATGTTTCTGCTAAAATGATGTTTGGTTTTCACCAAACATTGCGCTGGGCGTTAAGGCAAAAACAACTCCACTCAGGTCTCATCCATAGGAGACAGATGTTTGTCCTTGTGGTTTGTTCAGATGCATTTTTGCGAACCTTAGTTGTTCGAAGAGAAATTGCATTGCATTGCGTTTCCTCTACATGTTTTCAAGCATTTTTTAAAAATGATAATGCATTACATATCTGAGCATGATATGTACTTCATGAGGAGTTATTTAAGGAATGTCTGAACATTAAGTCAGTTGTTATCTGCATAAGGAGTTGTATATCCAATATATATATATTTGTTTTATTTTTTACAGAAACTCAAACAGAAGAACCAGCAACTGAAGCAGATAATGGACCAGCTCAGAAACCTCATCTGGGAGATCAACTCCATGCTGGCTGTGAGGAGCTAAAAACACACACACACTCATATACAGTACGCATACTCACGGCCCACTCGCAAGACCTACTATTGTCTACACACATTGCATTAATGAGATGTGTTTTCACTGAGCGTGAAGTGGAAAGATAGCAGAGACAGATGAAAGGTACTGGGGTGAAAAATTGCACGAGGGAAGGAGGAAAAAGAAACGACAGAGTGAAATGGAGTACATTTTTTTTTTCACCGCTCGTTCGTGCCACACGGTTGAGCAAGGATTCAGTTTATCTGCCTTGAATTCGATTTCCAGCGTGAACATTTCAAAGACAGGGCGCATCTCTTATTCGCTGTGATGAATTTCGTTCTTAATTGTATTCCAAATATTTGTAAAGCTGGAAGGATAAAAAAAAAAAAGGACTTTTTTATTAAATTAAACCTTTCAAAGTATAATATGTAGCAAGACTATATGTTACAGTAAGTAAATAATATATATTTAGTGTTTTAATTTGTATTCAATGCAAACCCTATGTAATGCCAGAAATTCTGGCAGCTTTATATCGCATAATTAGTAAACACTATTGTAAATAGTGCTTTAAAAAAAAGAAAAAGAAAAAAAACATTCTGATCTTTTTTTAATTTGTATTTATGATCTGCTGATTTGGAATTTTATTTTATTTTTTTCCATATAAAACTGTGTAGCATAAATAAAGGCAAAAGTGTCACACACTTCAGAGGCACAAAAAATCTTTTGTGTTCGTCTTTGAATCTTAAGTAGAAGCTAAAGCCTGTTTTTTTTTTTGTTTGTTTGTTTCTGAGACACATCGCAAAACAGTTTGGAGCGTTCAGACCTCCAGAACGGGCGCACGATCCTGGCTGTCCATCAAACAAGGAGGCGGGAAGAACATACACTCGGGTCCATAAGTATTTGACAGTGTCGGATGCAATCAGGATATGATTACAGTGGAAACTTTTAGTTGTTTTTTTTGCATTAACCACTTTTTTCCCCCACAGCCTATAAATTCGCTCCATTTTTAAAAGTGCAAGAGTATTCAGACACTTGCTTGATGAGAAGTTTCATGGCCTATTTCTTAATCATTTCATGATGATGATTCATAGGGTCTGGTGCTCATAGAAACTCTCAATATACAGTTAGTTATGTTATTACTGTCCATTCAAAAATAATTGCTGCTGCTTATTGATTTGCTTTAGGCGGCGCGGTGGCTTAGTGGTTAACACTGTCGTCCTTGCACCTCCAGGATCCAGGTTCGATTCCCGACCAGGTTCAAGTGGGTGCCTGAGTGCATGGAGTTTGCATGTTCTCAACGTGCTTGGTGGGTTTCCTCCCGCTGCTCCGGTTTCCTCCCGCATTGCAAAGCCAGATTCCAAATTGTCTGTAGTGTTGTAAATGAGTGTGTAAATGCGTGTGCGCGCTCTGCGATGGATTTACACCCGGAAACCGTAGTACGTGGAAGAAACCCATTAAGCACAGGGAGAACATGTGCAAAACTCCATGCACACAGACCCTGAGGTGGAAATAGAACCCTATACCTGAATAATTTTTTTCCCATCATTATGATTCATTATGAGCCACACCACCTGTGTTTGAGGAGAAGGCGTGCGATATCCCACTGGCATTGCGGTGCATGAGAACGGGCAACATTCCAACCTACGTGCTTTGCCAGAAGTGTCACAAGTATTAACAAATCACAATGCAACAAATCAATCAATAAAATAACACACTCGCCTACCATCAAATATGACTTTTATTCATTTTCTTATAAATCATTCATACAAAATTGGCATTATTCTATTTTCTTTATTATCTCTATAAAAATTCTGTTAATTACAGGAGAAAGGAGGGTGGACAGGAGGGTGCAAAGTCGTTTAAAAAAAAAAAAAAAAAAGCAGTTCTCAGATGCTGATGAGGAAGTAGTCCGAAGTGGTCATGCAAGTCCTGCAGATGTGAAACGGAACCAACGAGAGCTCTCAGAGAGCCTCCAGTGTAAGTGAAGATGAAGCTGCTTATGATGCGGTATGTTAAGTTTTTCATCATTAACGTGAAGTGGTCATAAATTCAGAGCCCAAATTTAATCAAAGGCACAATCACGGCAAAGGTCACTGCTCATGCCCGGTCACGATTCTTAAGTGCTGTTTTACTTATTGCTAATCAAAATGATGCAGGAGATTTGAGGAAAAGAAAATGCACAAAAAAAAAAAGGATTAAAAAAAATCCCGCATTCATACTTGATGCTAGTTGTACTGTAGCTTTATAAAGGAAATCTCTCAGACCTAGAATTCTCTGAACAAAACATTGTAAAAACAAAACAAAAAACAAAAAAAGCAGAAAATGACCTCAATATGAAATACATATGACAAAAAAAAAAACATATTAGCTGGAGATAATCATTTTCCTTATGGCTGCTGGTTACCACAAGTCTTTGGTGACAGATTATGCAGCATCAGCAGGCTGAGCCTTAAAATAGAAGGTGCCAGTGAATGATAAAAGTGTCAGAACAAATTGTTAACACTGTGTGAAATCACAATCATTGGCTGATTCGGGATTTATACTCATCACTAACCCCTCGGTAAAGGGCACGTTCGGATGAGCGGGACGTCATTTAGTAAGTTTGAGCCGAAAAGAAAGAAAGAAGAAGAAAAAAAAAAGCACAATTTGTACAAAATGCTGTACAAATGTCAGAACATTCAGTCTGTGCGAGCGTGTGAGAATATTACAGATATTCGCAAGAAAATAAATACAAATCTCCAGCGAGACGGTGTTCCTCAAACGAGATGGCTGGAACAATTCACTTCAATCATAGATGAATTAAATCTAGAAAGTTTACTGATTTCGTCATATGTGCACCAATGTTTCCTGCCAGCTAAATTTATCTATTACTCTTTAATTACAGCCATCTGTTATGTTTAAAAAAAAAAAAAGATTAAGAAATTAAATGCGGCTAAACAGTCTTTACTCTGCTTTCGTACCACATGGTGCTGCAAATCAAAGCCTCAACCGGGTGTAATAATGGATCCTTATAAAATCCCAGATCAAGACAGTCGAGAGACGCTACAGCCGGCAGACACGCACGCACGCATACATACAGAAGAGCTTCGGATTTGTTTTCCGGGGTGTTTGAATTTTTAGCTCGATTACCTAAAACAGTCACTTCTCTATCTGGAATTGTCTCGATAATTACACGTATGTACTGTATGTAATCTGTAAACGTAAAACAGCCTGAAAAAGTATAGAATACAAAAAAAAAAAAAAAAAGAACACAACAGAACAGTAAATCCTTCGCTGTTAAAAAGAATTCTATTATGGAAACATTTGAAATTTAACTGGATATCTTTCACAAGAGACAATGTAGTGAAGAACGCAATGTAGCTAAGTTTAAGAGCATGAGTTGTTTGTAATGGTCGTCGTTGTTAAGAGAATGAAGGGAGGCTGAGAGAAAAAAAGGACTTTGGCTCACAGCTGGCTCACTAAATCCTATTCACCTTCCATAAACAAAAAACAAAAACAAGGCCACTCAAGCACACTCTCTCACAAGTCCTTGAACATGTAAAGGAGCAGAGAGTGGGGAAGAGCTCTGCTCTGATACCCAACACTTCAGCATTGCGGAGAAGTACAGAGGTCTGACCACCATCATCATCATCGCCATCTAACCATTCCCGTGATACCGTTTCCCTCGTTGACCGAGGATGCAACTTAAAAAAAAAAACAACAAAAAAAAACACAAATTTGTGCACAGGCAGTGTGTGGAGATTAGTAGTTGTACGTGGATGTGCATCACAGTGAACGCTATAAAAGGTGAACAAATGAGGCGGCGTCACGACTCCAGCTCATTCTTCAACAACTCAGCACAGAGTGCTTTAGGAGCGCTATTTAGGCAGCTTCATTGGCCCGGGTAATCAAAACAGATGCCTCGATTCTCCAACACATTTTGGCTTTTCGAGAGACAACATACAAGTCAGAACTGGTCAAGGAAATTCAATGCATAGAAGTCTAGAATCGCAGCAAGAGGCAATTAGCAATCTTGGCACTAAAGGAATACAGATTTAAAGAAAAAAAAAAAAAAAGAAAGAAATCCTCATGTTAAACAGACTTTCTTTTAGACACCAGTGATGTGAAAATTAAGAATTTTTTTTTTGTGTGTGCAAAAATTCCCCTCGAATTCTGATCATGTGACTTCTTCCCGTATAATATGTATACTGCTTATGTAGTACTGAAATGATCAAATAAAATAAGAACCAGCTGTTATAAGATATGTAAAGTGTACACAGAGAAAAAAAAACAAAAAAAAAACGATCTCGTCTCCAGGTTCTTCGTGTGTGCGAGGTGTGAAGAATGCGAGACACATGGAAATGCCAGAACCTTCCTGAAACTAGGAGCTGAGGATGAATTGTGATTCAGATCCTGATGTAGTTTGATGTACTGTAGATGATGTGCGTGAAGACACGCTTGATGCAATGCATCCCTCCTGCCTTCTCCCATATTCTCTCGTGTGCTGACGAGGATCGTCTGTCCCTTACGGCATTCATTAAAAAAAAACATTCTTTCAAAATGTCTCGTGGTCAAAAGTGTGCTCCGGGTGTGTACGTTTGTATGTGTGAAAGCACCCAGAGAGTGCTCGACATTCTGCCAGACTAGTCACTAAGAGTTCACACTAAGTGGAATAAAGAGGAGGATTGGCACCCGCCGGTTCCTGGGTCTCCGCCCTCCTGTTCTCCACTGAGTATCCCAGTGCCCCCTGCTGCGCGCTCAGTAGGGGGCGCTCGTCTGGTCAGAGACGCTCGATTTCCCTGTATTTCTTGCGAAGGATAGAGACCTGGTCTTTAAACAGGACCGGATCCAGTCTCATTTGCGAATGGACCAGAGGCATAGAGCCAAACCAGCTGGCGAATTTGTTCATGCAGGTCTGGCGCTGGGCGAAGTGGTCTGGATCTGCCCAGCGAGATGCCCGGGACGACTGGAGAGAGAGAAGAATGAGGGAAATTTCAGCAACAAACAAATACGTACATCACTTTCTGTGCATCAGTCAAAGTTTTATTGCTGTATATGGACATCATATAAAAATATGTGGACACTACATCACACCCATTGTCATTCCAGATAAAGTTGTCCTTTTGATGGATTTTGGAGGGTGGCTGTGGGGATCAGCTATAAGAGCATCGACCCCAAAGAGACCCGAGATTCTTCCATTTCAAATCTCTCACACCAAGGCCTTGGTGCACATGGGCATCAACATCTGGAACAGGTTTGGGCCTCTTAATAAGGGAACTTAATGCTACAGTATACAATTGAGCTAAAAACATTTGCAGAGGAACCAGATGTAGGTGTGATGGTCAAGTGACCAGACACTTTTGTCCCTTTATGTACATACAGTGCCTTGCAAAAGTATTCATAGCCCTTAAAGTGGCACGTAATTGTGAAGTGGAAGGATAATGATAAATGGTCTCCAAAATCTCTTACAATAAATATCTAAAAAGTGTGGCGTGCATGTGTATTCAGCCCCCTTTACTCTGATACCCCTAACTAAAATCAACTGCCTGCAGAAGTCACCTAATTAGTAAATAGTGTCCACTTGTTTGTATGAATACATCTTTGCTGTGAAGCCCTCAGAGGTTTGTTAGAGAACATTAATGAACAAACAGCATCATGAAGCCCAAGGATCACACCAGACAGGTCAGGGATAACGTTCTGAAGAAGTTTAAGGCAGGATCAGGTTTAAAAAAAAAAGAAAAAAAATCCCAAGCTTTGAACATCTGACAGAGCGCTGTTCAATCCATCATCCCAAAAATGGAAAGAGTATGGCACAACCGCAAACCTACCAAGACATGGATGTCCACCTGAACTGACAGGCCAGACGAGGAGAGCATTAATCAGAGAAGCAGCCAAGAGGCCCATGGTACTGTAACTCTGGAGGAGCAGCACAGATCCACAGCGCAGGTGGGAGAATCTGTCCATGGGACACCTATTAGTCGTACACTCCACAAATCTGGCCTTTATGAAGGAGTGGCAAGAAGAAAGCGATTGTTGAAAGAAAGCCATAAAAAACTCAGTTTGCAGTTCCACATGGCTTGTCATCATGTCTTGGTAGGTTTGCAGTCATACCCCATACTCTTTCCATTTTCAGATGATGGATTGAACAGTGCTCCATGAGATGTTCAAAGCTTGGGATATTTATTTTTTTATAACCTAACCTTGCTTTAATCTTCTCCACTTTATCCCTGACCTGTCTAGTGTTTTTCTTGGGCTTTACAGTTACATTTTTGTTGTAGTTGTACTGTGACAAAATGTGGAAAAGTCCAAGGGGTATGAATACTTTTGTATTTAATATACTGTACATCCAAATGATTTCTAATGAAATTAAAGGAATACTTCAGCGGTTTTTAACCTTTTTCGAGTGACTCCCATAGTGAGTGTATCCAATGCAGTCTGTACAAAGCACAATGGTTGTAAATCTGAAATCGTGTATTTAAACCTTTATTGACGGAATTCAGCGAGAGATCTAACACATGCTTATTGAGCTGTGGGTCGATACCCTTTCAGTTCTTTTCACAGGACAGTAAAAATATGCCAAAATTATCTGCGGTAATCGCAGACACACAGTGCTACAGTAACCCTTTAACCCACTCTACAGAGAATCAATAATAAGCAATAAATGTGTTAACGCGAACTGGAGCGTAGGAAATAAAGAACGGGCACACAGTACGCGAGATTCTTAACAGACTCATACTCCTGAATTTTTCGTACCTGTCCCATCATGGTCTCCTTGTACTGCTTCTTCTGTGTCACTTTGATGGGTGGCAGCTTCGTAACGGCCGACACCAAGAAGTTCATCAGGATGTCCTCGCAGTTAGCGAGCTGGTCCACCATGTTCTTCAGGCTGCTGGGCAGGAACTGGGTGTACAGGTAATGGTAATATCTGGAGAAAAACAAGATCAAACAGAGATTAAGCATTTGTTTAGCCACCATTCACCGCACAATGCAGAATTAAAGGGAACTAGAACTTGGGAATTAGTATTAGTACTGCGCAAAATTATGTCTCGCCATAGACTTGAGCTCAGATTAATACATTGTTCAATATACTGTACACACATGAACAAACTGGACATGTGGTCTTAATCAACACAGTGTATGGCTATATTGAAAACAGAATGTATTTTAAAGCCAGCTGGCAAGCAGGATGTAATAGAGAACATCAAAGCACTTTTATTATTCCCAGGTTAATTTAGCTACCTAGCAAAGCAACAGTAAACAGGACATCGATTTATTTTTTTAAATCTAGCGAATAAAAGAAAACCTGCGAAAAAACACCCCTGATGTTATTTGATAATGTGATAATGATCCTATTGCCCGAGATGCAAAGAAAATCGATTCAAAGATTTATAAAAATGTTGATACTTACAAAATCGCAATTTAAATTGAATCGACATCTAAGGTCGATTCAATCGCGAGGGACCTGGTTATTCCAGTCACTACCTATTATTAGGGTTACAAATTTTGCACATTTTTCCTACAATCGATATTCAATTAATCGATTATTATTGTAACTGTTATGCAAATTTTACAATGAAGGTGTTATTTAAGCGGTTCCAGCGGCACAATGTCAACAAATTGGTTATGTGAAACAAATGAAAGAAGGTTAAATAGTTTAAATGACAGAAAAAGAAAAATCAATACATAATATAATACTGAAAATACTGCTTTTGTTTCTTGATCTTTAAGACTTGTGGGAGACTTGTGAAAGTGCTACACCATTTAATACTGCCTATGCAACCATACCCTCTTGTGATGTGCACCAAGTTAACAGTGGTGAACTACGGAGAAATATTATGCAAAACAAAGTATCGGTTACAAAATTCGTAATTGAATAAGTTCATGATGATAATCTAATAATTATGAAAATGCAGGTAAACTCTGGGTAAACATGGCAAGTAAGGACAGCACCTGTGGTAGATGGCAGCTCCAGTCAGAACCATGGAGTAATCGTTGGTCCATTTGGATGTGTAGCCCCAGCGCTCCTTATTACTGTCCCAGAAATGACTGCGGGCGGGGTATCCCACAATCCTCTCCGGGAAACTTTGCCAAACCGTGAAGGCAAAATCCACCTACAGAAAAAAATGGCACATTTGTCGCATAAGCAAGCGATTCAATAAGCTTACGGCCAGTTCACCTGCCTTTTACAACGGAAAGCGTGCGACTAATAGCAGGGCCAGACTTGTGAGCAGGCTAAAATTAGATTCACAACATAAACAGACCTCAAAAAAGTTAGCGAATGCAAGCGAGTAACGCGCCACACAGTTTCAAAGGCACTGCTGTTAGATGCCCTCCTTCTTCTCAGATCAAAGCTTTTAAACAAATAATTGCTGAAAAGACATCAAACGAGTCAGAACCCAAACCTTGACTGGATTAAAAAAAAAAAAAAAAAAAAAAAAAAAATCACTGAATTAACAAACTGCCTTATAATACACAGCCTTATAACACACCCACCCACACACACACACTCTTACTTCACACAGAGTAAGTTAACGAGATTAAAGCCCAACAACACAGGCAGCTGCATTCACAATTCCCAACCCATCCATTTCCACTAAAGGTTTCTTCCTATTACCATCTTAGGGAGTTTTTCCTCGCCACTGTTGCCGTCGTCCTCTGCTTCCTCATCAGGGACACTCATCATTTTGATTCATACACATTCACATTTCATACAAACTTAAATAATTCTTTTGATTGTGTAAATCTGCTTAAATTGATTAATAAAATTGAATTGAATTTAATTGAATGTAGAAGAACGACGGAGAGCAGCAGTGAAGATGAATGACTAGAGGAAGAATAGTAACTACTGATGAGACAAGAGACAGGTTGGCACCCCTCGGACTCTAGTAGATATTTGTCCACTGACACGATGCTTGTTCAGGAACCATTTTCTAAGCAAAACTAGTCAGCGTTTTCATGTTTTTATTCTACAGCAGTGGTTCTCAACTCTGGTCCTGGAGAAACACATTTCAGTGTTTCCTCAGCTCCCAGCACACCAGATTTAACAAATCAGCTAATTAACAGCCTTTTCCGAATTGACGTGGGTGTGATAGAGCAGAGAAAACACTCAAATGTGCTGCGGATTGGTGGGGGGGGGCTTCCTACATG
This sequence comes from Clarias pachynema, assembly GCA_030014365.1. NCBI lineage: Eukaryota > Metazoa > Chordata > Actinopteri > Siluriformes > Clariidae > Clarias > Clarias pachynema. The sequence goes on along the minus strand of JAQMYL010000023.1, from coordinate 20,361,013 downwards.
AGGGTTGCGAAGCACTTGTCTAATGTAAGATAATTTATAAAAATTGTGCTCAAAGTTTGTACAATTTAAACGGGTACAGCGGGACCTCGGCATACAAATTTAATCCATCTCGGAGGCGAGTTCTTAAGGGGAAATTTCTTATTGCGAAACGCATTTTCCCATAGGAAATAATGTAAATATAGGTAATCCGTTCCAGCCACCTTAAAATATTACCAATATTACCGTTTTCCAACACTTTAATCATACATATTCTTTCATATAAAAACAATCAAAACATTTAGAAAAGATGTAAATGAAGTAAAATGTGAAATAAATACACATTAAACCTCACTTAACCTTAATTTATGATTCCTCTTGGCAGCGGTGGCTTTTTCCTTCTTTCTTTTAGTCCCTGACTTACGAACGTGCTCCCGGAACGGAATTCGTTTGTAAGTCGGATTGGTTCGTAAGTCGGATTGGTTCTTAAGCCCTACAAAGTGAGTCTTGTAAGCTTTTGACACAGATATACAATGTAAGGCATATCAATCCACTTGACTAAATATCGCATAAGTAAATGAATCTCACGTGTCAACTGTAACAGTGTTGTCGCGCGCCTTTACATTGCGAGGGGAATCCCGGACCCCATTTTGTCTCGGAGCTGTTTTCCACTGTATTGGACGGCAATTTTCTACCATTGTGCTCCCGGACTGATTCACTGAAACCGGTGACGTCGACTCATTTCTCCCACACCCCCACACATAAAATATACCGGACTTTAGACATTTTATACATTTACTTACGCACTGAAAATATTGTATATAATTGTAAATATTGGTATCTGGTTCACTGCAGTGTCTATTTTCTGTACAGCTACTTCCGTGATTTGTTCGCATCTAAGAATCTGCGTAAATTCATAACTCATTCATATTCATAACTCATATTCATATTCATAATGTTCGGGGACTACCTGCAGTTCTAAAAGTATAATAACTACTCGGGCTGGACAATACACTGGGGCAATATATTTTTAAAACTGTATTATTTGATTTTAGCTTTTATGCTTTTAGTCATTTAGTGTTTCATACACTACAGTTTTGCAGGTTACTATACAATATTACGAATTTTATTTATATACAATATATCTGCCCATTCTTTTTATTTATTAGGCATTGCACATTCGCTCAGTGATCAGCCAATCAGGTGGCGGCAACACAATCCCGAAACAGGCTTCACTTAATGTTCACATCAAAAATCATAACAGGGGAAAAATGTGCCTCGCACAATTCTGTGTAAACCCTAGAGACTGTCGCGTGCGAAAATCCCAAGAGATCAGCAGATTATGAAATACTCAAACCAGTCTGTCTGGTACCAGCAACCGTACCGCAACTGTCGCAGATCGAGATCACGCTTTCTCCTCATACTGATTTTTGACGTGAACTTTAACTGAAGGCCCCCCCCCCCCCCCTGTATCTGCATGATTTCATATGTCACGCCACTGCAACAAGCAAGCACACAGACGAACCCAGTTGACGTCGTCAAAGCTTAAACTTGATGTTTTTAATGGTGCTCGAGTACTCGAAAGTGGGATAAACTACATTTAAAAAAAAAAAAAAAAAAAAAAACTAGTAAGATATTTTCATGACTTTCATCATCATTAAACAAAAGACTAATTGTTTAAGCTTCAGTGAGTTTTCAGTATTTTATTTTCAGTGCACAGACCAGATTTATTGTCTATGTTAAAACCACAGGGCTATAAAAGTGGTATCTAAAACTAGGTTGTAAAAAAAAAATAATTGGCAAAACAACGATCATTGTACACACACACACACGCTCACGCTGAATCATGCAGCAGGCAGAAGTCAAATATTACTAGACAGTGATGTGATGAGTGCAGAAGTGTGAGCATGTGTGATTCATATGTGGAGCAAAACAGCAGTGGGAAAGCAGAGAGGTGGAGGATCCAGCTTTGTTTCGCTGACACAGCTCGAAACACCGGCAGCGTGTCCCTCCTCAGACACACACACATGTATAAAGACAGGAAAACAGAGAAGCCATGCACACACACACCTCTGTGGTTGAGAGCACCGTGTCCTCATCCAGACTCAGCACAGCATCAGTGAGGATGCTCTCATAGGGCAGAAAGCGGCTGCTCATCACCTGTACAGAGCGAGAAAGAAACAAAAAGATAACAGGTCTTTCCTTTTCAGATTTGGGCATCATGGAACAAAAAATGCACACAAAAAAAAGGCAATAAATGAGTTTCCTCCAGCTGACTTGTTTTAATAGTCTTTTAAATTTTATCCCAGCAGATGTTTGTGTGTGTGTGTGCGCAGAGATCGTAAATGCATCTCGGTATGAGCAGGTCAGGGACACAGACGGTAATGAGCTGCAGTTACACACACAGGCCTTAAAGCAATGAGTAGAAACACTGTTCTGATAGCTGCTCAAGTCTAACAAAGCCTCCCACACAACAATCACACACACACACACAGACCACACACATACCTGGTAAGCAAACACACTTGTAGCTCTGAGCAGAGTCACCTGCAGAATCCTCTACACTTAAAAACAGTATCACAACCCGAGTGAGTCCTGACATCGCCTTTAAACTCGTGTCACTTTTATGTCTTTTTGTTTTTTTTTTGGCTCACACACGCACAAAAAAAGAACAAACATAAAATAAAAAATAAAAAATAAAAAAAACATATTTCACAAAATGTCTCTATGGCATATGCATATATTTTATATGAGCATAAAAAAAATTCACTACTCCTGAAAATCTCACTCCTGCGGTTTGGGATGGTGTGCAAATGTAAAAGGAATTAACAAACGTAAACTTCTACATGACTGATTTCAAATCAGGCAAATCACAATGAGTTACTTGTCTATACGGATGAAAGTTTAACTAGCTTGTGCGTTTTTACATTATGCAAATATTTAATGATGATTTGTAACACGGAGTCATTTCATATTAATGCCATTAAGTAAAGAAATATTTTTATACATAAAAATATAAAGCCATGTCAACATCCATTTAAAAACCGAGGCATTTAATTAAGTATGCTCAGGCATCTTCTTTTAATGCTGTACAACACTTCATTAGAGCCGGCACCAAGTGTCTGTCTCGAGGTGTACCCTGTCCTCTACCCCTCTAGTTAGATCCGGAGCATTCGGACCCGCGCCTTTTTTGCTTTTCTAACACAGCGTCGAGGCGGAAATGAGGGATTTCACAGAAAGACACAGAAGACGGGTATTTTTAACCAAACAAACATCAAAACATTTATGACACACTTGTGCAAAAATCAGGAATCAAAGGTATTTTTCCTTATATGAATTTGATATTTGTCTTTTCATTTCAGTGTTAAAAGATGGATCAGAACCAGACCACTCGTTTTTATTCTTTAAGCTGATCAGATCTGTATCTGTCCATCATCTCATCTCTATGTGTAACATCAGCAGTTCTAATACATTAAGAAATGTTCTTGTATTCAGAACACACACACACACACACACACACCTGACCCCAAGTCAGAATAATTTTCCTCCATATTCATGTCAAACCATTTACTATTTTATCTTTGTTAGTTCATACTGATTTACGTATTCCATAATTTAACTCAAGATTTTGACCTTTCCGACGCTATGTCATGTCTGCGGGGACTAAAGACCAGCCCTTCAGGTCAGATCCCACAGAAAAGCCAATGCAGCACAAATGGCTGAAAAAAAAAAGAAGTTATTGCTGGCTCTGATAGGAAGGCATCAGAACACTCAGTGCTTTTTACAGCTTGGTGCACATGGAGCTTAGCAGGCAAAGAGTTGAGAGTTGTCTCCAAATTCCAAATCTCAACCTGATCAAGCATCCATGGAATGTCCTAGACACACAGATCCGATCCATGGAGATCTCACCTTTCTCACCACCTGATGGGACTTAAAGGATCTGCTGCTAATGTCCTGGTGCACACCTTCATAAGTCTTGTGTGGTCGTGCATCGTGAGGTCAGAGCTTGTTTTGGTGGCAGAAGAGAACCTACACAATATTGAGCTTGATGATTTGCGGTTTTAATGATATGGCTGATCACTGTATGTGTAAGTCGTACAGTAAGATTCCATTGAACTGCCTTTTGCTTTGATTACGGCCGTGGCATCGTTTCGATAAGCTTATGCAATGTCGCAATATTTAGTTCCATCTAGCACCACATTAATTTCTCTCCAAGATCTTGTATTGATGATGGGAGAGTCGGACCGCTGCGTAAAAGTCTCCTACAGCACGTCCCAAAGATTCCCGATGGGGTTAAGGTCTGGAATCCATGTGTGAAAATGATGTCTCGTCCTCCCTGAACCACTCTTCCACAATTTGAGCCCGGTGAGTCCTGGCATCGTCATCTCGAAATATACCCATGCTATCAGGGAAGAAACAATCCACTGATGGAAAAACCTGGTCCACATAATGTTGCTAACCAAGACCTGACCAACAGAAGCCTCCCCAGGTCATAACACTGCCTCCAGAGGCTTGTGCCATAGGCACCATAGGCACTATGCATGATGGCACTCTGGAACAGGGTAAATCTGGACTCATCAGACCACATGACCACTTTTTCCATTGTTCTACAGTCCATGCTTTAAGCTCCCTAGCAAATTTAAGCTTTTTTGTTTCGATTAGTCTCACGGACAAGTGGTTTTCTTAAAGCCCGGATCACTCAAGTTCCCTTATACCTCTGAGAAAGTATCGTTTTTGCTCGACGTGTCAGCTGGGGTAACTTTGCCTATTAAGGAGTTTTGTGGGCGTCACCAAATACAAATCAACAGTCTTCATGTATGCACCTGATAATTTCTTAGAAGATTATATAATTATACAATCTGGTATCGCCCAAGTGAGGACGGGTTCAGTTCTTAGTCTCAAGGTTTCTTGCCACCGTCTCCTTCCTCTGTCTTGATCATACGGAACAAACTGATAAAGTTATATGTATTCTGTAAAGTTGCTTTGCGGCAAGGTTCATCGTTAAAAGGATTGTGACAAGTACTTGAAAACATGAAGTTTAAGTAATAGATGTTAAACTCCTGACTCTTACATGCTGAGCGACTGATCCCCTGACATGACCAGTTTGCTAAGCGTACAGTACTGTATATCCCTACCGGAGAGACCAAGTGTGTAAACAAAGGAAAAGCTTAATGCTTGCGGATTTACATATACAGCTACGCAGTTATCAGCCTTGCACTAAACAATATGTGTCTGTTCTTTATTTACATTTTTTTTCCTTCTAAATCTGCAACACAGGAAGAGGTTAAGCCTGGGAATTACTCAACAAAGAGTACCGACGATATCTTCATATCATAAGAGGATAATAGCTATTATATAAAACAAAGGTCAGGATGTTTACCTCTGTTATTCCTGATACTTTAGTTACTGTTAAGCATTGTATTTAATAATGGCTTGCTATGAAAACCAGAGTGCTTTCATTTTCGCAGTCAACACCACAACAGGATGACATGACTGAGCCATCATTATAAGGAAATTTTGTTAGTTAGACTTGCCTTAAAAATGTATTTTTTGAAAAAAAAAAAAAAGAATACAGATAAAAAAATGAATTAAAAATTAAGCTTAATTTTGACGCAGAATGTTAGAAAAAACATTCGAGCCATTACTAGATATTTAATAAGCTGGTTAAAGAGATCATTTCCTAACATATAGATTTGCAGAGGAGGAACCGGAAATGCAGCAGTGCTGTGGTGTTCATCAAGGCCGGGTGCAGCTCCAGTGCAACTGTATGCCTGATTACATCCTGCAAACTCATGCGATTTCTTTATTTCCTCTATTTTAATCAACACAAACATAATCAATGTATCTCAGTACTGTGGATTTCCTTCTGGGATGATTAAAGTCAATCCCTCATCCTTCCATCCATCCATCCATCCAACCATCCAACCATTCCAACTATCCATTCCATCAATTCATCTATTTAGCTAACCATCTATACATAGTTTCCATCCATCCATCTGTCTAACCATCTATTTGTCCATCCATCTATCTATATGTATCCATCAATCCGTATATCCATCTATTTATGCCTACTACTTATCTATCCACCTATCTATCCATGGCTATTTACAATATCTATCTATCTATCTATCTATCTATCCACGGCTATTTACAATATCTATCTATCTATCTATCTATCTATCTATCTATCCACGGCTATTTACAATATCTATCTATCTATCTATCTATCTATCTATCTA
>JAQMYL010000023.1:20322896-20334930 GCA_030014365.1 Clarias pachynema | reverse complement strand
TTCTTTGTCCATGTTCACTGTGGTTTGTTTTTGTCTGAACGCTAGTTGGTGCTCCAGTATAATCGGTCCGCCGAAACGCATCCAGTGAGAAACGTTCCGCGGTGCAAAAATAAGTCCGATTAAAATGTGTTAAAAAAAAAATTTAACGCATACTTTTTGTGTAATTAATTAATCTAAATTAACGCGTTAAAGTCCCGGCCCTAATATATATACATCACTGTGTGCTAAATTTTGTGATGACACAGCACCATGAGTCCCAGGAATGTTATCAAGGACGGTAGCAAGAAGAAAAGTATAAATCATCTGCCGTATCACCCAAGTCTGTCTTGAATCAAAATTGAGATACATACAAGTACATTATCATACTGTAGGTCTTGGTTGATATAAATTTTCCTGCTCTGCAAACTGATGCCACAATGTTTGTCACCTGAAATGCAATTACAATGTAAGTGAATGGGGCCAAATTCCACAACCCTTGTTCCATGCAAAAATGCAGGTTCAGTGGTCCCACTAAATTTGCCCCTCGTTGACCATACAGATATTGTTCTTGGGGAAGAAAAGGGTTAAATTTGTACTTCAAAACAGTTGTGGAATTTGGCCCCATTGGGAATTTTGGTGTGCAGAGCAGGAAAACGGATAACGACTAAGACCTGTTGTAATGTACTTATAGTCACTTCAATTTTAATAAAATAGACTCGAAAAAACCTGAATTATCCCTTTAAATCTCTAACTCTGACTATGCTAATCACTGCTCTGAGAAGGTCGTCATTAATGTTAAGGTTTAAGGCTAATCTCAGAGGGCTAGCTTGTTGAACTTTCCGTCTAAAATGTGACTTTCAAAGTTAACGGAAAGTAGTTCTTTTTTTTTTTTTTTTTACTTTTTACGAGAGTCGTGTTCTGACAGAGCAAAGAAAGGACGTCTTTGTGGAGACGGCCACATTACGCTCCCCTGAGGTGGGAAACGACGTCATTACAACTGGCAAATTACCGCGTACGAGGCGCCGCGAACGCACTAAAAGAATAACCTACAAATGAACTGAGAAAGACAGATGTCTCGGTGCGCGGTGCTGAAACTCATCACTGACTACACATCAAAAAAAAAAAAAAAAAATAAACTTTATGAGACAAAGTTGACAGAGACAGAGACTGAGGGGCAAATGGGGTATTTCTGATTGAGATCACGTTAACAGCTGGATCACATCATCGGCGGAACGGACAGAATGATTGGACTCGCATGTAATTCAGTTCAGATTTGTTTTCAGGCGCATGCCAAACCCAAATGATTAGCAGGGCCTCAGTGGTGTATGTGTGTGTGCGCCTATACGCATGTGTTTGTGTATAGTGAGAGTCGGTGTAATTTGGAACATGACGGCACACGTCTCTCTAAAGGTGGCTCTGGTTCTGCAGGAGGAACGTGCATGGGCATTTCAATCAATTTCATCCGAGATCACACATTTTCACAGGCAGGGTGTTACTGAAAGGTCAAACCACACACACACACACACACACACACACACACACACACACACACACACACACACACAACCTACAACCAAGACTGTGCATGCTCCTTTGTAGTTTCTGACTTAAAGAAAATTACAAAAAAAAAACGTTCAAAGCATTCAGTTCCCAATCCTCTATTGAGCGTGAGAAAGAAATTTTAATCCCATTTATACAAAAACACACCCAGGTTAAGTAAACATTTTGCTATATTGCACTCGTGTACAGCATAGGGGCCTCATATATATATTGTTTTATATATATTATTATTGATTACATATATTGTTTTTCATCTGAGTTGTTGTATCTGCCCAAAACTGAGACCTGATATGATCAGCTGATTTGTATTATGTTTTTAGACATAAAAAAAATAATACAGAATTAAAAGAGGGGGCACTAACTTTTACACATGACTGTAGGCAGAAGAATAAATCATATCTGACTTGGCCAGAAACTGTAGACGCTGTGTACAGATGAAGCTTAATCACCAGCCACAATCGACTACACTACAGTTGTCTGCACCACCAGGGTCGGGGGTTCGATTCCCGTCTCCGCTCCGGGGGGGGGGGGGGGGGGGGAGGGGGTTTGCGTCTTCTCCCTGTGCTTGGTGCCGAAGACATGCATTGTAGGCTGACTAGCATTTTCCAAATTCTACGTATTATATGATTGGCTGTGTTTTTGTCTTTGTGTGTGTGTGTGTGTGTGTGTGTGAGAGAGAAAGTGTGTGTATGCCTGCAGGTTGCTGGAGGTTGCAGTGTAACTTCCCCTACAGCAGTGACCGCTGGCATGAAGTCATAAGTCGCGTCGGTCAACCACAGCTGAGATAGTTGCTCTTATTCTGATAATAAGACTATAAATACGACTATAAGTTCATCAGATACATGCACGGTGTCGGACATGACCGTCAGATCGTTCTCCAGAGAATATGTTGTACCATGTTTACCAAAAGCAAATAAACCAGGACGGGATGAGTTTGAATCCAAGCGACAGGTAAACGCAAACGAAGCTTCACTTGGAGAAGATCTCAAACAGTTTCGGGAAACTAATAAGGAAAGAAATGACGATGATATTGCGAGGTTTGAAAGTAATTAATGTAAATACCAATAATCTCACTGCAGTGCTCGAGTTCACGGTTCACTTTAATGGGATTTTTTAATTAATTATTTTTTTGGTGTGTGTATGTGTGTGATTAAATCATTGTACTTTTACTCGAGTTATTATTATTAATCACTGTAATACTTTTAACCCCAGACGACTAACGTCAATTACATTCTGAGACCTAATCAAAATAAAGGGGCCGCGGCGGCTTAAGGGTGATTTATGCTCCTGCGTCAGGTCCGCACCGTAGGCCTGGCACAGCCGCGTAATACTGGAGTAACGTTAGCGCTGTGGACCGGCGGCGGTGGAGGGGGACCTAGAGACATTCCTGAGGTCAAGAGAGAATACCAGAGGAAACCATACGGCTCATGAAACAGGGCAAAAGGTACAACGCGGTAAATTTTATTACAAGTTATGAACACGAATGTCGGTCTACAAGACGCTTCACACGGCACTTCAACACAACAATGGCTATAATGCAGTGACGTATAGCGGTTCCTCTGGATACGAACATGTTGCAAAAACTTTGCCCCGTAGCATACGTAGCATTTTTGGCATACGAGCGAGTGTTTTTTTTTTTTGACATTTTGTGCAAGATTCAGTGAAGACATACTGTAGCACAACGGGTCCCAAGAATGTTAGCAAGAAGAAAACGGAGCCACTTTGGTTTTTAAAGCAGCCGGTGCTAAGAGGAATCATAAATTAAGTTTTTTTACGTTTCATATTTTACTTCATTTACATGTCTTTTCTAAATGTTATTTATTGTTTTTATATGAAAAAATATGATTATAGTGTTGGAAATGGGTAATATTGGTAATATTTTTGGGTGTCTGGAACGGATTATCTGCATTTACATTATTTCCTATGGGACAATGTGTTTCACAAAACGAAATTTTGACTTAAGAGAACCCGCCTCCAGAATGGATTAAATTTCTATGCCAAGATATTTTTGATGCCCGTTTTGTAAGACTGACCCGGAAGTATGAGTCACATGATCTTGATATTTCCCCCCCTCCTATGTCCAGATTTATTTTTGCCATCCCATGTGCTGATTTATTTATTAAATTTTTTTCTTCAACAGAATAATTTTTTAATCAGATTTTTTCCCCCACCCATTTATTCTCCACCCATGTCCCTTTAGTCTTCGTAATTCTGACTGCAAACGTGGCCACATATAGTTATTGCCAAAAAAAAAAACATTTCAAGGCTGCAGGCTTCCTCATATATAATGTCCTGTTTTGGTTTGTTGGGTTTAATGCGTGAGAATCAATTTAATTGTTCCCAAACTCTGGTTCTGAAATCCATATTTTGTTCCAACATGCCTGATCCAAACCTATTCAGGTAATCGACAGTCCTTCCCGAAACGCATTACAGTGTTTTAAAGCACCAAAAAAAAAAAAAAATAAATAAATAAATAAAAATAAAAAAAAACCAAAAGGGAGATCGAGTCTGGAAATCTTCAAGCTATTCGACACATTAACGGTGTCACTACGCTGGTAAATGCAAGCTGTTCTAAAACCCTAAGGTTCCGTGAGACAAACGCGGGCGCTCCAGAGGTTGCGAAAGCCTTTGCGACGGCACGGAAACTAGAGCACCATCTGTTCTGGAGAGAACCCCCAAAAGGTGAGCAAACGCTTTTAATTAACTCATTTACTTGCAAAGACATTCTAATTTATTCCATCTAAAGAGTAAATATGACTCCACAATAAACTGCACGCCATATGGGCCTCCGACACGGTGCAGAGAGAGAGAGAGCGCCTTCTCCTAAAATTAGAAAAATTAATGAAATCGGGCTCGGCTGGTGCGAGGAGAAAGAGGTTCGAGAAAACAGCAAGGGTCAGAATCAAAAACCTCGGGATCGTAGCAGGGCGGCTGGAGTCAGAAACCAAATCGATTCCGAGCAGACGAGGAGTAAACAACAAGAACGATGCAACCGGGATGCAACACCAGGACGAAGAGTTAGATGTAAAAGTATTTACTTTGAAAAAAACAGAGATGAGGCAAAAAGTGACGCTGGGGGAAAAGACTTGAATTTCATTCGTTCTTCTGCAATACAACAGCATTGTACCAGTGTTCTGATGTGAGGTCAGCCGGGCCAAGCGTCCTCTATGGTGCCCCTAAACGCTGCCCTTTTGAGAGACCAGGCTGCATGATTCGGGTGTGGCTCTCAGTACTGGCTCACATGACACATCTGGAGGTGACACAGTGGAACGAGAGAGAAATTCTACGATCCTCCAGAACAAATGGCTCTTGCACGGCTTCCTCTCATGCCACTTGCGCCACGTCAGTCGGCCTTGGAAGGAACGGCCAAGGCTTTGGCTAATCAGCAGACTTTACGTCATTTCTGGCAAATTATCCCGCTTAAAGGAGAGAAGAGAAGAAAAAAAAAAGAAAAAAATCTCTCTTCCTGCTAGAGCTTTCCACATACAGTATTTATACACGACTCCAGCCTTATCTACAGACGATATATTTACATTATTATATTTATCATCTAAACCAAGACATGACCAAAGGAAACAGGCCGAGATAACTAAGAAAGCTTTCCCTCCCCCCTGACTTCGGAGAGACTAATGATGGTGAGAGAATAAGAAAAGTAAGTAATATGGTTTAAAACAAACAAACGAAAAAATAAATGAGAGAAGCAGATTGTAATATTTCTTTAGGACACGAGAGAATTCCCCAATAAATATAAAGGAAAACATAATCCCCCGTATTGTGTGGCACAGAGGAGGTTCTGGCGTGGCTCTGCAGGGTCTCTGGGGAAGTGTGGTGGTATCTGGCACTAGGATGTTGGGAGCAGATCCTTTGGGTGCTGTTGGTGGGGCCTCCGTGGATTGGACTTGTTTTTCCAGTGAATCCGATGGGTGCTAGATCGGATTAAGATCTGAGGAGTTTGGAGGCTCTTGGAGGTTCTTTGCCTGCCGAGACCCGGACGTGGCAGCTGTGGTGCACTGGGTGTTCTGGTGCCTTTCTATCATGGCCAGCATTGACTTATTTTGGCACTTTGTGCTGCGTTGGCTGAACTAGAACCATTTGGAACCAACTGGATCCAGAGCCTATCCCGGAAACAATGGACATAAGGTTTGAACTGGACGCCAGTCCATCGCAATACTGACAAACTGCCAAATGTTTCATGTTTCTGGTGTTTCAGACTTCATCAGTGTAGTTATAATGGCATCACAAGACCATTCAATTCACCGGCGTCCATTCTGCATGATGATAACAGAGCCGTTATGAATCTGGAACTGGTCCACAGTGAACCTTAATTTGCTAAACCTACTGTACATAACACCCACACATACACACATCTCCTAGTCCCCCTGCTCCAGTCACAGTCCAATTACACTTATTGTGTTGCTTTCTCTGTTCTCTTATGCGCATATGGGAATAAGAGACTTTGCGAACAGATGGATTGTGTTGCAGAGGAATCGGGACATCAAAGTTAAAGAATCCTTCCTTCTCTACTTCAGAGCACAGCCCGTACGGCGACCGTCGAAAACACACTGACCAAAAAAAACAACAACAAAAACTCTCTCCCAGTCCCAATATACTGTAGTGCAGTATCCCATATAACAAGTCCACAATACATGCAAACACAAACACATGCTATATTATGGCCTGTATTATTATTATTATTGCTCTTCTCCATGGAGTTATTTCGGCATTTTGTGACGGCAACATAAATTGACTAGAATGATTTCCAAGCATGTAACACCCCTAGTACAATTACATGCGGATTCAAAGAAACAGCTGTTTTATTACCAGTACGGTCTCAGTGCTACAATGCCTGCTTAGATAAATATGCCTAAATATTGAATAATAATTAAAGAGATGGGTCCCCTCTCATCTATTTCTGCGCTGGTTAAATACAGCAGTGTAATCGTAAGAATATAAAACAAGGCAAGAAATGGCATATAAAAAAAAAAAACCAACAACAACAGCGTGGTAAAAATTCATGCATTAGATAATAAATTCATAAGGTTCGCTCCAGCTGCAGTTTCCCTCTCGGCAGAAGAAGGAGAAGGAGACCTCTGAAACTCTGGTCTTATTTTATTTCACTTTCACGCATCAGGAGGGGGACGTGCGATGGTTCGACAGTGAGGAAGCCATCAAATTATTTTCATAAATATCTCGGGTATCACGTCATTCATTCATCTTCTATACAGTACTATTTGTCCTGTACATGGTTATGGGGGGGGGGCTGGAGACTTTGGGCACGAACTCAGGCCACACACTAAGGACTATTGGGAACATCGATTAGACTAATCCACATTTCGGAGGAAACTGGAGGATCCGGAGGAAACCCACCAAGCGTAATTCGAACCCTCGACCTTGGATAACCACTACGCCACCGTGCCCTCTCGGTTGTCACTATACAGTACGGGGAAAAAAAATAACGTAGAACAAGAAGAAAACAAGAAGAAGAAGAAGAAGAAAAAAAATCAAGCTACAGTTTCAGTTGTCTTTGGCAATGAGAGTACAAATGGACTCAATGAAACATTTATGGCTCAGCCCACCTGCTCTCCACTCTACAAAAGCTTAGTTAAGTTTGTTAAATAGAGCACAGAATTCGGACTTCCCGTACCTCTCCCTCAGGCCAGAGAAGTCTCAAAGACGTCCATCCTTCCCCTTACGCACTGCCATCAGTCACTCAAGTAAACCAGCTGATGGTCAGCGTTTCGTAAGTACGTTAAGCCTGTATTTATTACTTCTTCATCTTGGGAGCTTGGATCAAAGCGGAGGGTCAGCCATGATACGGCGTCTCAGGAGCAGACAGGGTTAAGGGCCTCGGCTCAAGGGCCCACAATGCCAGCCTGATCGACCCGCAGCTTGAACCACCAACCTTCTAATCAGTACTCCAGAGACATAACCTTCTGAGCTGCCACTGAGCTAGGCATACAGATCTAGAAGTGGTCCAGGAAAGAGAACGAAACAGAAGATCAGCCTTAACCTCAATTAAAGATCATGAGAGCTTCATGTTCCGCTCCAACCGGAGCAAAATGAGCTAAGCTTCGGACAGAGCAAACAAAAGGATTCGAGTAGCACAGGGGGAAAAAAGAAAAGAAAAGCAGTACGTCACACCAAATGGCACGTCTGTGTTATGCAGTTTGGCATGAAAGAGCCTGACTTCCACCTGCGAGCGTCAAAGCCGGAGAGGAAGCGTCTCTCACAGCGACACCAATCAGCGCGTCGGACAACCGGAACGCAAACAAAACGGCAAAGCAGCAAAGTGACTCTTCCATCTTGCGCTGCGTTTTACAAAAACACCAGCTTCAAACATATAATTCAGGCGTCTCAGTGCTGACAGTGCGGACAAAGGCGCGATAGACAGCGCTAATGTGAATGACTCAGTCCATTTCGGCGCAGGGCAGACTCGCAGAAAGGAAGCGGACGACTTAATAACGAGAAAGGTCAAATTACAGACGGCTCTTCTGCTTTTCAGAGAGACGAGCATGCCGAAAACGCTAAGGAGCAACTCGAGTGTTTAAACTACTCATCTGGGTTGAGCTAAAAAAAAAAAAAAAAAAAATAGACACTTATGGTGAATTTGTCTGCTGAATAAAAACAAAACAAGACAGCAGAGAGAGACGTGATTGGTTGCACTCAGGTACACGGTCTACTGATTTGTCTACACTTATACAGATAATATAATTGATTATACTGTTATGTTGAGATGTTTCAGACAGATTTATTACCAAATGGATCAGATTGCTAATTCATAAACACCTTAAATCTGTTCGGATCAGCCTGACGATAATACACGACAGCAAAAACAAACAAGAACAATAGACGTAATGTTTCACTTCTCTTCTGGGGAACGCAGTAAAAAGGTCCCGTCAGTTAATAAGACAATCCAGGAAATTGAATAATGAAACAGTATGTGGAAGGGAAGTAAAGGTCAGACTTTATTGTCTCTAGATCAGAAGTTTTCAAACTTTTTTAAAAAAATTTTCCCGCTCATATGAGCTGACTTCTAAGGGAAGTTATTCAAATTAATCACAGACAGTGTATCTGGTCCACATGAGCTCAGTGTGATGCCCATGAGATCCCGTGTTTTGGATCATTTTCAACCTCAGCGCGTTCATGCTAAACTTTATTTCGTCTGCTCCCGTCAACGGGTCGCCGTCTGATCCGCATTATTTATTTATTTATTTATTTATTTACGCACGCCAGATGCCTTTTCTGACGCGACCCTCCCATTTTTCTAACCGGGCTTGGGACTGGTGTGTGTTTAAGCTACAAATTTCAAAAACCATGTACACGTCCATGTGCGTCTTTTGTTAGCAACAAGCTAGTCAGCTAACCCGTGATAAACCTCCTCAAACCAGTGTTTCATTAGTCTTAGGATGATTAAGCCCATATATATATTTGCATGCCGATTGAAATAAAGCTAAAACTAGTTGTTCAAGTCAAACTGGGACAAGCCATTTCCACAAGGAGTTCCTGGGAGGCCGGCGTTTCAGACGTGAATCCGGTCATGACGGAAGTCCGGTCGTGGCTCAGTGTGGCAGGGGATCATATAGAGAAATGAAGGGAGTTTTTACACTTATATAACTGTGTTCTGAACAATCGAATGATCCGGTTTGACTAGAACGCTCACGGCTTGTAGATCTTCCCTTCTGTATTTCAAACTCAACCTGATCTCCAATGCATGTGTTACAGTACTATAAATGCCTTCATTAATCATCTGGGTCATGTTAAGTTTAAGTCTCTGTCACATCCATTTTCATCACGTATCCCAGTCTGATAGGTCATTGAGGTCAAAGCGCAGGGTCAGCCATGTTACACCGCACGTCTGGACCAGACAGGGGTTAAAAGGTGCTCCGTCAAGGGTTCGACATACCGTACGTTCTGATCAGCAACACAGAGCTTTAACCACTAAACCACGACTCAGCTTGTTTTGCAGGATTCCCACCGCTGTAACACAACAACAAAAATGTCCGCCTGCGCCCGACGGACCCCGCTGTGAGAACCACTGCTCTGTATTGCTGCTTCAGAGATACCTGCTGTACAGCTTCGAGGGAAGCGAATTCACTTCAGAGGACTCAGAGAACTATTGTATTTGTGCAGAAACCATGCTGTTGGAAAATACTCTGAGCAACCAACCACATGTCACACGACTCCTGTCTGTCACTCAACAAACTCTTGTGTGTTTTCTTTTTCCAGATAGAGGACGCTTTCTTTTCATGCAGCCCATATTTGTGCATTTTTACACCTGTGTAATTCGACTACTGGTCTGCAAATGAACAAATGAGTTGAGTGTGTGTGTGTGTGTGTGTGTGTGTGTGGATCCCATGGCTGAGGGTAAGCTTTTGTGCAGTCCGGGACGCGAACAATAACTCCAGTCAGACGTCTCAGAGACGCATTCATATCAAGCTGATTCATCAATTTACTGTATGTATTTTGACAATTACAACATGTTTATAGTGCTTGAACAATGACTTTCTGTGTCTCGCAAAGTCATCAGATCTCAACTCGACAAAAGAATAAAGGCACGGCCCACAAAGCGAGAGCTTTCTTTATTTGTTTTCACCTAAAAAGCCTCATCTGTGTGTGTATTAGCTTATTATCAGTACAGCATTTCACAGGACCCATGGAATAACTCCGTCAGGTCTGTTTGACGATGTCACCCCGAAAGCGCGGCGTTGTGTTAAAGATGTGTGCGTTTTGTACACTAAGAACAAAAGGCACTATTGAGCCCATCCTAAAAAAAGGAGCTTCAAAGAAATATGGGTCATACCCGCCATTCTTCTTCTTCTTTTTTTTTTTTTTTTTGATCTCCCGCATCAAAAGCATGCCCTGAGGCGAATGTATGTATTTCACCTACTACACCACCATTCATAATCAGTAACCAATTATGTTTTTCAGTAAGGGTCAAAAGAAACCAAAAAAAACCCCAAAAAGAACATACAGGTCTATAGAATCTCTAAGAAATGTCAGACGTAGACAATCTGAGCTCCTAGACAGACAAAATAGCGTTAGAGATTGCGACAGATAAACACAAGCTGACTTTCGAAATGTCAAAGCTGCAAAGGAGCGTGGTGAGCAATGGTCGTCTCGTCTTGCTCAGTGGCCTGTAACAACTGCATCGGTCATGTTGATTGGAGCAGAGACGAGGCACCGCGGTGACGGGGCAGAAGCAGGGGTCTAACCAAGTAAGATGGTTTAGGAATCTGACAGCAATAGAGCGGGGCTTTATGAAGCGTGGACGGTTTAGAGGTCATGGAGTATATGCTATTGAAATTTCATCAATCCAAACAGCTCTTTCCTTCACAGCCGATGCCTGGTCTTAAAACCATGTCTTTTTTTTTTTTTTTCCTTCCTTCCTTCAGTGAAGCTAGTTTGAAAGAATTCGCCTGGGGATGGGCCTCCTGCTGAGATGGAGCTCTGTACGTTTGCTGGTCTTGTGGTCAAGGAAAAACAGAGATGAAATAAGGAATAAAGTGACAACTGAGCGCACAGATTGGATCGGGGATGTCAGGATCATGTTCTTGGCCTTCTTCTCCATCTTCTTCTCCTTCTTTTTCTTCTTCTTCAATAAAGCTGATGGATGGTAGGGATT
This sequence comes from Clarias pachynema, assembly GCA_030014365.1. NCBI lineage: Eukaryota > Metazoa > Chordata > Actinopteri > Siluriformes > Clariidae > Clarias > Clarias pachynema. Next base: position 20,323,769 of record JAQMYL010000023.1, on the reverse strand, counting down.
CATCACAAACCAACGGATTCTAACAAAGGTTGAATTGAAGTATGAAAGTATGGGAAGACGACACCGGAGCGTCCATGGCGGACGAGTCAACTTACGGTCGTGGAAGATCCAAATCCAAGTCCTTGATGTAGGAACGGCGCCGAAGGGCGATGTAAAGCCATGTAAAGGAATTATATCTTACGAAATTCATATATAATCAGTTAATGCGGCAAAGCAGCTGGTGATGTTTACGAGAGCTGTCTGGGTAATTGCTTCAACACTTGCTGATTTGAATAAATTTCACAAATAGTCTAACTCTGCATGTGGTCGGTGTTTAAAAGAATTAAGCATGTTTCATATAATGCTTTAATCATCTCTACACTGCCACAACGTCTAGGCATAAACACATTATTTACTATTTCCAGATCTCACAAACCTTTATGAATTTTATGCAGAAGCTCCTCGATTTGAAAGTAGTGTTTGTAAGAATGTTAAAAAAAAATATATATATATTTGGAGCGTGTTTATGAGTTGTTAATCAAAGATGTGGATATTGAACGTTTTGTGAAGTTTGGTGCTTTCACTGGAAAGCACCAAACCTGCAATGGTAACCACATGGTAACCACATGGTAACCGAAACCCTGTTGAAGCCCCATGAATTATGAATTCCCCATCTCACATTTAAATATCTTTTTGGACAGATAACCGATAAACACACACACAATATATACAGTACAATATATATATATTGATTAATGCATGTGATTAATCTAGAAATTTTAACGCATTACTGTTTTTTTTGCGCAAATTGACCCTAATGGCTTCTCATAATCACAGGCTGTGTGTGATAGTGGCGCATATACAATATACATACACATATAAATATATATACTG
>JAQMYL010000023.1:20271647-20281722 GCA_030014365.1 Clarias pachynema | reverse complement strand
CTCTCTCTCTCTCACACACACACACACACACACACACACACACACACACACACACACACACAATTAAAAAGCTGCACTGATTAAGATAAGGCAGTCACACCACATTATACACAGAAATATATAATCAACCATCAGTAATTAAGCAGAACACTGTTTGGGCTAATTACCTTCACATTAGCATTTTACACACACACACACACACACACACACACACACACACACACACACACACACACACACACACACGATTTATTAATGTAATAACAATGCAGGAACAAATAACAGGAGCTGTAGGGAATCCTGCCTCCAAAATGTGCACACTGTCCGATACACACACGTCACCAGGTAGCGCTTTTATTATATTCATGATTAAACGTCCAGGTATAAAACATTCTAGGAATTAATAGGCATAATAGGCAGACAGACCCATGGTTCACTACATGCCAAGAGCAAGATAGCGATTCTGAAACAAAGTGTGCGGAATGGGGTCTACAGGGTCGAGCTCTCCCCAAATAATTCCTGCAAATTAACATCAAACACGGCCGAGGGCAACGAACAGATAGTTAGACTCGCACACTCTCCTTTCCTCTCCACATGATGATCTGAAGGAATTTGAACTCGGCCCGTCAAAAGCGGCTGACGTGATAAAGCGTGATGGAAATTTGCTGTTAGAAAAAAGAAAGGAAGAAATTGGCGCGGTGGGGAGGGGCCAGGTTAACCAGCGCGATCTGACCGTTGTCCTCGGATGGCTGGGAGGGCGGGGCCAGAGAGAGGAGAGGGAAAAAACTCTGGTTAAATTTAACCAGGTTAAATATTAAACAGCCTTTCAAGTCCGATTCCTGGACCTACGAGTATTATCCGTCCACGTCTGCACGCTGACTCACTTTCCAGGAAACATGATCTCTGGGGTTTCAAGACAAAGACGCAACAGCAGCCAGATTGAATATTCGGCATGGACGAGGGATTTATAATCATTTCCTCCATCTGTATCTGATCAATTTGACAACTTCCACAAATCACGTTGAGACGGATAGGATTTCTGTGCTTTCCCTTAGCTTAGGCGCTGGCCAACGCGAGCCTTTGAAGGACCTGAATGATTTCATTGTTTACTAATGCATGGCACTGGAGACCTCTCGCAGCTTGGTTAATGGAAGGAGAGTTGGCCTCCAGCACCAGATTTCCCCTCCATGTGGGGTAGACATACAGCTGGACCACCAGTACATCAATACGAGCGGGGCAGAGGTCGCGTCTTTATTGTGGCCTGCCTAGTCATAGCGTTACGCAAAGCTGAGGCAATTCTTTCAGACGAACTTCGGTCCAGGAGGAAGTCTGGGATTGATAGGAATTCTCTCCAAAAAAAAAATAAAAATAGTGTAATGCTCAGCAGTGTTTTAGGTCTCGTCTGAGGTATGATGAACCGGAGCTGGATTCGCCGCCGAAACCACGAGTGACATGTTACATGCGCTATTCGAGGTTATTTGTAGGTGCATGCAACATACTGTTAGAAATGAGACACTGGTACAAACTGACAGCTGGTTGAAATGTTAGACAGTTTTCACTGTAGTTCAGCCAACCCTAGAATTTGCCCTTCTGCTAAAGTTCCACTAAAAAAAAAAAAAAAAAAGCTGCACCAGTTCCAACAGCAAGTGGATTTATATGGGACGTGTAATGCATTGCACATTAAATAAAAGAGGAAGATGAGTTTATTAATTAATAATAATAAAAAAAAGTCATACACAAGATTATGCATGAGCTCCAGCTTTACTGATCTGACTCAATTCCCCAAGTCCCCCTTCATCAGACACCCAGAAAGAGAAAGAACCAGTGAGAAAAACATGCAAAAGCATATCAGATGCTGCATTTCTGCTTGGATCAGCCTGCTCATGTTCCCAACAGCTGTTCTCTATGTGCGCGCACACACACACACACACACACCAATTAACATCAGTGTGGCCTGCTGAGCAGCACCTCTGCAGTACCATGGGAGGTAAGGGGTTTGATGCCAAAAATATCCCTGCACATTAGTGCCATGGCTAAGCACGAGTGGGAGGATGAGCAGCAACCTGGCCCAGGTGTGATGACACACTCGGCACGATCGGCATAGATTCTGGGAAAAAAATAAATAAAATAAAATGTTCGACACCCATAATCATCACATTTGCAATTAAAGAGGTTTCAGACACACAGGGAAACACAGTTACATGTCGTTATGAGCTCGAATAGAAATGATGGTAAACCTCCTAACGTGACAGATGCTCTCATTCGAACCTGGTAAAAAAAATATATATGTTTTTTTTTTTAAATAAAGCCACAACTTGAAGCAACACACACTTTTTGGTAAACAGTGCTAAAAGAATGACCGGAATAAAAATTAAAATGTTAGTTAGCCCTTGCAAAAGATCTAAACGTTACAGAACGAGACATGTCCGAGCATATCCAAGTTAAGTTGCTGCATCATGAGCCAGTAGAAGACAGTGAAATATGAGAGGAGAAATTCCTCCACTGGAAAGGGTGAAAAGTGTGTGTGTGTGTGGTGGGGGAAGTAGTGCTTAGTGCTTTAGCCTGCACACTTTTGAATAAGTAACAGACCGAGGGTCCTTAAAGCTCCGAGTCTGGCATTCAAGCCCATTTCCCACTGTGTCAATAGGCACTAAAAGTGGATTCCATTCTGTGGGAAAGCTCACGGTTTTATAGTTCCCAGTATTACCTATTCAAACAGCACTCGGGTTGGGATGCTTTACAAGACGTATAGTGTAATGTACCGTTGCATTCACTTGCTAATGGATGTTTATTCGTTAAGCTTTGAAGTGGACTTGTGATCAAAGTGATTCTATCAGTTGTCTGATGAAGATTATATGTGTTTTTGTTTTTTTTTTGGACAGAATAAAAAATTTATGCTACAGACAACCAGTCGAAACTGCGTATCATTTCCATCTACTCACTCACCATCTATACTGCTTTATCCTGTATAAAGGGTTGCAGGGGGGGGGGGGGGGCATGGCCTGGAGTCTATCCCGGGGGACTTAGGGCACGAGGCGGGGGAACACCCTGGACCGAGTCCCAATCCATCAAAGGGCATGCACACACACACACACAATTTTGGAACACCAGTTAGCCTACTTTGCTTTGCTTTGTCTTTGGACAGTGGGAGGAAACCCACCAAGCATGGGGTGAACATGCACACACACCCCGAGGAGGGACTCGAACCCGAATCCTGGTGGTCCGAGGTGGTGACGGTGCTAACCACTAATCCACCTTGCTTTAATCCATCATTCATACAATTCTATTTTCCTTGTAACACTCAGAGAAGTAGAGGTAGAGATAGAGGCCACCCCCAAACACACACACACACACACACACACACACACACACACCCTGCATTTTCAAAAAAGAGAGGCCTCAGATTCTGTAAAATGACCCGGTCACCCTGCAGTGTGCCTGTTAAAGTTAAAAAAAAGGTCCAGAACTTACTTGTCGTACTCCGCATTGTCCCGGTCGCAGCGCGCATCCTTGTGCTTCTGCCAGTCCTTCCCGTGTTTACATGTGGTCAGCAGAACCACATCCTCTGCGTTATGAACATGATACAAAGCGTTCCGGGTGTCCGACCCGATCCCGGTGAGATACCTCTTGCCCTTAAACACCAGCATGTACTTCCTAAAGGGTGGGATGGTGTTGTACTTGAGGGATCCCCTCTCGCCACCGGTTTTCGGGTGCTCCTTGGGGAAAAGCGGGATGGAGACGTCGAAGCGCGGCCGGAAGGTCTCGGTGCTGATGCTGGCCTTGGCTAACATGGCCTGGCCGATGTCGAAGCCCAGGTCCTCCGTGTAGTCGGGCCAGGTGCCCGAGTACAAGTTGAAGATCAGGTGGTTCCTGCCGTCGTTCCACAGCGGCAGGCTCTGCACCTTGGCGCGCAGGTTGTGCACGTACTGCGGGGAGAGCTGGTCGCGGTCTAACGTGTCCAAGCTCAGCACGAAGACACACGCCTGGCCCGGGTCCGACGTGTAGAAGCGCGAGCTCTCGATCGTAGCCAGGATGTTCTGGTAGCTCTCGGAGATCTTCTCGCCCTTCTGCTGCGGGTACACGTAGACCTTGAAGCCGCTCCGGCGGCACAGCGAGAAGTCGAAGCACGAGTCCATGCGGCAGCGCCTGCCTTTATACACGCTGGCGTGCACGTCGCGCTTCTGCCGGGGAGACATGTGGATGTTGGACTCGTCCGTGTCGGGTTGGTCCCACGGGCTGAACGAGTTTAAAGGGTCGGAGAAGTGCGGCCAGGGCTGCTGGTGCTGGTGGAGGAGGAGGAGCGGCTGGTGCTCGGAGCGCCGGTGGCCGTGACCTCTGCCGTGATCATGCCGGCTCCTCGCGCCCGGAGACACCGGGACACCCGCCAGGTAAAAGAGCAGCAGCAGGAAGGCGCCCGTGAGCAGCGAAACCAGGTAGCGCTTTTTGGCCTGCATGGGTCCCGAGAGCCGAACGCCTGCGAACAAAATCTCCAAGTTTGGCTCTCAGCACCGCCTCCGATCGCTACTGCCACGCCGCTCCGCCATGATCCCCGAGCCGCCTGAGCTTCCCTCTGCTTCGGATACCGATCCCGTGGCGAGCCGCTGATCCAGCGCATGTGGGCGACTTTGCCGGCTATTCCCGCACTCTCCCTCGGCTGACCAGTCGGAGCACATCACGGCGCCCCATCGCCTGTAAACAAACCGCGGGCTGTTTCTCACAGACTCACCGAGCACATTAAAAAAAAAAAAAAAAAAAAATCTCACACCGAGCACAAGTCTGTCTTTTTTTGTTTGTTTGTTTTTTTTCTCAGACTTATCTGTGAACTTCCATGTAGTAGAAACTGGGCACTTTTAATCCCGCTGGAGCTCAGACTGATGATGATGATGAGGAGGAGAAGAAGTCCACTAGATCTCTCTTTCTGGAGGTCTGTAAATCCTTTTCCCCCAAACTATGAAAGGTGGAGATCAGTTCATCCTAAAGACACTAACCGTACAAAGCCCTGCATCGTGGATACATACAGATACATACAGATACTCTTATTCCTTTGATCTCGTCACGGGCGAGAAGTAAATCCGTTCATGAGCAGAGCAGCACGAGACTGAAGCGCAGCACGAGAGAGAGAGAGAGAGAGAGACACACACACACACACACAGAGAGAGAGAGAGAGTGCGTCTTGTATCGCCGGCGGTTTGTCCAGTAAAATCCCGCGGACCGAGCTGCTCAGCGCGAGCTTCCTAATCACCATTTGCTCAGTTGTTCCGATTGTTACACTGTTACATTCCAATCCCGACACGACGGCGGATTACCATCGCGCCGCACTGTGCGCTCTCATTGGATCGCGCGACCACCGGAAAAGGCGGGGCTTCCAGAGCACCCATTCATTACCGGAGTGCAGATGCGTAAAGTGTGTAACGCGCATTAACGAGCAATACCTGAACCTAGTCTAATACACAACACACCATAAAACACTTCCCAAGTTCTTATCGGTTATCTTTTAAGGTGTGTTACATTGTATATATTTCCCATGTCATTCATATACATATATATATACATATATATACATATACGCACACATATATATATACACACACACACATATATATATATATACAATCTATATTTTTATGCTATACATTGTATTTACAGCATGGGCAATATATATGTATATTTGTAATATATTACCCATTTTGTATATACAATGTATGTTTGCTACATTGTATATATATTGTTGTATATGAAAAAATATAAATATATATAAATATAAATATATAAATACACACATATCTATATGTGTGTGTGTGTGTGTACAGTATATATATGTATTGCATAATTGCATATACAACATGGGCAATATATATAGAATGTAGCAAACATACATTGTTTATACACATTCACATTCCATACAGACTTAAATAATTCTTTTGATTGTGTAAAGCTGCTTTGCGACAATGACAATTGTTAAAAGCTCTATACAAATAAAATTGAATTGAATTGAATTGAATATACAACATGGGTAATATATTACAAATATACATATAAGTTACATACTGACCATAAGTTAAATTCAATATTTTAACCCTTAATGGGGCACATAACCACATATGGTAACGTACATGTCAGTAAAAATACCACTAGAAAAAGTGCATATATGTAGAAAATAACTTTTTAAAAAATATTTAAATAAATGTGCTTTTAACTTTACCTGTGTTTTGAAAAATTTATTATATACACTTTTTGGAAAAACGATTACCCTAGATGGACAAAGAACCATATTTGGTAACCTCACTGACTTTGATTTGCAACATAAAAATGACAAAGATGAAAAATTTTGAAATAATTACACACAAAAAACAAAGGTCTTGGAAAAAGTCTTGACATTTTGAAAATAGTGCCCTATAAAGGGTTAATGACATTATCTTGATTGTCATAATTTTGAATAAGAACAATTTGCTATTTTGCGCAGTGAAATTGAAATAAAACAGTCAATATTCAGTATCAAGTCCTTTATTCTTTCAAACCTGCTGGATCCAGCTGGGCACAGAGTCAAAAAGACGTCTGCAGTTCCTCTGGTGTCACTCGCTCAATCTGTGTCTGCTAGATTGCAGTTTTTTTTAAAAATACATAATTGTGTGTTCTTTCACAGAATTTACACCTCTTAATACTGTGGTACAATGTATACAATAGTAAGGATTAAAAACCCTTGAATGAGCAGGTCCAAACTGATGTTTCCTTATACCCACTTCATATCAAACAATGGTTCGAGCATTGACCCCTGACTTCACGCAGGAAACGGAAAAGGAAGAAATGACATCTCCATACAAAACAGACCAGAGGACAGAAACCCCCAACAGTGCAAACCATTAAACCACCTTGCCATGTTCATGCCTGTCAGAGCTTTTCTATTATAACATATTCTATTTCATTATATTTATAAATATCCACTCAGTAGCTGCTGAAAATATTCATGTACCAAAACCTTGGTTTTTATTTATTTATTTACTTTGTACATATTCACAAAGTCAACTCCTACACCTTGTTAATCCGCACAGTGCTATTATTTGCACTTCTGGTAGATAGTAAGTATAAGGGAAATCTATACTTTTTAGCAAAATGATATACAAAAATTACATACATACTGTATCCCATATAGGAAGCTTCACATATAAAATGCATTCAAAGTGCAGTTACATGCATAACAGCAGATGTATTAACACTAGTGGAAGATTCGACTCCATGTTTCTTGCCAATTGTGTAGAAGATCTAAATTTATATTTACTTAAAAATATTATTTTTTTCCCATTTATACAGACTTTTGGAACACACAGCTGGTTTAAAAGGATGAGACACATCACTTAATGAAAAGGCATTGAAGTAAAAAATAACTCATTACTGCACAAGATATTTATGAACTCTTCTCTTCTGATTAGGAAGGCACAACAGCACCCAACATCAAAAGTCCCACCTGTGCTCCAGGATACTGGAGAAAGTTTACCGTTGCACCATTGAGAGCCTCCTCACAAACTGCATCTGTGCATCAGTGTGGTACGGCAACTGCACTGCGCAAAAAACGGTTGGGAAGGTGATGAAAACGAATGATGTCCAACGCATCATTGGTATCCGGATCCCCACCATTACACGAAACCCTGTATTATCATAGATATCGCTCACCCCAATCATGGACTATTCACCCTTCGCTACAGGTGCTAACCACTACACTACTGCACTGTCACTTTCAGTCTGTATGGCACTGCTTCATCCACTATGCACCATCCATAATTTATGTTTATCGTTGTACTACTGTGTATTCCTTCCATATTGATTCTGTATATACCATATCATTAAGACATTCATATATGTTCATATGTGTAACATGTTGAGTATGCAATCTGTTTGTCATGTCTTATTCATTGCACATTATTTGCACAGTTATACCACACTGTATATATCCATCACTATTACCTACCGCACCTTCTGCACATAGGACACTCTCACTTAGCATATTTACCACATTGTTATTCATCATAATTTGCCCACTGATGCACTTCTGCTGAGATGCTAACTGCATTTCATTGGCTTTGTATATCTACTTTGCACAATGACGATAAAGTTGAATCTAATCTAACCTTCATTGTCTGATATCGAACACATACTTTATCCTGGTCAGGGTTACACTGGATCCCTGAAAGACTGGGTGCGAGGTGGGAATACACCCTAGATGGGATGCTAAGGTCATTGTAGGACACCACACACACATTCACACCTTGGAGTGAGTTAGCAGAGCAGATCCACCTACGTGCATGCTTTTTAGGGAAAAGTGGGAGGAAACCCTAGAATCCAAAGGAAACCCACATGAAACTCGGAGTAAACTGAGCTGAAGATCAAACTGGGCGGAACTACCTGCTGTGCCACCTTGCCGCCTGCACGGAGATGAAGTTTTCCAAAAGGAAATGATTTATGTTTTATTTACTCATGTGCAGTATGTACGGTAAGTTGAATTTTGGGCGACAACGGATTTGGTCAGTATTAAAAATAAATAAATAAATAAAAGTACTGACGATGCACACGGAGCTAATTAGAGAAAACTGTTAATACATAATTGAATAAAAACCGTTTATTTCCTCATAAATATACCAGAGGAGATCTCTGCATCACTCCCTTGCTATCTGCTGCTCATTTACTCCACAGCCACCCTGCTGACTGGATCTGGGCTTTAAGTCCCATTATAATGACTTATTAATGATCATTATCCATCATACCTAATCACAGCTTTCATTCCCACTGAAGATTTTTCTTTTGAAGTGGCGGACAGTAACTGATTGGACAATAACAGCTGATTGTTGGAGAGGTGGATCACCTACAGGATTTGCTTTTGTTCCGTGCTGCAGATAAAGCGGTGCTGTGCTAAAGCACTTCCTTTTCCACACAGCGAAGCAGCCTGTGATAAAACAGCCCACGATTTGGGCGGCTGTAAACAAATACTCTTGTCTGAAGGAGGTGCATCATGGGTGCAGAGAGTTCTGAGATCAGTGAGAGACAAAACAGCCTTTGAAAGTCCTCTAGCAGACCCTGATTCATGGAGCGATAAGGCCACGCGAGATGATGTAACATGCCGCATTCCCAGGGAATCCAGGGTGCAGCGATACGGAGCGAGAACGCGGTCAGACGATCCCACAGCCAAAACACACCCTTATGGGAAAACCTCAACAAACGGATACATTAACAGTGGAATTTCAGAGCAGAGGTCGTGCATTCATGGGTAGATCTAAAAGACTATGATCCCAGGGTCTTCAAAAATGATTATTTCTTTAAGATTTCTTTTTTTCCCACAATAATGCAGATCTGTCTAAGTGAGAAAAGAAATGGAAATGTACTCAAGTGCAAAAGTTACCACATCAGGGCAAAGCAATGTTATCTATAGCAAGAATATATTTCTAGGCGTCTCAGATTTAATGAAAGTGTATCAAATAGTGTATGATGTAACAACATGAGAACAGTACATCTGAACCTCTCTCTCACAATTTAAGTGAGAGGAATACGGCCGTGCCATCAGGGAAGAAAATCCCCATAGATATGACTTTCACTATTAGACAGACTCTATATTGCCAAAAGTATTGGCTCGCCTGCCTTCACAAGCACATGAACTTGAGTAACATCCAATTCCTAATCCATAAGGTTTAATATGATGTTGGCCCCGCCCACTTTGCAGCTATAACAGCTTCTGTGAAAGCTTTCCACAAGGTTTAGGAGTGCGTTTATGGAAATGTTTGACCATTCTTCCAAAATCACGTTACACTGATGTTGGACGAGAAGGCCTGTCTCGCAGTCTCTGCTCTAATTCATAGCAAACGTGTTCTATTGGGTTGAGCTTTAGGCCAGTCAAGTTCTTCCACACCAAACTCGCTCCTCCATATCTTTATGGACCTTTGCTTTGTGCACTGGTGCGCAGTCATGTTGGAACTGGTGTGGGTTTTAGTGATGGGTCGTTCATGAACGATTCATTCTTTTTGAATGAATCTTTAACATGACTCAGATGAACGAGTCGTCTCGGAGAGTGATTCGTTCATTTTCTATTGGG
>JAQMYL010000023.1:20221044-20232080 GCA_030014365.1 Clarias pachynema | reverse complement strand
TCTGCTTAATTATTAGCATAGATTAGAGTCAAAATAACTGCTACATTTTGCTTTAACTTCAGCTATGTGAGCTTTGCCTTATATGGTGTTTTGTGGGCGGCACCAAAATCAGCAAATCAGCTGGTGCCTGTTTATTTAAACATGATTGGCGTTCTCCAACATACATGCACGTACAAAGAAATGTTTCACGCAGATTGGTCATTAAATTTATTGCTCATGATAGAATAAATTCCTAGAGAAAAAAAAAAAAACTGGACTATTTGTTCTACTTTACTACTTTGTTCTAGCTTTATGCTCCGTTTCACGCCTTAGTCGTCACCAGCACCGAAACCCGGCTGCCCATTTCCCATCAGTGCACACTTAGGAGGACATCTTTCCACCCAGATCCAACTTTTGATCCGCTTGTGTGCAGGTTTAAATAGGTCGTCCTGTTTTCCCTCATAGCGCCTTCTTTTTCTCTTGTCCTGGATTCTGATAAACAAAAGAGGGACGCTGTTCAAACAAAACAGTCCATCAGCATAACCTGCACAGGTTATGTAAAGAGCTCTATTTATGCAGACTTTGGCTCTTCGTCAGTGACGCTCACGCCAGTCTCTCGCCTCCTCTCACATATAGGAAATGATTAGGATGAGGAGCGTTTTGAATAAAGGAAGCGACATCGTTACTATCTCTTGAGCTTTAAAGGATTAAGACAAATTTCTAGGACTAAATGAGGTTGTCCTTGAATGGAAGCAATGACAAATCCATAATGTCATCAAGATATCAGAATAAGATTTAATTGCTGTAATATTGCAGTTTCCAGAAAAAAAAGCATGTTATTTGTAGATTAGTTATTCAGATATTCTAAATTGGAAATGTAATTTTTAAATCAACACAGGTGCATGGAACATTGTCCGTATTTATACCTGACTTACTACTTGCATTCAAGTTCAAGTCAAACCTGGACTTGTGGTGACATTTTGCATGAATGAAGGTATAAACCCGATTGATATTTACAGAAGATTTCAAACATAATACGGCGATGAGACTCGGTGAAGCATTTAATCGGTGGCCTCGGAGCCCACTGCGGTCGTTCATGTGAACATTCAGCGAGTGGAACGTCTGATCCTTGAAAACCGTCGGATATATCTCGTCTCTAACTCGCAGAAGAGGCGCATCTGTCTGTGTGAAGTGTAGACACAATCATTCACCCACTCGTACATTACAGGAACTCGGCTGGGAGTTACTGCCACGTCCCAGTACGGTCCTGACCTCGCTCCAAGTCATTTCCACATGTTTGGGTCGATAAAGGAGTTCCTGGGAGGCCAGGGTTTCAGACGTGAAGCAGGCAGTTTTAATCATGGCTCCTGTGCACTGAAAAAAAACTTTCGACATTGATGGTGTCCAAGCACTATGGGATAAGTGCAGAAGGGGATTGAATAGAGAAATAAAGGGCGTTTTTAACTCTCTGCAGAGTCAAAAGTCCCGGTTGGACTTGAACGCCGTTATCCTGATTTTGGGTTCACATTTGGAACATTGAAGCAACTTTTGTGCCTTTCATGTCTTTCTCCCCCCAACATACAGATGCCGCGCCTGTTAACAAAGAATAGGAATTACTGAAACACTCACTGGCTCTGAATTACCAGAAACTCTGAAATGTATTTATCCTTTTTAAAAAAAATTTTTTTTCATATACTGATGTTTGATATGAACATGAACTGTTTTGTGTTTGCATGACTTTATGGATTACGTTGGCATCATTCGGTCCGCTGATCTTATGAATGAGTGAGTGTACTATAGTCAGGACAGTTATATACACAGTCCGGACCAAAAAAAAAAAAAAAAGAGGAGTCGCCATTTGGTTTGGAATGAGCGAATACTTAAGAGACTGTATGAGCACTGCAGGAAATAAAATGTTTCAGCTGAGAAGAGTGCCTTTAAACCCTAACGGATGCAGTGAGGACTTTCTCATTTCTTCTACAACCGTAAAGACGTATCCAGTGGGTCAAGTTATTGTGTATATCTACAGTAAGGAGATTTCTGAAATGACTGGAATTGGGTTAAGAATTGGAAGGATATTGCCGAGCTGTCTGTCAACTTCACGGGAGAAATGTGGTCTGAATAAATCATGAATATCCATAATCGGAGATTAATTAAACGTTTGGTGAAGTTGCATTATCCAGAGGAACGTACCTTTGTATTTCATTATACATGTGAGCAGTTGAGGGTTAACAGCCTTGATTAAGGGCCCAACATGGACAACTTGGCAGTCATGGGATTTGAACCTGGGACCTTCTGAACTGTAGTCCAATGCCTTAACCACTAACCACAAAAAGGATTCAGCTTGCTATTACGCATATTGGAGTGATGGAAAAAGGTCATGTGACCTTGGTATTTGGTGGGTACTCCGGTGTCCTCCCACAGTCCAAAGACATGCAGGTTATGGTAATTAGTATTCCAAAATTGCCCTTAGTGTGTGAATAAGTGTGTATATATGCGTGTGTGTGTGTGTGTGTGTACACCCTGTTATGGATTGGTACCCTGTCCAGACTGTACCCCGCCTTGTGCCCCAAGTCCCCATGGCATAGGCTCCAGGCCCCCCGCAACCCTGTACATGGGATAAAGTGGTATAGACGATTATAGAGCGATTGAGTGAGAGGGCGAGAGAAATCCACCCACATTAAATGAGTACAAGTGTACAGCACTGATTCTGATTCGGTATACAGCAGCTTCTAATAATAATGAAAGCTAAAAAAACAATAAAAAAATGAATTGCTCAACGCTGCCATTTCCACTAATCACACACATTTGCATGCTCAAGAAGTCAGGGTTGTGCAACTCAGCACTCCATGTTAAAAATACAGTACAATTTAAAAACCACACAAAGTCGCTAAAAGGGTGATTTTTGTTTTGTTACATTAGAAGTGCGAACGATGCCTATGATTTGTTATTTGATAGTATTTAATTTGTATTTACTCTTAAATCTGAAGCCAAGGTAAGAATAAGAGATAATACTGCACCTTAGCGAGTGTTCTCTAGCTGTATCTTTTTCCTTTTCTATTCCTTCTCTTTTAGCCTTGCACTAATAAACTAAACAGGGAGGAAGGAAGGAAACGTGTCTAGAGCAAGGACCTGGAGTTATATTATTCCGCTGTATAAATAGGTTTAAAAGAAATGGGCTTTATGATAAAACTGCTACTGCGTGGCACAACCTAATTTGGCTGCTTTACTGTAAACAATGAGAGATGAATATAGCTTGACGGTCAGGGACTCTGGGATGACAGAAGCTGGAATCATCTCTGAAAGGAAGGAAACTTTGCTTTCTGTGATTTATTGGTGCTGTTCTTGGCTGGAGACGGCAGGGCATGGAGCAAGGCTTTGTCTGACACGGGTAAATACCAGCCTTCCCTGAAACAACACTTAACTTTCCCATGATTAACTTGCATAATTCACTTCCAGCCAGTGATTAACAGCAGTCTATTAAACTGTAGGTGGTTGGTGCCATTAATATAAAGCAATGACTTTCGCAGAGAGAATTAGAAATGTTGGCTGTGCTTCAGTACAGTACCTGATTAATAAGGGCTGATTAATACTCCATTCTGATTGGTCAGAAAATGCTAAACAGCCAAAACACGGGCAATGAGTAAGTAAAAGGTGAAAAGGTAAATATTTAGATAAGATCATATAACAGCAATTTTTTAATAATACTTAATGCTTCTTATCTCCTGATCTATGCTTTGTTTTTTTGTAAATATGCATACACATTTATATTCTTAACAGAAAAACACATTTGCTAAATACAGTTTCATACCCTTTTATGTTTCAGTGTCCGTAACTTTTTTGATCTCAAATCTTTCAATGATCTTAATTGTCATTCGGATGAAAATTGGCCAATTTAGATTTCACATGGAAAGACATAAACCTTAAAAAAGTGTATTATTCTAAAATGCTAAATTGTTAAAATATTGCAACATGAATTTGGCATGGTTACGGACACTACAGTTTCTTAGCTTTTACCTAAAACCATCTCTTTTTAATTTAAGCAACAATTATTACAGGTCAGATGCCTTTATAAGCTTACAGTATACTCATTTTAGTATCAATACTCAAAGAAATATGAATAATTTGCATTTTAAATGATTACGGTTTGAAGCGAGACAGTATAACGGTATAAACGGCCATTTTTGTGGCACATATAAAATCATCTCTTCAAAATGGCTGAAGTTAGCAACTTGACATTTTTAGGGAAGCGAGATTGGTCACTTCCATGTTGATAAACTTCAAAAGTAGCTTCTTTGGCTCAAACATTTTCTGTATTATAACATAAAAATAACATTAAAAAAAAAAAACATTTGGCCGTAAATCTCTATAACAGTGGCTCCGAAAGTAGTCAACTCCAAGATTCATGTTAATGCACTCGTTTTAATACGTTACTATTTCCAGAGTAACAACTTAGACAATGATTGTAAGGTCTACATTTGACATAACAGATTAAGGTTAGGTAGGTTTACCTCCAGGGTCCCCACAATCCCCAACAGGATAAGAGGTGAATAAATAATGAGTGTGAGAGAAAGAGAGATTATATACGTGAGTATATTGCGGTTTCAAATGCCTGTGTTAAGAGGCACCTCATGTCAGGCATTTTTATACACTACTCAAGAACTTAAGATCTTGGGGGCGGAGCTTCTTGTAACATGGGTAAGGATCATTCAAATGTTAGATCTTTCTGACATTCATTCATCGTTCATCTTCCATATCAGTTTATCCTGTATTCAGGGTCGTGGGGGCCTGGAGCCTATCCCAGGAAACTTGGGGCACGAGATGGGGTACAATCTGGACATGGTGTCAATCCATCGCTGGGCACACATGCACACACCAGACACTCACATTCACACATTACGGGCAATTTGGGGACGACCAATTAGCCTAATCAGCATGTCTGTGGACTATTGGAGGAAACCGGAGCACCTTGAAACCCACCAAACTCCATGACCATGACAAACAAAGACCAAAAGGCGGGAATCAAACCACATTTTAACCCGGACCTTGGTGATGCAATAAAGGTGCATTAAGCAACCATAATCTTGCCTAATGCACCTTAAAAAGACAATGTGGTAATGTTTCCTTAGAAGAGATTAGCATGTCAGAACTTTTCAAAAATCAAAGTTTTCTGACATGACTTGGTGATTTCGAAAAAAAAAAAGAGAAGCTGTGATAACAGGAACGAACTTGTTTTGAGGAACATTTGCAGGTGCTCTTTCTCAAGACTTGAAGTAACCATAAATATATAATTATGTTGCGTGATTGCAACACAATCAAAAATAAATAATAAAACCACCTCTATTCTGCATCATGGTGGCTCAGTGGATATCACCGTCGTCTCGTACCTCAAGGGTTAGTGGTTTGAATCTCATCTTCGCTCTGTGTTCATGGAGTTTGTACAGTATGTTCTCCTTGGGCTTGGTGGGTTTCTTCTAAGTGCAAAAACATGCCATCCAGACTGGCACAGGCTCCAGGCCCCTCCCACTAACCCACACAGGGTAGATAACGGACGCATGGCTTATTGCTGTAACACAAGAGGATTAGTACTGTACGCTTCTTGACGTACTCTCATTGCAAAATAATTAACTTTTGCCATCGCACCGCACACGCTCGGAGATCATTTTCCTAAAACGGCAAAACCCGGCCGGTATTTTATTCAATACTCAAAATTCCAATAATACCTTACAAATAAAATTTACAAATAAAATCTGTTATTACGCTCTCGCAATACACCCTTGAAAGAAGAAGGGCATTAAAAGATAGAGTGCGCACGCAGGAACGGATAATGAGGAAAAGTGGAAAGTTGTGAGCAGGCAGATAAGGGGTGGGTTGTATTCCCTAACGTCGTTCTGAGTATAGACTCTCAGCTCCGGCTCGGAGGACTACTGCATTTATATTTCAGTGTAAAAATAGCTCCTGTGATAATTTATTTAGCCTCAACAAGCCTGCCTGCTTCAACCAGATCATGATAACTCTCTGCATACCTCGAATTTCCTCGCAGAGCTATCTCCACTTCTTTCGCTAATGACATTACGGCAAAAACACCACATTAGCAGAGCCGAGTAATAAACCGAGGTTGCTCCTGCCTCTGTTCTCAATATCTGCTGGTGGGGGACGAAAAAAAAACAACAACTCTAGGTTGATAAGGAAAATAATACCATTTACACTTTTGCACCAATTCTTATTTGCCAGCAGCAATTACATTACACGTTAATAAAAAATTGTAATCAACAGTTTTTTTTTTTTTGCTGCTATGCTGGCGCTATTGTGTGGTGCAAAGTCGGGTAAACCCGGCCCGAAATAATCTGTGAGATGCTGAAGCTCATTAGGCTTTGATCTGTAGCGAGAAACTCTCAAAAGAGCCCTAAATTGTGACGACTTTGCACTTTCAGCGGCAGCCATCCATGTCGGCCAGGAAATGGGTCCAGGAAGGAATCCTAATGTTTTGACTGCACGCTGTATCTTCATAACCTTGAGGTTCATTGGTGAGTAATGGCTTTGCTCTGTGAGCTGGCATTGCTCTTATGGGGGGGAAAAAAAAAAAAAAGACATTGTCATTTCAATAGAGTCCCATATTGCTGGCACTCAATTTTATATTTACTGACAAAGAGCGGCAGAGCAGATGATGGACACGGTAAAATAAATAAAGTAGTAGAGAAAAATAAAAAGAGCATAAGAGAGAGACGGACTAAGATGTCGGAGGTTTCCTTGAACTTCCCGTTTCCCCTTGATGATGGTTACATCAGACTTCAAAAAGGATCCAATCAGCAAACTAACTTGTTTTTCTGCATCTATAAACTGTACACCAAACTAGGTCGTGATCAAACGAGGAGCGCGGACGGAAAAAAGTTGTAAGGCAGGAAACGTGTACAAACATGTCACAATGTCTTACGGGCAGTGAAGGTGAAATATTAATAACTGATCATGTACTAAGTAGAAAATGAGACAAAGAATATGCCAGGTTAAGCATATTGAAGAGATTAAAGAAAAAAAAAAAAAGAAAAAAAAAAAAGAAAAAGAGTGTGCCTTTATCTCAAAACACTGCACTGCGCTTCTTTCCGTCTGGAGCCCTGAACGACCCGGTGCTTTGTGGGGAAGTGAACTCTAAGGTTCTGTAATTAAATCCGAAACTAATTCATCATAAGACTTGTCTGGGAAAAGAAGAGAGAAAAAAAGTACGCACTCGTCTAAGAGTGTGGGTGTTGGTTGGAATTTTGGCTGAGTCACTTTGGATGATTACAAGAACAGTCCTTTCTTAAATACCCCGACCCCATTGCTTTGTTTTTTGTTTCCCTAAGGCAGGAAATTCCACTTAAGTCTCAAGTCCAGTTTATGTTTAATTATCAAGGCCGTGGGTAAAGGAAGGACTGAATTAAACAAAAGAAAAAGGAAATGAAAAGAAAACAAACAACTGAAGGCCATCAGAAAGGGTGAGACATTGAGTTTAAGTACAGTTAACTTTGTGTTCCTGGTTTCTCTTTGTTGGTGTTTAAAGTCTTTATACGTTATACAATATACAGCCGAAAGAGTGTGGATAACCCTACACATGACCATCACACCCATATCGGTTATTGGTGGATCCACAAAGTATGAAGTACACAATTGTACAGAATGTCTTTGAGTGTCATAGCATCAACGGTTCCCTTTACCAGAACTTAAACTCACGATTCAGTTTTATTTCTATAGCACTTTTAACAATGGTCATGGCCGCAAAGTAGCTTTACAGAATTGAAAAAAACAAAAAAATTTTAAAATGAGTTTGAAAAGTGCAAAAAAAAAAAAAAAAGGATAAATCATGCACAAATGTTAAATTTTGTCCCTGATGAGCGAGCCGAGGACAAAGGCAAGAGGAAGCAACCTTGACTCAACAGGGAATCCATCCTCATTTGGGTGAAATCTGATAGCAGGGATTGATCTGCACGCATACTGTGTGTTAGGAAATAAACTGAATCAAACTGAGTCAGCGAGTTTGGACTGCACGAACCCAAGTGTCCAACACAGAGCAACTGAAAACCGTCAGGATGAACTGGATCGCTGACTGCAACCCAGACCTGCTCACACCCAACATCAGTGCCTGACCTCACAAACGCTCTCGTAGCCGAATGAGCTCGAAAATCTAGTGAGAAGCCTTTCAGGGAGAGGAAAAGCTTAAATACCAGCAAAGAATTACAGAATCTGGAACAGGATGTTCAATATATGGGGACACATGGGTGTAACGATCGTCTGGCTACAAACTTTTGACCATACGGTACTTTTGAAGGTCAAAATCTACAGGGTGGGTGAAAAGTAACTAGGACTTAAAAACTGACTAAGTCCATATTTCTAATAATAAATTGTATATGGCTTTGTCTCTTGCACCTCCTCCTTTGCCACAGGAAGAAAGAAAGAAAAAAAGAAAAAAATAGTCGTCCCAGCCAACGTCCTGGAAAATGCTGGAGGACACACTGGTGGACTTTCAAACGACTTCCTGCAGAAGACACAGTCTGAGTTCCATCCCTGATGGGCGCCACTGGTGCCTACGCTAAAATCTAAAGATTTGCTTTCATTTTACTAATGTAATAAAGTACATGTACGGTTTGTTTCAATAAATATGGACATTATCATCAATTTTTAACGCCTGTTACTTTTCACGCGCCCTGTAAAAGGGATCAGAAACATTTTGGACGGCCATCAGGACCCATTAGATTCTGTGTACATTATGAATTCATACATTATCGGCTGTCAACTATGTAGGTCGCATCCCAAGAATGTTTGCCAAGCGACTAAATGATAAATATTAATACCACGAGTGCATAGGGAATCTGGGGACTGGATGTCGTCATGACAACTTGCTGTCTTCCTTTTCGGAAATGTCGGTCGCTCGTCACCTCCCGACAGCCAAACTAAATAAGTAAGCAAATAAATAAATAAATAAGTGGCCATCGTCTCTTCAACTGCATCAATCTGAAAGCACTCCATAAGGGTCGAATCAGTTTAGCTCAATGAAAGGGTGAGAGAATGACTCGTGTGGTTGAACACACCATGATGCCTAAAATCTGACACCCACTTGCCCCTGAATCACGGAGATACACATCTTGTTAGTTTAACTTTTCCTTATTCCTCCCACGAGCAGGACGACATGAACCGTTGGCTCAGCAAACACACCTCTGTGTGCATGGCGTATCCTACTAGGGGCCAGTCGGATAAAGGTAACAGGATGAGTCACTTACACACCAACTGTCTGCTGAACAAATACACAAAGCGAAGGAAGCGTCCGTGTTATCTTTTACAATTAAAAGCTGCTAGGAGCTCTGGGAGAAGCTCAACGAAGCGGTGATCGAATGTGAAAACAATTTTTCCTTTTACGTGTCTCCAGTAACCGTTCCGTTCGTGGGAAGCAGGACTCTGATTTTTCTCACTTGAGCTGTAACTCAAGATGAGGAGGAGAAGAAAAAAAAAAAAAGGCAGACAAAAGGGAAATGAGTCAGTTGTGCTTAATCACTCTTTAAGAAGAAATCCAACATGCAGCAACAAACAAGCCAATTCATTCACGCGATTTTAATCCCCCCACCTCCACCACCACCACCATTCCTAACACAGCTAACCACATAAGACAACAGACACGGGCAAGCCAGGAGACGCAGGATAGCCGAGCTGGTAAATCAGCCATGCTCGTCTAGCCCTGGCATACACACACACACACACACACACACACACACACACACACACACACACTCTCTCTCTCTCTCTCTCTGTGCCTCTAATCAGCCCTGACACAAAGCATACTGCACTGCACAGCACAGTACAGCAGACCAAGCCCATTAGGTCCGGCACACACACACACACACACACACACACACGTACGTGCACACACACACACACACACACACAAGAAAAACAATTCAACACTGTGGAAAGTAAATCAATGGAAATATTAGGTCTGCGCGCTGCCATGTGGTTGTCCGTGCGTGAACTGTGTCAGCATGCGCGTGCCCTGCATTTTGATCTACACTCTACACTTTATATTATTTGTCATCATCCACTTTTCACCACGGGGGGGCTTCTGTAGTCTTTTCCCCCTCGAGTACATCCAATAAAGGTGAGGACAGGTTGTCATACTGTAAAATAAGGAATAATAATAATAAAAAAAAACTGCAATCCTTCATTCTTCATTAGAGGAAAAGAAAACGAG
Source organism: Clarias pachynema (assembly GCA_030014365.1). Lineage (NCBI taxonomy): Eukaryota > Metazoa > Chordata > Actinopteri > Siluriformes > Clariidae > Clarias > Clarias pachynema. Next base: position 20,221,888 of record JAQMYL010000023.1, on the reverse strand, counting down.
TTTGTTTTTTTCATGATGGAGATTCGCAACAGCTTGGTATACAGTACGCACCTCCGCTTATTTTTTTTTTTCATGCTATCTTCATAGAGAGGAATAGCACGTCACAAGTACAAGTTGTTTTTGGGTGATTAATGGTAATTTACTGAACAATCCTTACTCGTTGTGGAAAAGAGGTGTAGCATCCTGGGTTCGATCCTGAGCTCTGAGCTTCTGTCTAGCATGATTTCCTTCTCCAAGTCCATGTCGGATTCTTTTCTCTTGTTTTTATCCCACGTATAGAGCTGTGCCCAAAGGTTTTGAGAATGACACAAATATAAATTGTCACAAAGTCTGCTGCTTCAGTGGTTTTAGATCTTTTTTGTCAGATGTTCCTATGGTGTACTGAAGTACTGTATAATTACAAGCATTTCATAAATGTCAAAGGCTTTTATTGACAATTACATTAAGTTCATGCAAAGAGAAAAAAAAAATATTTGCAGTGTTTGCAGTTCCTTCCTGGATGACTAATGGCATCCTGAGATTATTCATGTGAGGGGTCACTTCTCAGCCAAGAGAGTAGACTCGATCACAATTTTGCCTAAAAACACAGCCATGAATAAAGAACGGTACAAGAACATCCTTGGAGAGCAATTTATTCACTCCCAACCATCCAAAAACAGTTTGTTGACAAACGATGTCTTTTCCAGCATGATGGAGCAACTCGTCAACAGCTGGATGGAAATGCAGAGAGTATACCTATACACACACATATATATGCATATATTAATATACATATATTAGTGTACAGTCTATGTGCAGACTATACAAATGAATGTACAGGGAATATTTACAGAGATATTATACA
>JAQMYL010000023.1:20177037-20187670 GCA_030014365.1 Clarias pachynema | reverse complement strand
GAGACTAAAGTTATTACCCGCCACAGCAGAATTTTACCCGCATTTGGCGGGTGGGCGGGTGCCAATGTCAAGCCCTGGGGTGGGAACTATTGAAAAAAAAAATTTCATGTTAAATATTGAAAAAAAAATGTTTTTTTTGCGTGAAGAAATGATGCACAAAAACTCAAATGGTTGTGTTAAGTTTCTGATCATGTGAGCAGCCAACTTCACACATATGGAAACATTTTTCGTTTATGTACAAGTAGAAGTTTAAGAAAAAAAAATCTTTTTTAAAAAAAAATAAATTTTTTTTTTATATCCAGTCTGTCTGATATGAATCCAAGATATTCTAAGATATAAAAACACGCACGTCCTCCTCTTACACACAAATATACAATTTGAATTAAAGAGTTTTTTCGTGACACATTTGCTCCACGCCTGCTAAACATCCTTTCATCTGTAAATACTGCCTTACTACACAACTCGAAACCTCTACATAAATAAACGGCCCTGCTTGGGCAACTGCATGATCCCACCCACAATGCTACCAAACTCAAGGACATCTAGAAAGTGTTTATTAAAGTGTTTAATCCCTGCTTCAGGGGAAAAGTAGGTGAAAGAAGATGAATTAAAAGTCTGGATACGAGACAAATCATAGATTTAGCGAGCATGCCGATGGCAGCTGAAGGGGAGTGTTATTAAAGACGGAGACGCCACATCAACCGTCGATAGGTGAACAAAGCTGTGTAGATCCATCACCGTGTACAACAACGCAAACGTGGTTTTGCACTTCATATCCAAAAATACAAACTGGCTGAAGATACAAAACAGGACCTACAGTATTATAGAAGAAAACTGGGAAAATTATCCCTTTCTTACTTCCTGGAAGGATAGAAGCAGACGTATCATTATTGTTACTTATAAAGACGATCTAGAGAAGATCAACCTGGAAGACTGGTTTGGATAGATTTTTATTGATTTTCCATTTGATTAATCAATTAAAAATTCTGCTAGTCCTGGCTCGAATGCCGTTACAATTATAGCACCAGCATTAAACAGATACCAAAATTTTATTAAATTTTTTTATTTCCAACGGCAACAATTCTGGCCAAATCCAACTTTTTGCTGGACGTAATCTGTTCTTAGGGATGATGCACAAGTTTTCTTTTATTATGATGGACAAATCCACACTTCACGTACTTATCAGAAAGCATACATGCCACACACACACACGCATTCTAATCAGCCATACTGTACATTACAATGCAAAACATTTCTGTATGTCTAGTTTTAAGTAGGGTTAGGTGTTCTGGTGTCTTTCTACAATTGACTTATTTCAGCACAGTGTTACTGTATTGGCTTTTCTGTGGACCGGCCTTTGGTCCTGGTGGACATGGATGAACATGATACCCATTACTGGTATATATTTGATCGGTGTTAATGTCATGTCTCTCTCTATTTTAAAGTACATTTCATATTGCACAGCTGTAAAGTACATGATAAGCATTTCAATGTACATTTGTGACTGACCTTTAAGCACATGACATAAGCTTGAAACATGACTATGATCATGTTGATCGATGATGTGTTACGTTGTCCGTGATGTGCATGTTGTTAACTCTGAGTTGTTGTTGTTTTACTGAATAAATTTGAAGCTACGATTATAATCTTTCTCCAAAAAAAACACACCGGATATGATTGTGACATTTTCATATTGTTTTGTATACTTTATACATATATATATATACAGCGGAACCTCGGCATACACATTTAATTAGTTCCAGAGGTTAGTTCTTGCACTGCGATACAAATTTTTCCAAAAGAATTAAGGTAAATTCAGATCATCTGTTCCAGCCACACAAAAATATTACCTACTGTATATTACAAAAAGAAATGCATGGAAAAAATAAATCAGGTAGATTTTGAACACATGCCGAAGACAACGTTGGTATCGTGGGTTGACTCCTTCGAAACTGAAATAAGTTCATAAAATTCGTAAACTCACTTTGCTTGGCTTTCCAAGGACGCAAACGAGTTTGGAACAGCTCCCGGACGTTTGCACAGCTTACTCGGCGTTCAAGTTCAAGTTCGTTCATTCGTATCCCGAAAATGCTCCGTATGCCGACGCAAATATCTTACAAAATATAAATTTTTAAGGCGGAAATTCATATGCCGAGGTTCCAGTGTTTTAAATCCTTTAAATGTTTTGAAGTCCAAAACCACAAAAGCAATTCAGTGAAGTATCTATAGATGGTCAGGAATAAACATTGCACACAAATAATTTTCTCCATATACATGGACTATTGAAAAAGGCAACATTATTAACTAAAATATTGAGCAGTAAAGAATATTGATTGTACAATAATATACCCAAATAATAATCTATTATGTCGTATCTCATATGGACCCGTGTCTGTCCTGTGCATCCTAAAGATCTCCCACTTCCTTTCCTTTTTTTATTTGTATTTTTTTAAGATCTGCAGAAACAGTACTATGGGCTGCCTCGTAATGCAGACTAATCTTCTCTAATTACAGTCACTTTTATACGTAGAGAATGAGAGGTCACATGATCACAGGTGTTTGGGTCTGTCCTCTCTGCTTCCATAAACCCAAGACTGCAGACAATAATCATTTCCCATCACGCTCACCCACAGAGAAAAGAAAAGACACATTTGGACAGGCAATTAAACATGCAATGTGAAGTAGTGGCAATTATGTCTAATGACGGATTGTCGGATTGTTGATTACTGTTTGAAAACGATACGGGATTTAGAGATGTGAATGAGAGAGAGAGAGAGAGAGAGAGAGAGAGAGAGAGAGCATGTGTACACGCGAGTGCACTTTCACAGCCAGCACGATACTCAATGGCGCAATGAGAAGCCACAATTAGGCCGCTGCAAAGGAGAGAAAATTGTGCTCGGCATGCAAATTCGAGGAGAAAACGCTGCACACATAATAAGTTTGTTGAAAAAGCTTTGCAGCACGTTAGATTTAGGGGGTCAAATGCTCAAATTACGGTTCCGTTTAAACCTTAAGGATTACCAGGTTTTACACTTTGGCTTTTTTTTTTTTTTTTTTTTTTTGTCCTCTGATTCACAACAAGGTCAGTGTTTTCACTAGCGAGTTCCGCTCGGAGCTTTATCCATGATGATCTCAGCAGCTGGATCTACAGAGCGTCCCGAACGTCTCCATACAAAGGGGAAATTAACATAATTAAGTAATTACATGTATAACACCAGATGTGTTCAAACGAGTTCATCGTGAGTGAGTGGGCGAGACGACTCTGTGGGTTTTTTACAAAGAGATGGAGATTACATGGAGGATGTTTATTATTTTTTTTCTAAATAAAGTCTCGAAACAAGTATGGAAAGTACGCAGAGATTTGGCCAAATCTCAGGATAAAGACTGTTTTATTACAGTACATTACACGACCGAGTAATCTGATTGGATGAAAGCCGTTCCACGAGTGGTGATAATGGACGATAACAGCACTGGGACGTTTACTTATACAGCATGCATCACTCAGTGTTCCAGGTGTTGTACAGTGGTTAATTACACTAACTGTAGGTCGCAGCATGGGTGAGCGTAGGTGAGGAGAGATCAGCTGCCTGACAAAACCCACATTCACAACCAGTCACAGAAGCACCTTCAGAAGGAACACTGGTACCATATTGAGTTTATATTTGGATTTTGTGCTTTGTTTGCGCTTTCTCTTTGTCTCTGCTGGTGGTAGGTTGGGGTGTGTTCCTTAATGGTTTCAGATCCCGCCCACTGCAATTGGTTCCTGCAATCTGTTGGTTGCTCACCTGCTCGACCCTTGTTGATCTCGCCTCTTGCCTGATGATTGGTTAACAAGGAGACCCAGTGGCCTACTTACGCCCTAGTGATGGGAAGTTTGAATCATTTTAGTGACTCAGTTCTTTGAATCTCGTTCATCAACATGAACGAATCTTTTTTTGAGTCATTTAGTTCATTTCGTCCTTTTGATCAGAAATAAAATAAAATGTTGCATTTTCCATAAACAGACCCCGAATATGTCTACATACACAAATTTTGTCTATAGTTCCAGTAATGAAAATATTACAATGTAGCTAAGGACATATTATGATAAACAGAATGAGCAGCTCACCTCATATATCTTCTAGTCCAAATCGTTCATTCTTTTGAATCTATTGCACTGCATAGCGTCTATGGGAGTCACGTGACAAAAGAACGAACGATTCGGACAAAAAGACTCGGCTAACTACTCATTCCTATTTCCTGTACATGACCTATGGAGGTTTTGCGATGCTTTGCGCATGCGCACCCAGTAGAAAATGAATCACTCTATGAGACTACTCGTTCTTCTTAGTTATGTTAAAGGCTTGTTCAAAAAGAACGAATCGCTCATGAAGATCCCTATTTAACATCTGATAAAGGGCAATACTTTGTATGTGGAAGAAGTGATTGTACACCTTGTGTAGTGCAATAACTTTTCATTTTAAACTAATTGGGCTTGAACCCCGGAACCCAGAAGTTATCAGAGTTGATATCCTCAAGCGGAATAAGTGGAAATATAAAGTAAATTGTGTAAGTTTCTCAAGACTCAGGAGTTTCTCCACCACCTCTATGGTTTATTCTCCTCACTTTTTGGCTACATGGTAACAATAAGAATCGTCGGTTGCTAGTATCGCCAGTTACGCTTAATTAGTTCCGCTAGGCACAGAAGGATATGTGTGGGCGGAGCAAAACAACTGGTTAAATAAACAAAAACAAATCTGTTCATAAAGTGTTTTTGGAACTGTTGTATAAAAGCAATATCACACTCAAGGTCATGCTGTTGTACTGAATATCGGCATGGCTGTGATATCTTGTGCACTACGACCACATCAGAGTCGTGCCGATATTCAGTACAACAGTACTCCCTCACGTGTGATCTTGCTTAAATATACAAAGGGGCCCAAAAAATAAACACACACTTCAACAGTTATCAATTACTGTATCTATACCGTTTTATGACAACTTTAATTAAATTATGGCTGCAGTGTGTAGTACTATGTTTCCTCTAAAGATGTCTGTAGTCGCACCATCGGCGATGCGATCATGTAACCATCAGAAAAGAGATGAACATATTTTTCAAGTTGAAATTAATATAGTAGTAATATTTAGCTCCTCCTTTCCTGTGCATACTGTAGACCCTGCCTGCATCCTCAACGTCTAACACCACGATGCTGAGAATGTGCGTGTGAGAGACTTCCACAAGTCCGTCCATAACCGTGGAGAAAAAGAAAAACCACCAGCATTTCCAGGCAACCTCCCATCTTTCCACCTTTACTCCAGAAAAACCATGTGTTACATTTGGCGTGAAGTTCTTACAACTGGCCTGTAGCTCCTCTTACTCATATTCTGCTGAGTCGGCTTCTCCAGTCCCAGTATTTTTGCTACAACAACGTGAAAGGCTTCTTAAAATATTAGACAATTTATTCTGGCTACATAAAGGATATACAAACCTGTCAGCTAGGGTGCACACTGTTATTAAAAATGTCCCGTAATTATTAGTTCTAAATTTCTTTAACAAGTTAAGACAGGTCTCAGAGCTCCCCTAAAGTGTGTCTGTTAATGCTCCAGCTGCAATAATCCTCAACTTTTCATACCACCAACTCCATTTATTTTCGCCCCTCCTCCAAATGTGCCGTTTCAATGTCTATAGAAATGAGCTACTCTTATGAGGTCACAATAGGGGAAAAAACAAGTCGGGGGGGTTTCTTATGAGGTCACAGTATGGAAAATTCGAATCGGTTTGTTTAAGTCATGGCTACAATAAAAATGGAGGAACGCGATGCAACCTACAGAACTAGATATCAACTAGATGCTAAGTGGTACTGAGAGAACTCGTCTCAAGAAGAGAATGTGTGTGGAAGTGGCGGGTAAAGCGGACAAAGTGTTCAAGACACGGGACAAGTCAAGTCAATATCAGAGACGGAAGCATTAGATGGTTTTAAGGAAGGCTGGTCTGGAAAATCGTCCAGAAAGATGAGGGAGAATAAGATGTGCAGTTGGCGGTAATGTAACCTACTGGATTCTAAATGCCGTTAAACAACAAAGAAAAATGAAAGAAGGAAATGTTTTTTCCCGCCCTCATATTTTTATATACACACACACACTGCAGCTTTGTCTGAATATCTAGAAATTACAAAAAAATAAAAATAAGATTTTGCGTTATAGGTGCCCTTTAAAGCAAAAGAAGCAAAAAATAATGGATGCACTAAATGCTAAAAAGCTCTCCAATTCATGTAAACATTATTATTTTTCACTCTGGTTGCTGCCGATAAGGTCATTTTAAACAAAAACCTTTGTGTTAAATTGAAAAAACAAACAAACAAAAAATAATTTAAATTATTAATTACAAAGACAGGCGAGAAGCATTTCCACTAGTGAGACTTTTGGAGCCCACTGAGTCTCTGTGTGAGAAAGGGCATGGCTCAGTGTGAGCGCAGTATGAGCATCTGCATTAGTGCCAGTGATGTGCAGGGTGCTGAGGTGGTGGTGGTGGTGGTGGTGGGAGGCAGACAGAGTGGAACCAGGCCGATGTCTTTTTAATGGACTATACTGCTTATTCAAGCCTCCATGCGCTGAAATTCAAGCCTGAATGCAATTACTTCTGAAGTCTAGCCAAGCTTTTTCCACTTTAAACAACCATTTCCCATTCTCCAGCAGTGCTTCTGACTCCGTACGACTTGGTGGAGTCGAGGATTAATAGTATATTAGTGCTGTAGCTCCGTATTATATCATCACTCATCTAGTAATAATGTCAACATGGAAATGTTAAGTCGTCTCGATGATGAACCAGATTCAGTGCACTTCTTATAACTCAAACGCTGTCTGATGACGGGACAAAAGTGAATAAGGAGTGTATGGATAGCTTTTTCTTACTTCAAGTGTAGGAACAAATATCAGAATTCAAAACGGAAGAGAAGTCTGAAGAACTACAGTATAAACACCACAGATTTAGCCAGTGTTGAATGTAAGTAAGAGCAAGTGCATGATCATAACCAGAACAAGTGAACTTGCTGATCCTTCATTATTAAATGCATCCTTTATCATATTTCGAAACTTTTGGAAGTATGTGTCGTTGACGGGAAGATAGTTCGTAGGAATAGTTAAAGGGTTAAAGCTAAAAATGTGTGAGAGTGATATTATTTCAGGTTTATTCCCACATACACGTCTTGAAAAAGTAGATCGGATAAAGATGAAGTTTTGTCTTAAAATTCACTTAGGAAAGTGAAAGTGTAAATATGAACTAATCCCAGGAGAAATATTCAGCTTATCTTTTCTAATTAATATCTATTGGTGCAGGTGTTTGTTTACATTGAGCGAGTAGCGCATTAGTAGATTATTTTAAAGTAGATTATTCAATCCGGCACATAACTGTTCATAACATCACTTTTACTCAACATTATGAATTCACTTAAACAAAGAATTCACTTATGAATGAAGGATAAACTTCAGGAAAATACCAAAGCAAGCAAAAGATCCATTAAATTCTATTCAGCGGTCGATTTAAGACGCGCCCACAGTTTGACACATGTGCAGTACACTGTCAAAACTGTTGTTTTATAATCTTGCACAAAACGGCTAATAACGTCACTTCTACTAAACATTTTGATTTCATTTATGGTGCAGGTTTAGCTTCAGAAAAATACCAAAGTACTGCCAAAGACAGACATTTTCTGAGACTGGTTTCGGGTCCTCCAACGTATGAAAAGTAAAGATATCATTGAACAAGCGAGTTCTGACCAATGTACAGACAAAACCTTTCTTTTATTTATATCGATGATAATAGCTCCACTAATTTACAGAATCAAAATCTTCTAGCATAAACGGTCGAATTTCCACTGGCTAGGAAGTGGGTGGGGCTTCGTTTCTTCGTTTCTTCCATTTCTTAGGTAATTGGACATTGTTTCATGATGAGATACCGTGGCAGCAAGGTGCACACATTGTATTGTAATAATCACGACTTTCATGTCCCGGAATATAACGAGTCTAGGATAAGAACTATGCACATTTGGACAAAGTCATTTCTCCTTTGAGAAGCACTGAACATGTGGAAATGTCATTCGGCTCTGGATCTTTTAAGCGTTTGATTAAGAATTAGAGCAGGCTTTGAAGGGGTGAATGTCCTAAGGGCTACGCGATCTAATGATCCATCCAGGAAAACATTGAAGTCTTCTCTGATAAGACAAGGAGCCGCTGATGTAGCCAGACTCATTATTAAGTTTAGCAAAAAAGTTGGGTCATCACAGTTGGAGTCAGTGTCATGCTATCCATGATAATTACATAGTCTTTTTCTGTTCTTCTCCTTTTTCAAACCGATGTACTTTTAAACCTCGATGAATTTATTAATAAGTGTAGAATATCCTTGCGCTTCAGATGAAAATGATGAAAAGAATATGCAATCGGTCTGTGTGCCTGCAGTTTGCATATTTTCCCCTGTGTTTTGTGGGTTCCCTCCTAGTACATTAAGTCCCCTACATACAAACATTCAAGTTACGAACTTGCAAAGATCGGAACGGATCACATGTTCAGCAGGTGTAAAAGCAGCGGCGATGAAGCTAAGAAATGCCAAGCAATAGCGATAAAACTATTTTGAGAAAATAATTGAAAGAATGAAGTGAGACAAAAAGATGACAGATATCGCTCATTCTTTTAACGTAAAATGTTCAATACTAAAGAACATTGTACTGTTATACACCGAGTATAGCTAATTGTGTTAGTATCCTAGTACCTAGACAATGTTTGTTGGACTTACGAACAAATTGGACTTACAGAACGGAGCTCGTTCATATGTAGGGGAATTACGTTACTCTGGTTTCCTCCTATAATGTAAAGACATGAGGTTTAAACTAATTCGTGTTTTCAAATTGTAATACAGACACTCACATGCTCATTCACACACTACGGACAATTTTGGAATGCCAATCAGCCTTATTTTCAGGTCTTTGGACTGTGGGAGGAAACCGGAGTACCCGGAGGAAACCTGCCAAACACGGGGAGAACATGCAAACTCCTTGCACGCAGACCCCGAGGTGGGATTCGAAGAGCAGCCAATTCATCTACATGCATTTCAGATCATAGCAGAGACTCTGTTGTAGCCCCCACATCGATACTGCTACTGTGAGGCACAAGTACTACCTGCTGCGCCAATGGACCGGGCCATGTAACTTACAACAAAGATGAAATAATTGCACAAAATTATAAGTTATTATAAAAAAGCCCTGGGAAATTATTCTTCTCTCAACATTACAGGGAGTCTGAATTTGCTCAAGTGCTTTGACTAGTGACCTAAGATAATTAAACTGTTCTAGATTCCTCAGATGTTTATTAGTAAAGTACAGGATGAATCCATTGTGCTTCAATGACAGTTTACTTGAACCATAAGAAATTCCGATTGTCCTGAGTTATTTTTTTTTGTCCTACAGTATGTGATGTAAATTCTTAATACACCAAAAAAAATGTCTGCTCTTTAAGAAGCTTTCCATGCATGATTTGTCTGAACCATGAGCAGTTTTGCCCTCTCATTACCATTCAGAATCCGAAGAACAAACTAATACAAGCCTGTTGTGCGCTGAAAATCTGTATTTTGGTCCAAAAGCTTGTCTCGGTCATCAGGTTTATGTTGTTTTTCCCCCCCTGTATATAGTCTTTACTTCCAGACATACCTCCCTTTTTTTGTGATGGCCAGATACAGTTGAGAGATAAGGTACAATTTTCATCATAGGTAGACTCTGTACTTATCACAAGCCTCAATTTCTGAAGAAATATACCTTTTGTCTCCAGAATAGATCTCATGAAAGCCTTGAGTGCGTCGTCATTGTGCTCAGACACAATTTTCTTTTCAAACCAGACTCAAAGTCACACCCAGGCCCTGTGACAGACTGTTAGCATTTCTTAAATCTCAGATTATACCCTGATGCTCACCAGTAATAGAGAATTATATTATTTTCAAGGACATAGATTAGCACGAAACAGGGCCACCTACAGGACTAAGGACCAACCAGACGAGCTCTTGTATTCACGCAGTCCATGAAGGATTTGAAGGGTTTTATTTGTCTGAAAAAAGTTTGTCAATCTGAGAAAAATCCTAAAAGTTTCTGTGCAGTACAATATATACTTGGGTTACATTTAAAACCGTTTCATCCACATACTGTAGAAACCAAGGGCCGTGCAAATCTTTGCTACTGATAAATAAATAAAATTATTTATTGTCTTAACTGTTTAACTGTAAGTATTAGCTGTCAGTATTAATGTGATAAAGCATGTGATTAATATGGAAATTGTAACTCATTATTTTTTGACGCAAATTAATCATATGACCAAGTTTGACCGTAATGGCTTCCCATAATCGCAGCGCGGTTACCCAGCTGTGTATGATAACGGCGTGTTTTACGCGAACAGTGGTGTCAAAAGTATTCACATTCATTATTTGAGTAGAAGTATGGACACTAGGGTTTAAAAAGACGTCTTTAGAAGTTGAAGTATCAACTCAAGCTTTTTACTCAAGTAAAAGTGTAAAAGTACTGGTTTCAAAACGTGAGGGGGGAAAAAGCATTAAGGATAAAAGCTTAGGCTGTGCCACGGGCCTATATACTGCACTAACACCTCTTTAAAAAAAAAA
>JAQMYL010000023.1:20061975-20074889 GCA_030014365.1 Clarias pachynema | reverse complement strand
TAGCAATTATTTTATTTATTACAAAGATTAAAAGATTATAAGATTGGAGCCTAATGAATGTGGCGAGTTCTCATTAGATGATATATGTGTGGAAATGCTCTTACTTTCACTATTATGTGATTTTTTTGTGGTTTTTTATTTTATTTTTAATGATGCAACTTCACCAAAAGTTTAAGTGATCCATCTTTTTTTCAATCATTTTATTTTTTCTGTGAAGTTTCAGCACTATCTGTAAAAGTTTTATATACAGTACTGTGCAAAAGTCTTAGGCACCATATTATATGCAGATTCTCCAGCAAGCTCAGTAAAACCTAACTCCTGATTTTAAGCAATGAGTTCTCACTCCAAATATTGACTGTTTATTTTATTACTCTTTATTGCTCATTATAGAAGTTTCTTTTTTGCAGAATTGTTTTTAAAAGCATCTTTTGCTCATGCCATATTTCTGTATGTGCCCAAGACTTTTGCTCAGTACTACAGTATAAGTAAAACAGCTGTTAGGTTTTACTGAGTTTGCTGGAGAATATGAGTCCTTCTGGTAACTGTCACACTCGCTCCTTTCTATTTTTATGCAAATCCCAGGAGCGTACATTAGGTTTTTTTGTTTCCATCTGAAAACTGGTCTGTTCTTGTACTATATTTCTTTCTTTACAGCTGTGCATATATTCTCCTGCAATGTTACTTATTTATTAATTTTTATGTTATATATGGAAATTCTGAATGATTTTGTACATAATTATGCAGACATGATAAACATACAAAATTGGTACAGCATATAATATGGTGCCTAAGACTTTTGCACAGTACTGTATATATATATATAATGTTTTGGTCAGTCTTTACGCAATTTAATGCTTACTGTGTTTGACTAATAACTTGACCGTTCTGAAACACAGTAACATCTTTTCCATAACTATGCGATACTTTGTCTGGCATGTTTGTTTAAGAAATCAGGAACTACTCACTGCATCAGTCAGGGTTAAACGAATGGTTGCAGCTGAGGCGTATTAATCGCTGCAGTAATTATGCAATCAAAGGATCTTAGGTATTTGCTTATTTAAATCCAAATGAGACTTTTTTTTGGCCAGACTTTGTTAAATACTTGGCACCTACTGAGTACTGAATATAATCACTAGCGTAACTTCACATCAAAATAAATAAATAAATAAATAATCTCTAGATCAACCTAAACATAAGCGTGGTAGCATATTTCGATGAACCTGGTACGTCATTAACACATCGGTATTGAGATCTCCAGTGAGACTCAATGTAAAGAAGAGATGAATGGGGTGTTTGAGATGAATAGATGCAAGATAAATGGGGTCTTTTGTCTCAGAAGAAAAGATGAAAGACGGTATAGTTTCAGAGATTGATGGCATGTCTATGTGAAAATGCAGATATAATAAGGATCTCTCCTTTATGATTTTTACCCCCCGTGTGGAACATGCTAAAGTCAAAACCATACAAACACTAACCTCTGTATCCTGGGAGGCGAGATTATTAACAAGGAATAAAAAAGATGAGAAAGAAGAAGAACGATACAGGAGAACGAGGAGTTTAAATACAGAAGTAAGTGAGAATAAAAAGGTGAAACCGATTACAAGATACGGTGAAGAGATCATCAAAACTAAATCTGGACCGAGCAAACTGGGTCAATAATTAAAAATGGCCGAGCCAGGAGTGCCGGACTGCACGTTTCATTAGCATGCAGCATGGGAATGCCATTTTGCAATACTTTTCTCTGTGATGAATATCTCGGCATTCTACAGCTTTTGACACTGACAGCTTGCACTTATGATATTTACAGAAGTATGTGATAGGCAAGGCCAACACTTCAAACTGTACTGACACTGTACTGAGAATATCACCCACACGTATCAGGAGAGGGGAGGGGGGGGGGAACCCGGGATAAACCGGACGATAGAAATCTTTTCTGAATTCCTGAATATGATGAGATGAATTTTTTTTTCAAAAAAGGAAAAAAAAAAAAAAATCTGCGAAGTCCTTTGGCTGTCCTTGTTTTTCTTAATAGTTTCCGCTCACTAAGTTGTTTGCTTGTAGCCATGAGGGGTACAGTGCTGTCTCGAAAGCCTTTCATCTGTGTCACATTACAGTCCATTAAACTCAACTATGTTGCAACGGTCACACTTAGGACACACACATATACAAATAAACACACACACACATACACACACTTGCAGAATGTCCCCACAGAATGCCTGTTGTGGCATGTATCCCTCTCTCCGAGAGAACTTGGCGCCTCTTCACCAGCTACCAAATGCTACTTTCATCTGTGACATTTTGGATGAAGAGCCAAGTATGCTGCCCTTTTATTGCTGGGAACTAGATGCTAATATTCCTTGTTACCATGGTCATATATTTCAGGTATCAGATTGCATCATGGTTGTGGTCATCTCTACGGCCAGAGTTTTATGTCTAATATTAAATTAGTTGCATAGAAATGAATGAGGTCATAGGGCATTGAGTACAAGGGTATAGAGTCAAGTACACAAGGAAGTCAAACAAACTTGCAAATCATGAAATCACTAAGGATTGATAATACCTTTCAGTATTACATAATGCTGTTAAATTCTGATCGACCTGCAGGTTTAGACCTCAAAAACTCAAGTTTGCTGCATTTCACTGGCGTTGTACAAGCACTTTGCACAAGGACAAAGTTGAATCTAACAGCTTATAGTGCCGATGTTATAGTGCTTGGGCCCAAATTAATAATAACATGTGCAATACCAATTAACATAATGTGTAATATATCTGGATTTTGTTTTTTTTCCCAGATGAGTGTACAGTATATTCATCTCATCTCAACATTCCAATCCACCAGAGACTATTAGGTCAGTGCTGCAAAGTTTTTTTTTTTTTTTTTTTTTTACTAATAATGTTTACTATCAAAGTGAAATTCTATGCTGGAAATATAACATATTCTTAGCCAAATCATTAGCTTTTAAAATACAAGTTATTATTATACTTAAATATCTTATCGGTGGGTCCAAGTTAATGTTTCACAAGTCAAGAAAATCTCCAAATCTTGGCATTCACGTCCCGAATAAAAACAGATAAATCCAAGCCAAGTCCGCCGCCAGTTTTGAGTCTTGAACAAATCACAGTGTGCTTTTTACCACATTGAAATTCAGAGTAATCATTAGTGGAGTTAAATTGTTAAACGTCAATGTTCACTTTCTAGGCAAATTGTGTAAATGTACTGTAAATCTAATCTAAAATCTTTATAAAAATATTTATATTTTATTTATATATATAATATTTATATATATATATATATTGTAGGAATTTGAGAGCTTCATACAGTAGCGAAGTTCTTTAAGTTAACATGAGATCAAGTGTCCATCATTCTTATTAAGAGTAACTGTTTATGTTAGTTTAAATTGCTTTTGCCTTTGAACTTTAAAATTTTCAGTTGTTGATTTTGTGTTTGATATTTTTGAACAGCAAACAACTATCTTTTGGATTATCTTTAGGGTCGATAGGGAATGAGTGTCTTTCACATTTGATACCGTCTGGTGCATGTTGATTGGCTGGTTGAAATTTAGCCATGGAAAGGAAAATGTATGCTGATTTGTGGATTATAAAAATATATATATTATAATTTTAAGTGCATAATCTTTCAATATAATCCGTACTCTTTGGTTCTAACACTGTATCAAGTCTTTGCGAGTCAGTGGGCTCGAGTCCAAAAAGAGTCAGAAGTCAGAAGTCAATGTTGAGTTGGAAGTCCGATCAAAAATTTGAGTGAAATCTAGTTGAGTCCAAATCACACGAATCAAGTTCAATAATTGCTTCTATGGTGAAGCTTTAAGTATGAAGATATTTATTTATCATTTACGGAAGGAGTCTCCAGTGTTAGCCTTAGTTAGTTTCCTGACACCAGACATTCTTCAGCACTGCGGACTTCGTACTTTCCGCTAGGCTCGCAACATGACTAGTGACATTATTTGTCTTATTTCATTGTTAGAAAATATCTGTTTAAAGCTGCTACAAAAAAAAAAAAAAAAAAAAGTGATAAGATCTTACTTGCGAGTAATTTGTTAATAAATTAAAGATTGTAATTGTTGGCAAATTGCTGTTGTATAAGAGGACACGCTTCAAAATATGCAGATGTGGAAAAATATTCAACTTTGAGGTGTCAATTATGTTTCTTTCACTGCATGCTGGTCTGTTCTGGAATCTTTTGCTCTAGTTCCCATGTCATACAAACTCAACATGCCTGGTCCTGTTATTAACTGTTCGGCGACAAAAAAAAAAAAAAAACGTTTCAATGCACTAGCTCAGGAAAAAAATTTTGCACTTGGCTGCACTTGTATTTTGAAAATTTTGCACTTGACTGGCTCATAAAAGGATCCGGGAAGACAGGACCTCTCTCAGGTCCCGTGCTGTCACATTGGGCTTAATGATGTTTCCCAGCTATCTGAAAAAACCCCGGTGCTTCCTTTGGGACGGAGAAGGTCTCTTCACAGGAAGAAAGGAAAGAGTTTATGTATTCTTCGAAATCCTTGGATCTTGCTCATGTTGACTGAGTCTTCACAGCATGTGGAGGTCGGCAAAGACCTCGTTACCCCCCAACTCCTAACGCTGCACACCTGCTCGGCCAGCGAGTGGTAGACCTGTGACTGTTTAGCTGAGACGGCCGCACTGCGTGACTGGGAAGTGGGAATATCCACTGTGCCGAAGGTCAACGTACAGAGTGGAGGTTAAATCTACTGCTACATGCTTTTGTTTTACAACATGTAGAACACTCAGCAAATTTAACAAAACTTACTTAGTCTTAACTTAACAAGTTCTATTGTAGTCAGAAGTCTTGGGCATACAGTAGGCTACCGTTTCGAGGTGGCTGATGTAAATGTGCTAGCAATAATAAGCTCCGCCCCCGTCTTTAAAACATAAAAAGACCTCCATATATAAGGGTAGAGTGTTGCCATCCACATCAGGTAATATTTACTAGTAATAGATGTGCTATGACCAATTATTTTACTGAGCTTTGTAGAACCAAACTCAACAGCACCAGTGGCTGTAATAAGAATTACACTGAATAAAGTCAAGATTTCTTTGTAGCCCAGACTGTAACACTGGACTGGATTTCATTAAATGCTTTTTATCTGCTTGTTGTCTCACTGTTCACTTTATTAATAACATCTTCATGCCTGCACATTTATTGTCTGCAATTATCCATTCTTTTTTTTATGTGGCTGTAATGCATAAACAGATTCAGATGCAGGTCGAGAGCTTCTGGTAGATATTTTTTCCAACCTTCAGCTATCCAGTTACAGTCAACTTGTTCCTGGCTGACAGGAGTGAAGATGCCATTCTGCTCACCACAGAGTTGAAGTTTGACCTACTGTGCCATAGCATTACTGTAAGCTTAAACCAGTCTGGCCTTTCTCCTCTGACATCACTCACCAACAATGTGATTCTGACCACAGAGCTGATGCTACTTGGATGTTCAATTCCCTTTTTTTTAGCACTACTCCAGGAAACAAAAGTGCTCAGAACAGAACTGCTCAAACCAACACCAACCATCTGGCACCGGCAACTATTCCAACAACCAAGTCACAGTTATCATCTTTCTGATGTTTGTTTTAACCCTTAAGGACTGATTCAGACTACACAAAGTCACAATAAATAAGAAGAATATTCATAAAAATGATAACGATACCGTTATTGTCTTGGCCTTGCACTTCTTTCTATTAAAAAAAAAATCTGTTTTGTGCAGCCTGTAATTTTAGTATGCTAATTAGTTCCAACCTCCCTTCCATGGCACTGAGATCATGTGACCTGAGACCACTTAAAATTTTTCTTCAAAACAACCATCATGGTGGACACAGAGCCAGCTCGCAAAATAAGACGAAAGATTTTTACGGAATCTACCAAGAAAAATCTTCACTTCACAATCTTCACTTCATCTGCATGCTCATTAATATTCATGAGCATTTGCCAAAGATGGGCGTGTACACCGGATTAGCCTTGTCCGTGTTCAATTATTTCAATGTTTATACACCACATTATATTTGCCATAGTGACTTTATTTAATTTTTTCTCTTCATTTCTCTTTAACATACATCCTTACATGTGTTATATAATTTTTAGGAACCATATATGGTCTGTGTCAATCTTTAACTGAATTTATTGACCCTCATTTACAGGAGTAGATACACATGTAATGTTATGTTATGTTATGTAATGTTAAGTAACTCAGTGGTCAAGGCATTGGATTACAGTCCAAAAGAGCCCAGGTTCGAACCCCAGTTTGGGCCCTTGAGTGAGGCCCTTAACCCTTAACTGCTCCGATGTATAAGGGGATAAAAACATAGAGCAAGTCGCTCTGGATAAGGGTGTGTGCCATAATGTAAATAAGTGCATGTTGCATAACCATCAGCATCATTCCACGTGTCCATACTTCTGCGCACCAGTTTTTTGTCAGTTCAACGTGGGGAAAAAGTAATAATAATAATAAAAAATAATAATAATAAAAAAAAAATTTTAAGCACAGTGACAATAAGCATTTTGAAAAGCTTGAAGCAGCCGGCTCCCGGTCGTGCTGAGTAGACATGATAGGAATAGAAATAGAAGTCTAACTTTAAGTCTAAAGCCAAATAGTAACATTGACTTTGGCTGTGTAGCATTTAAGTGATTCTCCATGCGTAGCCTAGAACAATAATGAAGACGGGAAATCTGCGTCTCGGTCCAGAATATAGTGAGGTACGGAACCGCAACGAGCACCTTGAGGGGACGAATGCATGAGTGTAATCTAAAATGCAATGTTAGTAACTTAAATGATGCTGCAAATGCTATATAAATGTTTGATTGGTATTTTTAGGACTTATTTTGGAATTTCTTTTTTTTTTTTTTTCTTCTGTTTGACTTTTGACCTGAACTCTGAGATATAATCACAAAATGTGCTGAAATTACTGTATAGAGAGAGAGATTCCTGACTCTTACCTCCGGTCAACATCAAGGCGCATTTGCACATGCAGTTGTCGTTGTCCATGTCTTTGGTGCTAAAGTCCGCTCCGTGGATCACCAGACTGCTCTGTCTGCCCGCCGTCCCACTGTGGCTCTTTAAGGACAATCTGAACGCAGGAGAGGAGAAACTCGGTTAGTGGAAATGATGATTACAGAGTGAAAAATCCAGGCCCTGAGACATCGGACTAATGAGGAAATCATTATAAATCTTCAAAGGCTTCACAGAACTACACTATTAGGAGGAAATAGAGAGGAGCAGACATGAGACACACCTTTACTCCAAATGCACATATGGAAATGTGACTTCATTACAGCTATATAGTGCATTTACATCATTTTTTAAAATTATTTAAATATGATATATCTTGGGATTTATTTACTATTACTGAGACAAATGGTTTAAAAAACGATTCCAGGAAATCTACATTAGCTGTAAGACTTTAGTAAAAAATAAATAAATAAATAAATGTATACATGAGTACACAAAATTGTTAAGAGACGTTAGCTTCTGTTTTCAAGACTGAGACAATAAAATAATCACATGCATAATATTATTATTATTATTATTATTATTATTATTATGATTGTTTCATTGAGCACATCAGGCAATTGGTGTCACCATTTCTATCGCAGCTGTGTGTTTCTTTTTTTTTCTTTTTTACAGGCCTGGGTTTCTCTATCCCACCTCCCAACCCTCCTCATTTCTCATCCCGGCTTCGGGAGCGGCAACATTGGAGTCATTTTGCGTCGGCATAAGGTTGAGTGCCTTGCCCGAGTCCCGAATTATAGCAACCTGGGAGTGTCGGTGCACAAATCCCCGGCCCTCTCATCAGCAACCTAAAGCGATCATTGCTTCTTCCAGGATGTTATACAGAAAATAAATGAGGTCCATCATTTAAAGCATTTGTTGAGTAATTTAGCTCATACAAAGGAAAAAAAAAGAAAAAAAGCTACAGTTGTGCCAGGAAAGTAAATGAGGTCCATCATTTACCCAACAAACAAAGCTACTTAGAAGTGCTATTATTTATAAGAACACTTAGAACCCACATATGAGCAAACATGTGCAAACTGTCTCCATGTTTACAGTGTGTTCGAGGTGAGCACTGGTTAACAGCTTGCATCTGTTTGTGCGACAGTGAAAACACACACACACACACATAAAGCGGAGCCAGTGCTGTATGTATAGGGGGCTGAGCAGTCTGAGCAGCACATGTGGAAGATGTAAATCAGGAGCCTTGAACTGTGGTGCTGAGGGATGCGGAGAAGAAGGCAAAGACGAGTCCACGTGAGAGCACATCCAAACGCGCTCATTAAGACCACACAGCATTGTGAAGCTGATAGATGTTCCAAGACATCTGAACGAGGTTAAAGTGTGAATTAATACGAAAGCAAAGCCTCTTCTTTCAATAACAGTACAGTATGTGCAGGCGCTTTTGGCTTCCGTGACGTTAGAAGAACGATGAAAAATATGGCCATTTTAATTTTTTATATTATAGTTTTTTTTTGTGAGAAAACAGGAAATATTTGGCTGGGAAAAGCCACAGAGTGACACGTTTTGGGTTGGAAAAGACAGAAATGCTATACAAATTAGAGAAGTGTCACGCAAAGCGAATGAAACAGGAACACAGATCAAACGTGGCCTAAATCCCTAAATCCCATTAAATAAGACTTTGCAACAAATGTTAACTACTTGGAGGTAAATATGCTCCAGATAGTGAGCATGCTGAATGTCAAATGAAAGGATTAGTGGTAAATTAGTACAAGATTGGGTCCCAGGCATGTTCTTGGCATGGGTACCATTTTACAGAATCTGGAAATGTGTGTCCAAGCAGCCTAAAAATAACTTTTATTGCTAATTCTTGGATGACCTTGTGTCTACCCGGCATGCTTAGATTATTTGTACGAGTATACAGATATACTGTATTAGTCCACTCAAGTACAGGAAGCGACATGGACACGCAACCGTAAATCATGAATCAGACGACTTCACACAACACGACATGCTGAGGTCAATACGGTTGGTGTGTTTTAGGAAATAATAATTTATTTTATACATTCGTTTGGACACTAAAACACGTTTTTGCACGTCCTGTATCAAACCCGTAGTGTCCTCATATTCCAAAGCACTTCTCAGCTTTGTATTATTCTTAGTAATTTATTCACCATAGTCCAATAGAGTACTTACAGTAAGGCAACATTTCTGACACGACCTTCTCACGTTAGCGCGCTAGGGTGTGTTGCGTTTTGTTCTTCCAACCTCCTTGACCTAGCTCGTTAAAAGCCGCTGTCTTGGGTACGACTCTCCTCCGCTCTTATTATCCGTCCACGAGGGGCCTTCTTTTCTCAAAACATGAACGCTCAGGGTCAAGAAGCAACGTTGCAGAACCAAGCCAACTAGAAATAAGCAAGAGCAAAGTGAAATATGCCGAGCCTCACACACGATCGTGTCCCGAAATCCACCCCCTCTTAATGGGAATGGACAAGAACGAATGAGTGTTATAAATCCCACTTCGGATGAAGCTTGGCCGTGGAATGGGAAAAGTTGATTGCGTTTCGGAGTGGTGTCGAAGGCTCGTCGCGATCCACCAAGAGGGCGGTGATGCAATGCGAGGGGTCGAGGAGCCAAACTTGGGGTTATGTGGTTGTCATTGCAAACACCAAGTTGGAGATCTGTGTTTTGTTTTGTTTTTTATTTCCAACACTTAATCGATCCAACGGGTTTCCTGGTCAAGGGTTACCTGATCGCTGTGACTTCAATTAACGAGGGGAACATGATGTAATGCAGAAGAATACAAATGGGCTGTTTGTTTGGAGATTTCCCTAAACATCTTCTGCCAAAATCCTCTGAGATCCTTTGTTGATTGCATGTCGGAAAACACTTAAGTGTTCCGCTATGCAAAACGCACCTGCCAATAGTCCCTTAATTTCCAAGAATATTCAGTATATACAGTACTATCTGCAAACTTACAACAACATACATATGACCCTATGAATTCTTGCGCATTCTGCAACGTTCATGAGCAAGTAATCTCCTAACTGGCACTTCCTGGCACTAAACAGACAAATAAAATGCACCCCATTTCCCTTTCTAACAGTTTACGCTGTGGTCACTGCTTCACTCTGATAAGATGATCAATCCAGGAGGCTACACTATGCAGTGCTCATGCATGCAACCAAACAGATAAATACACACCAGTTCATCTCCGATCGAGGTGCTGTGACTTCTGCTTAACCGTGATAAGTAGACGGGGACAACAAAATAAAAAACGGTGGGGTTCCTTCCTTCCTTCCTTCACGTCCAAGTCGTTATAAGTCTTTTCCATAATGTCTAACAGCTCTCACCAAAGACAGGAACATCTGTGCAGCTTATAGTCTTCCACCCCTCGCTCAAGTCATTCTTCTTGAGAGAGCCTTTAAGCAAACTCCTGGTCAGCCACACTGAAATAACATAGAGCTCCCTGGGGCCCAGGCTGAAAAGGTAGATCTCTAACGCAAACTGAGGATAAAGAGTCGAATATGATCTACCTTTGGCAACGGAACCCCAGGGAACGTACCATCTGATTTGTGGGAACGTGGCCTGGTGCATGGGATTGCTTCATCACCGGATATGTGACATTTGCACAGATTAATAGCAAAGCGTACGATTGTATTATTTTTGTCCTTGTTTTCTCTGTCTGTTTGGAATTTAGTTTCAGTAAAAAGAAACAGAGGAGAGAAAAAAAAAAACCTCCCCATAAAGGCAGCTGCTTGTAATGTGTTCTTGACCAAGCAGCCCACCATGTAACAATGCTTTGCGCAATTGTCTTTCACATGTAAATGACCATAATTCATGAGTATATACACTCTGTGTTTGCTTAGAACGTACGGTTGGCTGCCTCGGCCGTCCCAAATTGAGTTTACATTACATCCTGTCAGCACGAACGATGTTTTTTCCATTCGAGCAAAAGTAGGAGAATACACAGGAGTATCGTATTATACATAGAAGCAAAGCAGCCACAACACTCCATCTCCTGTAGATTAATGGATGTGTACCATCCAGAAAAGTTGAGCCACGGCCGCTTAATGCTCGCAAGAAATCTCCAAACGAGTAGTAAAGTCACGCACCACATAGTGCTCCATAGATCAGGACGCAGGTACTGTACTGTACAGCTAGGATTTAAGTAAGTGCGATGAACTTTCTTTCCTTTAACAAGTTTCGATGCCAGAGCACATCAATATAATCCTGTAGAGAAACCGCAATCAACCCCTCAGTGTGCCTTTTATCCATCAGCACTTATCTGAAACCCGGCACTTGAAGTACCTGAGATGAGACCTTAAGAGTGCAACCAATCGTTCTGGTAAAGAGCTGCTTCGCTTCTTCAGAAATGCTGCAGCTTAAAAGTGTATTATTACAGCTTGGAACAAAGGGGTGTATTCATCATGCGTGGTGAGGATTTAATACCGAATTGATGTGAACTGGTATACAGAACTCAGGTATAGTATAAACAAGCAGAGCGGCGAGTTTGCCGTAAAACAGGGGTGTGTCCCAGAGTGTGTTTGAGCTACATTATTTGTTGCGCCTCAAAAACATACATCTTCTGTACTGTACACTTTCTGACAGTTTAGTGTAACCGCTGCCTATAGAATGTAGATGTATTGTATGTTTTGGGATGTAAATCCAAAAAACAATATAAGAATCCGATTTGAGACCATTATTAAATACATCGCCTGGCCAAGAAAAAAAAAAAAACAATGTGAGATTTCTTTCCACCACCTTTATCTTTGATCACATACCCATACCCAACCCTGGACATTACCATTTTTTAATTACCATTTTTATCTAACTTCATTCCACACAAAAATGCCATAAATCTATATCTACTTTGTACAGCTGTTTTTCTTATTGTTCTATATTTCTTCATATATTTTCTATATTGTGTATTTTTGTTGTACAGTTATTTTATTTATTTTAATTTTATATTTTATTTTATTCTTTCTTAGTTAAATTTACCTTCTATTTTATTTTTCATATTTATTTTCTATTCATAGTCTTTTATTTTAAGGTCACGAGCAGTTGTCTAAGCATTTCACTGCATATCGTACTGTGTATGACTGTGTATGTGACAAATAAAATTTGAATCTGAATTTGACATACAGTATATATGTGTGGTGGAATAACCTGGTCATTCAGTACCTTCAGGTCGTCAGCTGATTTCATTGTATTGCCACATACTGTACGAGGAGCGGTTATGAAACTCGTATTATCGAATGAAAAAATTAATGGAAAATGTTTCCTCAAATTATGTCTGATTACATTTTTGAAAATTTCATCTACAGTACTTAAAAAAAAACAAAAAAAACAGAGTAATTCTCCACGATGCTGCTAGAGGGTCACAATCAAAATACTGCACCCGGTTGAAAACATTTAAGTGAGCCTTCCTCATGACAACGCACCAGCCCTTTCAGGTGAAACCTGCAAGCGACTTGGGGTATGAAATTCCTCCCTCATCCCGCTTACTCCCTCGATCTTGCACCCAGTGGCGAGAAGCTTCCTCTTCCATGACTTGAAGAAACGACTTCATGGGAAGCGTTTCAAAGAAGACGACGAGATGATTACCGAGGTGGAACTTCAAGAGCTTGTTCAAGAGGGCTGCTTCAAAGACGATCTCCACCAGCTCATCCATCGTTTGGAGAACTGTGGTGGAGCCTTAGGTGGAGGATATGTAGAGATGGACTAAGCTCACGACCAACGTTCGTTTTCATTGCATTATTTTTTCTTAGCAATGATCATAATTTTATGACCGCACCTCGTAACGTTGCTGAGTCTAGACCTGAGCAACTATAGCAACCGCAGATCATAAGAGTCTTGTACAGTGGACACTATGCATGATGGAGCATCGCTTCATGCGCTTCCCTTCTTACCCTGACACGCCCATCACTCT
>JAQMYL010000023.1:20036269-20049434 GCA_030014365.1 Clarias pachynema | reverse complement strand
ACACACACACACGCGCACACACACGCACACATATTTGGCTATTAAGATTTTTTTATATATGGACATTTGGATTAAGCCTGTTTAATTAATATAACTTTTTATATGTTTTTTATTTTATTATCATTATTTTTTTAATTAAAACCAAGGACCAATTAAAAAGCTCATAATGTGCTAAAGCGCAGATCCCCTGGTCATGTGAATCGAGTCATAACCTTCTCCAGACCCTACATCTAATAATGCACGCCTTGTAAAAAAATGTTTATTCCACTTGATAACGACTCAAATTGATTAAAGTCTTTAAACAGGGAAGAAATTTGGCAAAGGAGAAAAACACAGCCATCCTCATATAAGGATCTTACAAGCCTATATATACACACAGCGAGAGAGAAAATGTGATGTCATATCAGGACAATGAGGTCTCATGAGGCTACAGCGGCATTAATTACACCCGGTTGATAAAAAAGCCCCGACTTAATGGTAGAAAACATGTGATAAAAAGTATCACGTTACATCTCTGCATTTCATGACACACACACGCTCAAGCTGCGCTCCGTTAACAAAAAACGTATTCATCACCGAAGAGCGGCCTCGTGTCTACAGCGTGTCAAGGACAATCCTGAGAGCGGACGTTTGGTGAGACGCTTCATTCAGGACACAATTTATATCTCCAGTTTTCCTCCGTGGGTTAGAGGAGGGTGACCACCAAGCTGTGTGTGCTACAGCTCTGAAGTTGGGCATCCCTGGTAAACCTCATGCATGCGAAAGGCCGTGAGTTTAATGTGCGAAATAAATCGACGTCAAGATGTTTCTCCCTTATTATCAACGGCAATAAAATTTCACACATCTGCTTACTGTTCTGCTGGCTGTCCTAGACATCCCTCACTCCTATCAACTGCCTAAATGAAGCTTAGATGTGTGATATTTGTTGGCGTACCATCTTGTACTCTTTCCATGTCTTCTGAAAGTCGACACTGCCGTTTTCTCGCCGTTGAATTACCGTCCATCCTCCTCCAGCAGACTCCATATTACAGTATACCTACACACACACACACACACACACACACACACACACAATCACAAATCCATTAAAGCATTTTATTATTATACCGTATATTGTTATATATTATTATATATTATTATTATATGCTAAATTCTTGCAGGCAAATAAATCCCTAACATATCACTTTCCAGATGTGGAAGAGCAAAGTTTTTTATTTTTTATTTTTAAGGACTGATAATCTTACTCGAAATCTTGAATACTCAGTTACAACACTGAGTGTAAATAAATCAACTTTTCATGATTGATAGTCTTAATTCATTATTATTATTATTATAAAAAATTTTTAATAAGCGTGTCCAAAATATTAAACACACTGAACGTTATTGGATGTCTGTGTTTTTCCTGCTTGATTAAAGATATCAAACAAGAAAGGTTTGTCATATATATTTTTTTCCCTCTAAGGGCAATTACGCTACGTAATGTGCTGCTTTCCCCTGAATTGATATTAGCTAGGGCTATTAGATTTTTTTTTCTTCTTTTCTTTTTTTTTTTTTTTAGCTACGTAACTAATTAATACACAAATACGTAAAACTGCAGATAGACAGATGTTCCCAAACAAGCTGCTTTTCTTTTTTAAACTAAAGTAGGCTTGCCTACATGTTTAGTTAGCAATTAGAACAGGGAAGGAGTCCAGGTCTAAGATCAGAGCGGAGACAAAAAGGGGACACATGGCTGTAATCTAGGCATGTGTGACTCGGTGTAAACCAATAAGCAGCAAATCGGTGACTGCCTTTCTTTGGTGGTGGAGGAGAGATTTTGTTAACCTCACATGCGTCCAGCTGAATACACACAGTCCAGTCAGAGGACAATTACCCAAGACCCACAGACTTGACTCGTGGTGAAACTAGACACTCAGGCACATGTCCATACACAAACACACAGATACCAACTATGCTGAAAAGTTTCGTGCATGAGTCAGTTTGTACTCAGAGCATGGTCATAAAGTCTTAAGTCTGTTTAAAGAACACAACATACTGTACACATTCCTCCTATATATATATATGTTGTAGAGCTTTATCAGAGTCTCTCCTCTTCTCAACCAATGAAAAGCAAATCTGTTCGATCGGCTAAAAAAATGAATACTTTTTGGACTGACCGAAGTTTTTTTTTTTTTTTTTTGAGTTCTGGATTTCGAGCCATTGATATAAATAAATGATAAACTTTGTGTAAACTAAATGACACTCCACCCTAAACTCTCTGCACTCAGCGTTATCTTGTTAAACCAGCAACTACGTCAATGTTGCTCACGACTGGCTTTCTTCCAGTCTGCCAATGTTTCGCATCAGCTTTTTCTAATGCACTATTATTGGGTTTCCTAATCTGGCTCTAATATGCCCATGATATTCTCATTTGCTGCGTTGATTAAACGATGATTTCAGTCAGATATGTTTGGAATAAGTAATTCACTAAAATAAGCAGTGAAGGGTGAGAACGTGAGAACCAGAACAAGAAAAAAGAAAAAAAAATCTTCTGCATTTACTTTTTTTTTTTCCTCCTTCTTCTTGCATGATGAGAGATCTTAAGAGTTATAAACACACACACACACACAAACACCTTTTTAGTTTCTTGTGGACCAGTGTTGATGGTGTATACTCCATTTTTCTGGAAGCCTGCCTCATAGAAATCAGCACAGTCCCGGTATTTCTTCTCCTCGTCAGCTTGTTTTGTGCTGTTAGGCACCGCTGTGAAAGAAAGAAAGAAAGAAATGAAAGAAAGAAAGCGTGAGTTAACCCTATCTCAACATGGAATTGTCCTTTATTGTCAATTTATTGGTTGAAATCTTGGGAAACATCCTTCACAGCCGTAACCGAATCGTATTAACCATCGCAATCTGTCAAGCTGAGGAGCGTCCATTCCAATAAAACGATACCGGATAATCCACATACTGACATTCTACGGCACGCATGACAGTAAAAAAAAAAACAGAGGGTGATGATAATCTTTACGAGTCCTTTTATATTCGTGTCATCTGTGGTTTATTAGAACTATCCGAATATTAAAACATGACGCAATGCTTTTGGAGTAAGAGCAGAGGAACATTTTCTGAAACGACGTCCAGGAAAGATTAAATAAAATATGGTTGTGATTGGCAGGGAGGCCTCAGAATTTATTGTTTTTCAGGATGGGAAAGGGATAGAATGTGTTTCGAATCATATGACACATTTCATATCTCCACTTAGAGAAGAACAAATCAATCACACGAGAAAAGAACACCGGGACATCGGGCTGCAGTGATGTAGCAATCTGTTATTGTGTACTGTAGAAGACACGGTTTAGGAACGAACGAGTGAACTGAAGCGCTACTTCATAACACAGAGCTCAGTCTAACCGAATAAACATAGAAAAAATGTAAAATACACCATCGTTTTTTTGTTTTTTTTTCTTCCTCGGATTGAAATGCCCACATTGTGTGAATGTTCAATAGCGAGCACTGTATGTACATATACTCTAGTCTCATGGAAAGGTCTCTGGTGGTTTGCGATCGATAAGATCTTCCAGTGAGTGACATGTTTGCAGCGTGAAAGCTCTTTAATCAAAGCACCGATCTCCTGCACCCAACGAGGAAACGTCCGACTCGGCTCAGGCCTCTCGATGCCTGCAGCTGGCTCTCCCTCCATCTGCACGTAATTACCCCTGCCAATATTTTGAAACCAAGCAAAGGTCTGCGGACAAAATACTACAAGCTATAAATTTCAAGTTCCTGTTATAACAAGTGGTTTATATTTACACGCCGAGTCCTTGGTTATATCTCTGAAAATGTCCTCCCGTATTCTTCTCTCTCTCTCTCTCTTACGCTTCTCTCTAAAGATCCCGGCTCAGCTTTCACACCCTTGTTTTCACTGTCGGGGCTGTTTTTCGGGAGAAGAGATGTCACCGCAGGGCAGGATGGGTGTCCGGGCCTGGCTTTGATCCCTGGTGCGAGGCGGAGGGCAGCGGAGATAGAAAGAGCTTCAAGAGAGAGACTATTATAGCTGCTGCCTCGCTGTGAAAGAACCAAGTGTCAGTGACGAGAATCTCCCGCAGTGACAGGTTCATAGAGTGGAACAGCACGCTGCGGAGTCTAGCACAACAAGAAGCCGGAGCTGTCTAACGGAGATTTATTGCTAGACGGGAGCCGAAGAAACCGAGACAAAATGTCCAGACAGATCTAAATGCAGCGTACCTGTGGATGTCCAAACGTCTGTGGATGAATGAAGGTCTGTTTATCAGATGGACGTCCTAATGGACTCTCAATGTTTAACCGACCTAATGGGCCGTCGTAATTACAACTGCAAGAGCTAACACTTCAACTGACGTGTTTATAGGAAAATGATTACTGGGAATATATGCAAACCCAGTACAGGAGAATATGTCAGCCGTGGAACCACTGAACCATGATCAATTTCTCAGATTCCCAAGTTATAAATGTTATGTAGAGCATTTATTGAAAAGAAAATGACAAAACATCAAAATAGCTAAAAGTTGCAGTGTTCTTGAGAAATGTCCTGCAATATAATGTTTGAAGTAAGAAATGTTCAGAAATCATTACTTATTGGAACAACCTTGATTTGCAATCAACGCATTCAAACATCTTTGCGTGCTCCCCAACATTCTTCACGTTGCCATTGGGCACGTTTATACCACTCTTGGCGCACACACAAAAAAATTCAAGCAGCTTAGCTTTGTTTGACCATCCAGCTTCCCGTTGATCACATTTCACAGGTTTTTAATGGGGTTCTGATCTGGAGATTGGGCCGGCCAGGGCAGGGACTAGATCTGGCGCTCCAACATCCACACTTTGATTGACCTGGCTGTGTGGCATGAAGTATTTCCATCCATCCATCCATCCATCTAGGAACTTCTGTAGTCCAACTGAGGACCGTGGACGCCAATGGTGACCACTGTATTTATTCTCATTTTATGACCGTGCTAGGACCTCCGGTCAACGTTCACACACATTCACAAATCGCTTCACTACGGGCAATTTGGGAACGCCAGATAGCCTAATCTGCATGTATTTGGACTGTGGGAGGAAACCTGGAGCCTGGAAGGAACCTGGAGGAAAACCCACCAAGCAAACATGCAAACTCCATGCACACAGACCGGCGAGACGGGAACCGAACCCAGACCCTGGAGGTGCAAGGCGACAGTGCTAACTACTGAGCCACCGATGAAGAAGGAAGCAAATGTTCTTTCAGTGAAACCTTGTATGTTGCTTGATTCATGCATCCTTCACAAAGACAAATCTTGCCTTGATGAAGCACCTCATCAATCCTTCTCCTTCTCCTCCTTTTTGGCAAACCTCAGCCTTGATCTTCTTTGCTTCTCATTCTTGAAGAGCCTTTTCTCCTGGCTTCACATGACTTGCCTCCAGGAGCCTGATTTGAACCTTCCTCGGTATGCACTTCATCTAGTGTAGGCACTTGAAGGTCACTTAATGTCATCCTACAGTTGTTGAGTGACATTCAAATGAGTTTGCTGTCATCCCTGTCAGTGGAGATTCATTTTTGTTCCTCTGCCAGTCTGCAGCTTTGTTGTCTCCAGTAGCTGCTGCTTGACCTTGTTCTTGTGTTTAAGATTTCAATTTTAAAGATGGAAGCAACCTGATAGTCACTGTATCCATGTGCCAGTAACGCCAGGATCGCGCCCATCTTTTCCTCATTTAAAACATCTCAACTCAACTCTTTTGGTTATTTTTAAAATTCCATTTAATGTTCTACTACTGCAGCGCTGTTTTTGCTATGCAGGTGGTCCCATTGCAAGAGAAGAGAGATCATCACAGCAGGGTTTTCAATAAATAGGATTCGATTCTCATAGGATCAGAACCTCATAAAACAGAACGAGCTGTGCTTGTGTTGGAATTCAACAAAGGTTGCCATATCTGTAAAGATTCTGATGTAAGAAAAAAATTGCAGTGGTCTCTGGTTCTTTTTTTTCTGTATGTCCAGTGAATGCTGATATCTCTGATGAGGGACATGCAGGGTCAACGGTCCGACATTCCTACTAGGACCTGTGTAGACACTTGTTGACGGGTTTTATTGGTCGATGTGTGCGTCTGTCACCATGCCTCCGAAAGTCAAAGACATTTTCACTGTGTAGCAACATCTGGAGACATCTGGACTTAGCTCTTTTCAAAATTGCACTCGAATACACTATAATTATGCAGAAACCGAGGATAATTAAAAAAAAAAAAAAAAAAAAAGAAAGAAAAGAAAAGAAAGACAGAAAAAAAAAGCAATAATTTTCACAACAGTGTGATGCTAACAGTACGGGTTCCCAAGGATAATAAAGATGCACTTAGCACTTAATGATCACATATCAAGAGCTATTAAACAGCTTGTGTCCTGGCACTTTATTGAGAAATGTTAATCCATTATTCTCTATTTATGTATGCGTTCTTGTCTCGGACAACAAACCTTCCTGAACTTTCAAACTTTCGTACAAAGAATTAATACGACTTTATACAGTACATAAGTAAACTGAGAATAAATTCAGGTGAGCACGTCTTGTTTATGGCCAATATAAACCATAAATCCCAGACACTCACATGCGCTATAAAATTTAACTCTATTAATATGAGATGTGCAACGAAAACACACCGGTAACAAAAACTGACCTGAAACTAAAAAAAAACAAAAAGAAACAAAGCACAAGTCTAACTTTAGCCGGAACATTACACAAGACGCAAAGTATCTCAGTAATCATACGCCAAATTCTAACGGTTCATTTCATATCCATTTATTTAACAAATCCATGAAAAAGCAGTGCCATGCTGAGGTGCAATATATTTCGAGAAAACTAAACCCAGTGACTGAAACAACAACACTCTGCAGCATCGAAGGCTATGATAATCAAAGATGACTGATGCTATTCATTAGGTGCGATAACACGGAACAGAAAAATAAAAAAAAATTACAGTTTGTGCAGCAGTCAGGGAATCGTAACAGCCGTCCAGAACTGGGCTCGGTTACTGTTAAAACACGATTTAGCGAGCAGAGTTCATAATATGTTAAGTGATAAGTGCGCTACAGTACGTACTATAGATGAGCTCATCAGGATCTGGCAGTTAAATATCATCATCATCATCCCTTCCAAAGAAATGTTAAGCTACCAAAAGAAAACTAAAATAAAATTTAAAAAAAGTTAATGATAGATTTTCATGACAAGTGTTTTATTAACAAACCTTTAATTTATGCTCCTGCACTGATTATTTAACCCAGGACACAATCTGTTGTTTTTCTAATCGAGTCATTTTCAATTCTGGAAACAAACACTAATTCCTGCAGACTCCAAATTGTAATATTATATACGGGAACATGTCTAATGATTAGCTTGGATAGGATAACGTTCTCCCTATTGAGGAACCTCTGACCCAGTTTTAAATTGCAGTAGAGGTGCCGTGGTAGTGTGAACCTTAGAACCTTCGCTTTAACCTCCAGAGAGCAGAGACCCATTGTCCCGCTGGACTCATTAAGGTTAAACGGAGGTAAGCGAGGTGATCCTCTTCAAAACATAAAAACATATTTTTAACCTATAACACAAATTATTTACAGTACTTACTAGTTTTTACTTACTTACCTTTAAGCATAGTATAGACATGTTTCCAGAAATACAGTATTGTACACTTAGTGTTAATGGACCTACACTAAATATGTGTGGTCCAGAATAATACACAAGTATTAATATATTGCTGCGTTAGTATCTGACTAGATCGATTAAAAGTGATTTGTATGGTACAAACCAGCGACAGGGTCTTGGCATCTTTTCCATATTCATCCTGGTCTCTTTTGGAATCGCGCTAACGCAGATGTCTGGCTTGAAGAGCCACTTGGCCGTCAACTCAAACTCCTAATGACAGAAAGAGCAACAGGAAGCAGCCCTAGCTCACAGCACCGTCCCAGTAGGAAGTGGAACTTGCGCCCAGACGGCTGAAATTTCTCTAGACTTGAGCCAGTCCCAGCACAGGGTAGATTGTTTTGTGACCACTGAGATGAGGGGCAGAAGCAAGGTCGAAAGGGTTAAGCCTTGGTTACAGTGGGGGGGCGTAGGGAATAATTCATGTGGTTGAGTGATAAGTGGGTGTGGCCGTATGACCAGTTCTGACACCCTGGGGGAAATGCTGGCCTTGGAGCGATGTGGCTGTGTAAGGGGGAATTGGGTGTATTTGAAGAAATTCGAGGCCTCAGTAGGGAATTCCATGAGCCTCCAGCACTAAGGAGTGTTTTACTGAATGTCAACAGGATAATTCTCGAAATATTCTCAGGATTATTCCGCTCTGTTGCAAAAATGGTCGATTTTTATAGATAATGTTTAATCCTAGCCAGGTACAGTATATTATAAAAAATTAAAAAAAATTGGCGAGCTGATCCGGTTGTGTAAGGTGACTATGACAGAATATGTACTGACGTATATACAGCCGCCGAGTGAGACATTATGGAGCCTCGGCCTGTAGACGCAACGAGGCTGTCTGTCTGTCTGACATTTCGGTCAACTGTTAAAGCGCAGGCGGTGTGCTGGACCGTGATAAGCTCCATCCGTTACAACACAACCCTGTCTGGAGCAAAAACGTTCAACCGAGGACGTGATGTCTTTCAAATGTCTTGAAAAGTCTGTTTTCTGTACTCTGTTCCAGTATGTTCCTACGGGAAGCATTACCTTCAGCATTGAGGCACACCGTCTGAAAGTTGCGCTTTGCCACTGCTTCAAAGTTTTTAATCGAATTCAACTTTGACCTCATTGTTGCTGACCTTTCACAGCATAACCAATGAGATAATCAGCTGCATCAGTCACGGCAAATCAGCCACAGACTTGAGACTTGGACACAACACAGTTTCAGTGGATTCGGTAAACAAAAAAAGAAAGCTACAGTATGGCAACTCTTTATAATAATGACTCTTTACAGGCATGGTGAGCTGAAAAGTATCTCAGAAAGCAAAACACATTGAACCTTGTAGGGTGGATGGGCTGTAAGCGTAGAAGACCACAAGGGTTGGGTTCGACAAGGGTCAGCCAAGAAGAGGAATCTGACGCTCCAGTGGAAACAGACTGCATAGCTGAAGATCAGATAAGCTTTTCTTTTGTATTTTTCCTAGTCTTTTATATATAGGAAATGTACGCTGTAACATTTAAAATCAGATATTACTGTTTACAATTAATTCAATGTGTATGAGGGAAAATGGGAATCATGGAGGCTTAGATTTCTGACAATCATAATTAAGACCCTAACCAATGTTGGCCAATCGCAACAACACAGTAGAATCAATGACTTTGTTTATAGTTTTTAATGAATAAATTATTCTCACTTTGCTAATCATATGTACTGTACACCGATCACCCACTACATTACCACCGCCGCCAGGTGGACTGAATTAAATTGATTATCAATTATATACTGGTGTCAGGATCAAGGACACCCAAGGCTCATTTATTCCTGGGGGAGACAATGGCAGCTTGTCCGCTCTGATCCCAAAGAAAAAACAATGTAGCAGCACAAATTGTTGAAAATGTGAATGCTGGAAATGAAAGAAAGGTATCAGAACACCCAGTGCACCACAGCCTGCTGTGTATGGGGCTTAGCATGCACAAAAGTCCAAGGTTGTTGATCCGGCCTCGGTCTCAATTTCAATTCTATCAAGCATCTATATTATCCTTCAGACAAACAAATCAGATCCATAGAGGACTCCTTCGCAACCCACAGCACCTAAAGGTTCTGCTATTAACGTCCCAGTGTCAGGCATTACAGCACACCCTGAAGAGGTTTTGTGAGGTCTTGCCCCAAGGCACAAGGGGAACCTACAGTACACAATACTGTGCATAATGATTTTTTTTTTTTTTTTTTTTAAGTTTAATATTATGGCTGATCGTTGTACTTACTAACAAGATGTTTAATATAGACCTTAAGTGTTATTTTGTGGATGACGGTGAATTCCCATAAATAATGCTAAACATATTTGAAACAGATTAGCAATAACCAGGGATGAAAGGTCTTAGCTGAAGTATTTGAAAGACAATGCCTTAGTTAAAATATTGTCTTTTTTATCTTTTAAAAGACAATCTTTAAGCGATGACTAATGATTTATCTGTTTTGTAGATTCTTATAATAGTAAAATTTACAACAGTGTTTGACTGATGCTGTTATCCAAATTGACATATAAAAGTGCTTTGAAGTTTCCAAAATTGGATAGATTCTTACACCGGTTAGATCATTACACTAACTTAAACTTAGTTAGTAACCTAGTACAAATTCACAATCGCACACTCCCTGGACATTCCATTTATTTCCATTTTTATTTTTATTTCCATTTAAATCTATTGCCATTTTTGTCTACATTTGTACAGATTTTTTTTTATTTCTTAGATATTTTTTGAAAATGTAATATTTTGATCTATTTTCTTACGTTTCTATAGCTAAACTTACTCTTATTTTATTTTATTCCACTATTAATTTCCTAATTGTTTTTTCTAATTTTTTAAAGGTCAACGGCGGTCGTATAAGCATTTCACTACATATCCTACAGTGTATGAGTGTGTATGTGACGCAAAAAATTTGAATTTGAATTTGAGTAACCAGTGTGAGGATCTATCTAATGTTAAAAATTTCAAAGCACTTCTTCTAAGTCGCTCTGAATAACAGCATCCGCCAAACAGCTACAGTAAATGTAAATGTACTGTAGGTCAGTGATTATAACTACAGAAATGAGCACACACATCACTGGAGGCTTGCAGAAATAAAAGCAAAGCCTAAAAGACACTGCAATGACAAGATCCTGTATTTATGGTGGACGTGTTACAGCTGTCCATCACGTTCCCTTTCCAAAGGGCCTGCAGGTGCATTATCGAATGTAACATACTGTATGCTCTGTTCATCCGAGTACAGAATAACACACAACAGTTCAGGGATTCTCAACTTCTGTTCAGATGTTAGAGGGTATTGTTACTGTGATTGTTTGCTCAGCGGTGTAGAGGTGCGGAATAATTCCGATCAAATTCAAAGTGTTGGCTCGGCTAAGTGAAGTCCTCGGTCTCTCCGTGTATTTGGATAATACTGAATACATAAACACTATTGCGATATTCTTCTCCTTAGAGTCTGATCACAACCACCTGTTTTTGGAAGATCTGTTTTATTTTAATTTATCTTCTGGGACCATGCAAATATTTGGATTTTCTTAACATGTATGGACGTTCTGGCACATGCTAACAGTGTGCCGTATGCATGAGGACAGTTAGCATGGAGTTAGCTGGTTGGCATTGCTGATTAGTGCATGATTTATCTTTTTAAAATTTTAATTTCTTTATTTAAATCTCGTCCCATTTCTCGATTCCCAATCGCGGCCATATTACACTACAACTACCGTCCAAGGTGAAGCTCATACTTCCTTTGAGACGTGTGAAGTCAGTCATCACTTTTTCACCGCTGCTTCTCACGCTACATCATATCGCAGCTGAACACACTTAGAGGAAGAGCTAATACATGATTGGCTAGTGGAGCTATGATTGACAGAGAGTATGTACTGTAATTCCTCTCACCCAGACAACACGGCTTTGGTTTCACTCGTCTGGGCTTCCAGGCTGGGAGACGGCTACGGCATTGTTACAGTTTGAACTCCCAACGAGAAAGCAAATGATAATTGTCGGTAAACAAACTTTTTAAGCACTACGTTCGACAATGGCACACAACAATGACAACTGGAAGACAATAGTGCGTTGTATATAAAGAAACTAGTCATTATTGTAAGAATAGTCTTCACATGCTCTTCATTTTTGAGCTATAATAAGCATTTAAAAGAAACCAGAGTTGAAAGAAAAGCCGAACTCATGGTGCACAAATATTTCACGTGCACTCTTGCTGGACATTTTGGGAAATCTGAAAGTCGGAGCTGATCTGTGCGACCTTCGCGTACCTCCGTCCTTGGAGCAGAGGGTGAGAAGGCTATGCACGGTGTTCATCAGGTCCTGCTGTTGCTTCTGCAGCACGGTGCTGTTGCCCGAGGCTTTGCCTAGCTGAGCCTCCAAGTCAAGAATCACGCCGCTCTGCCTGACCACAAGCGCCTGCAGATTGCTCTTTTCCTCCCTCAGTACCTCCAGCTCCTCATTGTGCCTCGCCTCCATTTCCTGCATCTTCGACTCCAGAAACCTGGGGAGAGGGAGAGAGAGCGAGACAGTGAGAAGAAAGACGACAGAAAGGACAGAGAGAGAGCGAGAGAGGGAGAGAGAGCAGACAGTAGAAAGGGGAAAGAGACCAAAAGAGGTGCAGGGGACAGAAGGAAAGCGTTTCAGGACAGAGCACAGCTGCTGCGCGAAGCTGTCCACACACGTCTACGTTTATGGTTCTGCCTTATAATTCACACACCATAGGAGATTAAATTGATTTAATAGGCCTGTAATGGGTGTGTAAATATTGATATGATTTTTTTTTCCTCAGTATCCCTAACCGTAACAAGAAGCAATCCAAATTTCATTATATACTGTACTGTATACATTTGGGAATTAATCTAAGGCCAGGCAGGATAGTTGTCTTAAGCCTTCATACTTCATGCATCTTGAATTCTGCATGATGATTTCCTGACCAATATTAATCCCATAACGTCAACATGGAGAACAAATTTGTTTATTTAAATGCAAGCGCAGCTTTTTTGGTCTTTGCGATGATGACGAGGAAATTCTTGTATGCATTTTTTTCCCCTAACACCGCTAGATCGCTCTGCTGATAGAATGTGGAGTCAGGCTCGCATGCTATTGACGAGAGACAAGTCCCGTCCTAGCAATTAACAAACCGCGGTATATCATATTTAGATATCCTGTCTGATATATGTATCAAATGAATTAAACATGCAATGGTCCATCTATGAAAATATGTGTTTTTTTTCTTTTCTTTTTTTTCGTTTGTTTTGTTTTTTGAGGCATGAGATATCTTTCATCCATTGGCAGGTTGCGCCGAATCGCACAACATGAGGCCGAGTCTGAGATCTGATTGAGTTGTTGAGAACTGAATATTTGTATTTTGCAATTTGTGTTTTTTGGATGTGAAGCTTGCATCTTTTCTTTCTTTACTATTAGGAATCAGATTCAAACGCTCCAGGGCACCGTTCCCTAGTGCGAGGCAAAAATTGTGCAAAAAAAGTCGAA
>JAQMYL010000023.1:19999384-20020512 GCA_030014365.1 Clarias pachynema | reverse complement strand
CAGTTGCAGGCTGTTTGAAGCCGCAGTTATTCTTCCCCACCGATAGCAAAATGTGGCTTGACCTTTGTCACCAACCATTACCCCCAAGCACGCTCTTTGTGCAGAATAAGAGGAGGTGTGAGAGCCACTTTTCCATCGACAATTATCTCCAGTTGGTGCTCCCGCTGTACCCGTCGTGCCATGTGGAATGTGAGAAGTTTGGACAAGAGCCCAGATGAGTCGAATACAATGTTGGCTAGGAATTGAGAGATGTGCTATACGATTGGGGTAATGAAGGAAGGGTTTCAGTTATAGGATTTAAAGCGGGAGTGATCTTTGATTTGTAGTCATTTTAAAACATTCAGGCAGGTCTCCAGTATGTGCACCAAAAAAAAAAAAGTAATTATAATTAAACTTGTATATCCATCCATCTAGTCCAACCAGGGACCGTGGAGGCCAATAGTGACCATTGATTCCCATTTTGTACGACTGTGATATATGTTCTCCAGTCTACATTCACACGCTACGGGCAATTTCAGGAACGCCAGTTAGCCTGACCTGCATGTCTTTGAACTGTGGCAGGAAATTGGAGAACGTGGAGATAAGCCACCATGCACTGGGAGAACATGCAAACTCCATGCACACACACCTGATGCGGGAGTTGAACTCAGAACCTGGAGATGCAAGGCCTCAGAGCTAACCACTAAACCACCATGCCGCTATATACTGTACAGTACACTGCATATATGGTGGCTTAGTGGTTAGCACTGTGTCCTTTCATCTCCAGGTCCTGGGTTTGATTCCTGTGTCGGGTCTGTGTCCATTAAATATATATATATAAATAAATATATATATATATATATGTTTGTCTGTTTGTTTTTCCATGTTTGTATTGGTTTGGGTTTAACAATACAATTACTGTAGACTTTCCCCTTTTGTGACCTCATATAAGAAGAGCCTCTCCCCTGGAGTGTTACTGAGCATTGCTGTTCTCTGGCAGGACAGGGCAGGTCGTGGCTCAGCAGTAGCTCATTTGTATAGACTCTAAAACATTGCATTTGGAGAAGGAGTGAAATAAAGGGAGTTTGAGGTATGAGAACATAAATGAATTATCTTCGAGCGTGAAATTATCAGACACACTTTGAGAACCGTATAGTAAAATATGTGGCCTTTAAGATGCTAAGCAAATCACTTTTCTGACTCGTCCTTCATCAATAATGATACTCAACTCAACAACAGGTGAGTGAGAACTTGAGAGTTCTTCATCGATCATTAATAATATAACTGTCGCTGTTATGGACTCATAGCATCATAGGCACAACAGCACGGGGACGATGAAACAGCAGTGACAGGGGGATTTTATTATTTTTATTTAAACTCTACCAACTTTTGTAAAAGATTTAGTGCTTTTTTTTTTCTATCTTTCAGTGGAGCATTGGATGCATTATGCATTTTCATCAAGAACTTGTCTAGCTGTTGGAACTAAATTTACTATATTACCTAGCAATAGCGATTTGGCATTTTAATTAGTATCGAACTAACAGATTGTGTCATAATTCTTACAAAATCTGGAACATGAAGTATGGCAAGTGAATGAGGTGATCGAAATAGATTACAGGGCACCACAAAACTCCTCTATATACTGTACACTAAATCTAATTCTAGCTCCACACAAAACTGCCTCACATTTATATACTTCATCAAGCGAGAACGAAGACGCCTGCCAGACAATTTAATGTGTGAGAAGAAAACACCCCAGGCTCATAACTGAAATCTCAGCCTAGGAAGTTTTGTTGACGGCGCCAACATATATGATTCATCACCAGAGACGTTATCAGGAAAGGATAAAGACTTTGGCTAAATTGTTGTCCCTCCCAGAGATTCCCAAGTAGTCTCTTAGCTTCCATACTCTATATTACTGCACAACTTTAAGTTATGTATGTTAGTTGATGCTTTTTATTCTAGTTAAAGGTGGTACGGTGGCTTAGTGGTTAGTTGCATTACTGTCGCATTGCACCTCCAGGGTCTGGGTTCGATTCCCATCTCGGGGTCTATGTGCATGGAGTTTGCATCTTCTCCCCGTGCTTGGTGGGTTTCCTCTAAATGGCATTCCCAAATTACCCGTAGTTTGAAAACCTTGACTGGAGGTCCTACCACGATCGTAAAAATGGGAATAAACACAATGGTCACAATTGGCCTCCATGTTCCCTAATTGGACTACAGAGGTTCATGTCTAAACATTGCAGTATAGACATTTACACTTACTGTACATGCTCATCCTGATGTTGTCCTCCCTTCTCCTTCACTAAACCGTCATATGTCTTCCCATTAGCAAGGTTATATTTCTGCTCATTATTTATCTGCCTGGCCTGAGAGCCTGGTCACTCCCTTTCATCTGAAATGTGAGGTTTCGATGTAAACTTGTGGAAAAGTTCAAGGAGTTGAATCACAGACACTGTAAAACAACGTCCTGCTGAAACCTTTGGCCTGAATTCGAGTGTAGGCAGATGAAGATCGAGTCTGTGAGCCGAACATCTGCATGAGCCCATCCCCGCTGGGAAACGGCTCCAGAGCAGCGGGCTAGAGCCGACACCGTACAGTGCATTTAAATGCATGACGTGAATATATGTGACAGACGGTGCCACTCCTGATAAAGGAGAGAAAACACATATAAAAGAAACACGCACAAACACCTTAGACGGCTTTTAGCGAGTTTATAATCGGATTTATATTAAAGGGTGGAAGAAAGTCACGTCAGAGCTCGAACTTTTAAGCAATGCTTGTTGCTGACAGAGGTTAAATAAAGGTCAAATCATCGTCATTTTTGACACCTCCTGAAACATCATTTCAGCAGTACAGAAGAACATTGCAGAGGTTTGCAACATTGTTGACCAGGAGCCCGGTCACCGTCTGAAGGAGCTGCCCGAACTCTGTACCGCGATTAGACGAGTTTCAACCCGCTATTATATGATTTATGAAAACATCAATTCAAATATCTCGCGTTTATCCATATATAATGTCAAATGATCCGAATAAAATGTGTGTGTGAGTGTGAGATACATAAGCATGTTAATCTTTCATAAGGTTCCTCTCCAGCCCAAATAGGCTAAAGGCTACGCAATCAAATCGAAAAGCCCCGTTCAAGTCCAAATCCGGAGTGATTTAGTGTCTCAAACAATATCCTTTGTTTCAGAACAAAGTGCTGAACTGTTAAGGATGGTCTCATCTATCCGTGTCACTGGGAATTACAACATGTATTGTTGCAAAGCTGTTATTTATGAGAATGTTAGATAAAAATCTATAACTATCCCTTTTGTTCTTAACACATGTCTCAACAGAAAGAAGAAAAAAAAAAGATAATAAATGAATATCCTCTGATGATGCGGGAACGCCAGAAACACTGCAGGAAAACTCACGGTCCTTTCAACAGACATTCTGGTCCGTGAGAGATACAAGAGATAAATGAAAGTTAACTTCCGCAAATGTTACTCTGAAATTCTGCACACTAGCAAGTAATTTATTTATAAGTGATAGAAGATATTTAGCTGCAAGAGTGCCTGTGGCTCGTGCATGAGGACCTGGAAAAACTCTGAGATATTGAATTACAGAGCAGAGCATTAGGTCCTTGCTTGACCCTAGGAAGAAGAAGAAAAAAAATCACGAAACAACTTAAATGATATGCATTTTTTTTTTTTTTTAATCTGTCTTTGTAAAAAGATTAGCCTGGCTTTCAACTCACAAGTGTTTACTATAAATGCTCCATTTTTCCCCCTGAAAAATGATAAATACATAAGACCCCGGGTTTGATTTTTTATTTTTTTTTTTCATGCATTTAGAAAAGCTCG
Source organism: Clarias pachynema (assembly GCA_030014365.1). NCBI lineage: Eukaryota > Metazoa > Chordata > Actinopteri > Siluriformes > Clariidae > Clarias > Clarias pachynema. Next base: position 20,016,688 of record JAQMYL010000023.1, on the reverse strand, counting down.
TCATAGCTACAGATTTATTTTCTTAGCTTTTCCCCTGACACACTAAGTACAGGGATCTGTTTTACTTTCACCTTCTGTGGGGATTGAACGTGAAGCGCAGGCACAATTCACTGCTTCTGTGATGAATGTGCCACTATTCTGGTTCCTTTTAAAAACAGGAAGGAAGAGCACTTCAGTCTCATGAGCGTCTGACAGCTCTGCCTCGCTCGGTTTTGTTAGCTTTGGCCGGCACTATCAGCGAAAACAAACTTTCATGCAAAGGAAGTCACCCTGAAAATAGCTCGGTCCAACTTCGTCTTTTTAAGCCATGCTGTGTGGCCTCGGGAGCGTCGAGGAAAGAGCGAGAAGTACTTGATGAAGGAGAACCGGGAGACGACATTTGTCTAGCTTCGGGATTAACCTCTCGTCTTTGCACTAGCAGCCGTTGCCTGCGTCCAGGGGGAGAAGCCGGACGGTGCGGATTTTACATGGTCAGGGTTCAAATTTATGTATTTAAATCAAGAGCTCAAAGTGCGACGCTTTCCCTCTTTACCGAAACAAGGCTTCTCTGAAATGTTTTCTCTGACGACAGATTGGAAAAGATCTATCATTTACACTCCCCCAAGGACTTCCACATGTCCTCGTGGCCTTTACTCTCGCCGAAACGCAGTCCGAGCCAAGCTTCAGTGTCTCACTGAATACTTTTAGTTTCAGATAAACTTCAACCGGACTTGTTTGCTTCAAAGGCCAAACTTTTAAGAACAATCAAATCTGATCACAAATCAAACATCCACAAAAAGAGACAGAGAGAGAGACAGAACAAAAATCTGGGAGGTTAGAGGGAATATCCTGCAGTGTGCCATGTCTATAATAGACTAGTTTCCTGTACTAAATTGCAGAAGATTGTCTAATCCACAACATCTCAGGCCGTTCCTTGTGCTTAAGTAATCCCTGAACAAACAGAAGCCACATTCGACTGGGCCGCGTTATCAGGATCGTCTTTTACCCCCAACGTGACAGAATTCCACAGAGTAAGTGATGTGCTCAGTTCGGATGGTCAGTCCCATCCTTCCCTCCTTTCCACATCAGACCACAGACAGTCGACTATCTTCTACCTTTCATCAGGCTAGAGACGGAGAGGCATTAGAACCACCTCGGCCCTTCGTTCACCGAGAGTCAGGGCGTCCATGATTAAGATAGATAGAGCGGCCTGGAACACTTAATCTTGTGTGATTAAGCACGTTGTCTGAAATATGTTAACTGCATCCTCATGTTCCATTCGTGTAATTAGTATCGAATTAGCGGCAGCGGGCTTCGGCTCACTCCTAATGCAACATGTAGTTGTTGTGAAATTGCGCTCATTAAACAATTCTCGAAGAAATTAATTTACGCTTAATAACTCTCAGCATAACATTAAACACTGAGCAAAAATAAATAAATCAATAAATCTTTTCTGCATTATTCCATCTGCAGCTGCAGATAAAAACATGAACGCATTCGGGTTTGGTGTGTGTGTGTGTGTGTGTGTTTTGAGTCAGAGGTGTGTACTGTAGAATGAAAAATGGTCTCAGATCTTTGTGTCTCAGCCTCCATCAGTAAGGAGGTATTATAGCGTTACCGTTCCTGCCTGGAGCTCTTACACTCCTACATCCGAAGTAAAGTCTCTTATTAGTGTAGAGTCCAAGTCCTAGTCACTTAGTCTGATAAGGACTAATGGAGGCCTCAAATCTATCTGAAATGTGCTTTAAACTCTGCTCATGCTGTATGTTTTAGAGATAAGGGCGGATTAAATAACGGATGATATGTTTTCCCTAAAAATATATTGTATCAAATCAAATATTATACAAAATATGATATTACAATATTATTCCACTGGACATTTATAGTGTGCAAAAGAAAAAAAGAAAAAAAGGAAATTCACTGAATGTAGTTAAAATGAAGCAGAAGCTTTTAACAAGACTAAAGGATTTAAGGGATTTTAGACGACGTTGTCGTTAATCATCATGTCACACACGCTGCACTCAGCTTCTGCTTCTGCTTAGCTTCAAATCAGAAGATTAAAACAACAGCATCAGAATGCCGACATTATAGAGTCATTGACTGCTTCACCCCCGAACATCTACTGCTGCTCCTACAGTACATGTGTTTCAGTGTTTACACATTCCTCCTAATATATACACGACGTATAGATGCACTACCACTGAACCGAACCGCTGAGATTATAAACCTACAACTTCAGAGAAAGATAATGATAGCTGATAATGTTAAGGGCAATTAATCATAGGATCAACAAACACTACATTCTATCATATGCATGTGTGTCTTGAGAGCAGCAGTGGGTGTGTTATTCGGACCAACACATTGGGTTGCTTAGAGATTTAAAAAAAAAAAAAAAGTAATAAGGATATTAAGCCATAAATGGTCTGTGATTTAGAAATAAATTAAAAATAAAGACCTGAGTGGGGGATAAAGATAAGTAAAATGAAATAAATGAATAAGTAGATAAGTTATAATAATAGTAATTTTTTTTTCTTCTTTCTTGGGATTTGTTCTTTTTATCTTAGGGGTCACTACATTAGATTATTTGATCCTCAAGATCTTTCACAGGTGTTACCCCAGTTTTCTAACCGGGCTTGGGAGCCTGTAGCGCCGAGGTTGTACGGGGCATAGGGTTAATGGTCTTGCCCAAGGACCCACCAGTGGAAACCCGACAGTAGGGGGGCTCAAACCCCTGACCCTCCAATTAGCAACCCGCAGTCTCGACCACCTGAACCAACGCTGCCCCGTATTATTGTTATTAGATAGATAGATAGATAGACATATAGATAGACAGATAGATATTTTATTGATCCTGAAGGAAATTTCCAACATCCAGTAGCGAGAATAGTAACCTAATGGACAATAAACTTGCAGCTGCAATTACAGATCGTAAATCGTGTACAGTGTAGTAAGAAAAAAACAAAAAAGAAAAAAAAACCTGGGAGATAAAAAGAGTATCATATATGTATATAAAATTGTAAATATATAAAGAGAATGAAATTAATTAATTGATAAATTAAATTAATATGTCGGGTGAATGAGGACACGTATTAGTGGATAAATTACAGTGGATAAGTTATTATTATTATTATTATTATTATTATTATGTTGTATTTTTATGGTTGTTTAAAGGTATTAAAAGTATGGTCTATTTTAATTAAAGAAATAATTATCCCTCAACTGTTGAGTTGGCATACCACCAAAAAACTTTGAACAACATAACTAGAGCTGTACTTCTACTTAGACTGATGTAAAAATCATTCTGCTTATTAAATGAATCATTATTTAAACATAATTAAGACAATTGTCTGAAGGTGTAAATTGTCACACTATTGGATGGCTGAACGATGGCTGTTTAAGCATTTATTAACATTCATATTTTTTAATATATATTCATATTCATATAAGCACCTATGTCCACTATGATTAATTGGATAAGTGTAACATTCATGAAGCAGTGACTCAGCTTAAGATGAAAGCAGCTCTTTGCTCTAAGCGCTCGCGATGCTCTCATTGACCTCATGTATTTAGAGAAACTGTATACAAATAGTTTCCTGGGTGACTGACCAAGCAACAGACTTGCAACGTGTGGAGTCCACCTAGACATCTGTGAAATCAGGCACTAGTCAAGCGGATCAGTCCACATGGAGCGGATGCAAGCGCAGTAGTATATGTATAAATCAAGGGTCTGACAGTTTGAATCCATGACACAACTGCTGTTTTAAAAATAATTGATTACAATCCTTGTCATAGCATGGCACGAGATTTATTCTCCTGGCAGAGAGACGTCTATTAACACTGCTTAGCAGTTCAAAGCAGAAGAGACGGTACTGCATCGAATGCAAACAAGGCTCTGTGGACAGACGACTTCTTGAGCAACTGCTTGCGCTAAAATCTCTATTTCTGAGAACTACGGTTTGCAGAAGGATTTCCTTTCCCAAAATAGCTTCTGGGAACCATGCAACTGTTTCTATGTGCGACAAAGTGTTAACTCATTGTGCGGGTTTAATCTGAGATCAGGTGTTGTTGAGGCAGCTTTACTGTACCTTCTGTAACCACTGTGTGTAGTTCTCCATGACGTGCTCCAGCTGTTGAATCTTCTGGTTCGAGTAGTCAGGTTCCGGTGGAGGAGCATCCCTCTGAAGGGAGTTGGCGTTGTGCTGAGTGCCTGCTTTCGTCTCGCGGCAGGCCGCACCTGCGCTCCCGTCGCCTTCCGGGAGGATGAAGGTGTAGGTGCATTGGCCATGCTGGAGTTTGTGGTACCTGCGGCTGGAGGAACCTCCTGCACTGCTGCCCGTGCTGCTGGCCCTCCCAGAGGAGCTGCGTGATCCCTCATCCGCTGTCTTCTTCTGCTCACTCACAGCGCAACTGGCCACCACCAGCAGAGCCGCTAAACACAGGGAGCGATAGGCGACTGTCCACCAGAGCATGTCAGCACCAGAGCTAGATGTCAAGCAGATCTTGGAATGGTTTATCTTGTTGCTTTCACTAGTCTGGAATCAGAAGTGTGTTTGCATGTCCAGCGGTTCAAGAAATGCAGTGGAACCTCCTTGGGAAAGAACATGTCGAGATCATTGCTCGTCTGGTTGTATCCTCACACTTTTAAAGTGTAGAACGTTTGTCCCCCGGTGTATCCTCTTGTAGAAAAACAAAAACAAAACTACGTCTTGTGCAAAGTTTTGTGCACGTGGTAGTACGCATTGACAGCTGTTACATAGACACTGCGTGGTGGAGGATCTGAAGACAGGCGTCCATAAAGAGATGCAGAGTATAAACTGTGTTCTCTGACCTCCCCTGGTGCTCTCTCTCTCTCTCTCTCTCTCTTTCTCCTGTTCTTCTAACTCAGTTGTGTCTGTGACCAAGCGACTGTGCAGGATTCTTTGCTTTAGACTTCTAGCATGCTCTGTGCCTGCCCCTCAGAGTGACTGGAAAGGAATGTGTGTGCGTGCATGTTTGTATGTGTGTGTGTGTGTCTCTCTCTCTCTCTCTCTCTCTCTCTCTCTCTCTGAGTGAGTAAGGGAAAGACAGAGAGGGAGAGAGTGAAAGGGAGAGCGAGGCAGCGAAGGACCCCAAGCACAGAGGATGTTCTCAAAGTATAAGGATCATTTTACAAGCTCTCTGACCCTGGGCTTTTGTGGTAGCCCTGCCTCCAGTTCATGGCCTGCTGTGGCTTCCCGTGCACTCCACCACACACACACACCGCACACACACTGCATGTTTATGTTTACAAGATAATTTGTCAGGTTTGCAGTGCATGTTTCTGGTTCCCCTGTAATTTAAAGCTACTTCAAGTCATGCAATTATTCAGCTTGGTTTTCAACTTCAGAAACTTACAAGATCGCATTGAATAAAGTAGAAAAAGGGACTTTTTCTGCTTTTAAGAAAGGTGAAGTTCAGGAATTATTTGAGATCAACGAATGGCATGAATTGAAAACAGTAACAGTCAGGATACCTCGATGAAAGATAAGAGGCCAGAAGTCAAGTTGCAATTAAGGCTTGTGAACGTCTCCCTTCCTCCACACACCTCCTCCCTTTACTCAACCAAAGAATAAAAAATGCATTCTACAGATAAAAGATGAATGCGTCACTTTCTTAGAGAAAGACGCCCTGCATTAATACACACCGCCTCTCCACAATTTCCAACTCAAGCCCAAGATAACAGGCCCAGAATATCCCTGGACCAGCCTTGGCTAAAAGCGAGTGTAAACATTCCCCTGAAATCTGGGATCTAAAGGCCTTGCTCCGCTGGCCAATCCGTGGCCATTTGTCCCACCACAGTAATAAATTTCTAATTTGTGATCGTTTACATAAACTGAACAAATCCCATGAAAAACGATAATATGCTAGGAGCTAGGAGAGATGTAATGCCTTGGAGAATATCAAGATTGCTTGCCATGCACTTAGCATGCCATTAAAGCACTATCCGTACATATGTAGCATACAGTGCCGTACCGTATGTATGGTTTTATCCTGACTCATATATCAGTTTTAACCTAAGCCCTATTTTGCAACCAATTTATGCCGTTTTGGCGACAGCACTTAAACGGCAGTAGGTGGTGAGGGAAATGCCTGAGCTGTCCATATTTAGATCAATCGAGTTAAATCATGCAGGGCCCAAATCCCTCACAAGAATGTAAACATGAGCAGGAAAAAGTCTTTATCCTGTAAAATTATCTGCTAGGGTGCCTGAAGGGTTTGTAATGAATGGCAATTTAAGGCTCTTATTCTGAACAAATTGCATATTAATACCTTTAAACAAAACATTTCATTCTGACAGTCTGCAGAACCCTTTTTCTTTTTTTAAGATTTACCTTTAACTTACCATTATTCAATTGAACTTACATTTGACTTTACCTTGTTTTTGATGCGGCTCTCTCGAAGTCTGTTCAGTCAACTCCAACGCCCAGCTCAATTCCTATTCACCAGTGAAGCATTTAAGTGGTTAATTAACAGGCAAATAATACATCAATCCGGCACATTCTTCCAAATTCAATGGGCTGGTTCATCAAGCCTCTGGCCTACGCGTCCACGTGTTCGCTTTATCAGAGCCCCCAAAAGATTCTCTACAAACAGAAGCATTCAAGCGCGTTCCTCTTGAAGCACTTAACATCTCATTTGATCTGCTCCCAAGCGCTGGAGAAACAATGATTCAGCTCAGTTGCTGGTGGTGTATAAAACATGGTGACAAATAATGAGTGTTGAATAGGAAGGATTACCCAAAGGTCTGGCACGACATCATTTAACAAAGAAGGATGCACGTGAGAAACGAAGAAGCTGAGTTGGTTTTCTTAGCTAGTAAGGCTAGCAAACATGAAGGAGAGAAATAGAACTTTCACTCTATTCTAGTCTGTTTGTTTAGGACTTCATTGTTGCAAAGCAGCTTTATAGAATTGAAAAATATGGATATAAAGTAGAAAAACGTAAGGAAAAAGGAATCAATTATATCTATCGGTTTGTCCCTGATGAACAAGCCTGGGGCAACCGTGGCAGAGAAAACAATAGGAAGGAACCTTGAGAGGAACCAGACTCAATTTCCATCCTTCATCCTCATTTGGGTGATGTCAGATAGTATGACCAAACTTTCCTCTTTGGCATTTCTTGACTATTTTATTAGAACTGTTATAGCACACTACTTATTAAAGGGAAGTTCCAATCCTCCATTGTTTCCTGATGTCGTTGGGTGTACCTTGCCATCCTGCTCCCTACTTATACTTAACAATTAAAAAGGGCTTACCCATACAAATAAAAAAGGCCATACCAGGCAACGCAGGCGAATGCTTGGGGCCCCAGGCCAGTAGAGGGCCCCCCGAGGGCTGACAAACTTATTCATTGTTTATAAGATAATGGTGATGAATGCTGGTTGGAAAAGCCTGCTGCGGATCCTTTTTGCCCTGGGCCCCAACCGAGTCTAGAAACGCCTCTTCTCCTTACTACCCCGTAATGTTCACAGATTGCATGACAGATGAATTCACAGAAACGCACGCAAAACGAAAATCGGCACAGGCTTCGGCTTTGCTTGTCTGCTACGTTACAACACAACATTTCACAGAGCCAAAGGGAATTAATAGCCTACTGGCAAAATGTTCTTGTAGAATAAAAGCCTGGCCACAGCAAAGGAATTTAAAGAAAGTCCTCAAATGTCTCAAGTATTGGGTTTCAGCAAGTCCAAGGAAGCAAGCACTGTCCTTGGAATCTGTATTAGAGGACGGTTACACATACAGTACAGTACCCCCATGTGCTGCTTCCTGTGTTGCTGTGTTGTGTTTTGTTGTGTTGAGACGGTGCCGGAGTGACTTCTCCAGGGTGCAAGCCTGGGCAGAACACTATGGACTATGGAGCGACCTCAAACTCTTCACACTAGCAAAATGCAAAGATGACAAGATTCATTGTGGCACCAGTGTTGTTGCAGCATTTGCCGGAACGTTGATGTAGGTCACCAGCAGTCTGCCTCAGGGACTTTGACTCCACATTTCCTCAGTTGTACTCCCAAGCCAAAGCTTTGAACAGATGTCGCCTCAAGACAACAGAGGCTTGAAACTAAGGTTTTACCCCTTAATGAGCATGTGTGAAAGGTTTTCGTTCCGACCGTCGCCTCTAGCCGAGCCACCCGAAGCCAAACCAAAGAGGCAGTGTACTGGTATGTGGCACAGTGGACTAGTGTCAGCTGGACCTTATGATTGAGTGGTGGACAGAGACCAGTGTCTTTTAACTACTTAAAGGTGCAGCTATCAAGAGAACAAAGGTGCTACCCTATCCGTTCGCCCTAAATACCCTATTTGTACATCGTTATCCGCTAGAATATTCACACAGCTAGATTTGTGTAGTGCTCACAACTTGATATGCCTTTCGAAAGCGTGCCAAGCAGGAAACCGTTTTCATCACAGTGTCAGGTCGCTGAATTAAATCTCTGAATTAGAGTTTGTGTGAGCTTCATTCTCTATTTTCCAATCCATTACAAATGAGGTGCTTAAAGAAATGACAAACTGATGAATAACTGCACGGGTAATGCATTACAATTCTGTTCCATAATAGGGACTATGTAGGGAATAAGATGGAGCAACGGAATATAGTCCTTCATAAAAATCGTTATCGACCGAAGCATTACTGTGTGTAAATGGTGTACGAGTGGGAACATTGTTTTATAATTAAACACATGGGAGCCTCTTCCTAATGACTCAAGTGTTACTTTAATATTAGCACTTCGGAAAGTTCATCCGTGGGGAATATCGTCACAGGGTCAAAGGACCACAAGCTGACGCTTTATCATGTCAGTTTGATCCTCCGAAGGAAAATAATACCGTAGAAACTATTATGTCTAAAACATTTATTATAGCCCCATGTGAGATTCAAAGAACAAAATAAGCACAATGCTGCAGCCTCTCCCCGAGTACCCCCAACCCAAAAATATCCAGTGGGTGAACACTTCAGTCGGTTCAGGAATCCAAAGAACCACAACTCTTAAGCAATCCCCGACCACTCGAGCTAAACATTGCTGAGAGGCTGACTACAGACCACTTCCTGCACAAACCTCGCATAGGAGCAGCGCAAATAGGACCCAGTTGGGCTGTTGGCAAGATGGTGGCACTTTTATCTCTTCATCCATGAAGATACTTAGGGCCTCCTTTACTGTAATGACAGACTTTCGCACGATCCTCAAATTGATTCCCTCAAACCTGTAGCATCTTCAGGGGCACTTTAGGACTTGACTTCACTTAGAAGCTCGGGGAGGTTGCATGAATTATAAAACTCACCCCCAGAGTTTTGCAGAGAACTCTTCTGGTGACCTGGCAGAGCTTCCACATTAGCCTTGAGAAACAGAGGACCATATGCTACAGTATGGAGAGGAGAAGTGATTAGTTTAGCATCATATTAACTTGCTCAAACGTTGCATCAAACCCGTTCCCGCTCGGGTGAACTACGCCTGATTCAAAGCCTTTTAAAACTGAGAAGAGCTGAGTCTGCAGCTCACAACAAACAAGCTCCAGGAGCTTTAAAAATCAGAACATCAGTTCCAGCATGTTTTCTACCACAGACTTCAGCCAAAGCAACTCCGGGCTATAGAGAACACCGTGGTCCAGCTCTGTGGTAATAGCGCTGAAACCAGATGGGTTCCTACAGTTCTGCAATGACTATCAAAGATGCAGTACATTTGAAAAGTATCCAATGTCAAGTGTACTGTAGATGAGCTCATGAAGTGCTTGAGGATGTCATATTAAATATAATATGACATTGGGTTAGCTGGATATTATTAACACTTTTGGCTGGCACACTTTAATCACACCGAGTTATTTATAGAAATGGTCTTTATAGAAGACCGGCGTCTTAAAATGACAATTTCCTCTTTTAATCTTCCTGTCAAACACTGGCAAAAAAAGGGGGCCAACCTGAAGGGTTCAAACTGAGCAGCGCACCAGGAGGATGTCGTCTGAATTCAGACTTCAGCCGGCTGTTCAACTCAAATGGAAGCAAATGTACAGCATACATAATAACCTACTAATCATCGCAACTTGCCTGGACAAAAAACAGTTTTAATACTAGATGGAATGGTTATTTCATATAATAATATGGTGTATGCAGTGCACTAATATATTCGTGTGATGAGAATTGTATGGTGTGAAGATGCGTCCATGTCTATAATAGAAACATCAATCAATTAGAATTACTACAGTAAAGCATTATGTACTACAAATATAATACATGAAACATATTTCTATACAGGCATATGATATGAAATTTTATCCTAAGTAGTAATTTACCCAGTGATATCAGAGTAATAACTCCCATTAATACAATTGCAACTGCTGCACATTCATGAATAGTCATTAAGCACTTTCTACTTTCTCCAGATTTTATTTGATTCTCGGTTTCCGTTTATATGAAGTTATCTGAATGGAGGCGATAATGCGATCATCCTCAACATAAAAGATAATTAAAACTGAGAAACGCAAATGAAATGTTTAGTCTGCCCCCTAGTAGCACGCAGTAATTCCTCATGACAGAGGACATGATTAATTCTTTCAACCAGCTCAGCGTGGCACATGCTCCGACGGGTGATGTCATGAAGCAGCAGAAAGCCGAGAAAGTGACACAAGCCAAAACCCACCCAAAACTTTGCCGCAGGGCTGCCTCCTCCTCGGGCAAAACTAACACAACCATGTCTGGCCTCTGTCAAAGCAAACCACTCTCTCTTTCATTGATGGCAAAGTTCAGGTCAGGTTTACAAAAAAAAAAAAAAAAAAAAAAAGGTGCACAAGCACCTGTTAGATGCTTACTCTTGTAGTTTGTCTAGCGACTTAATTAGAACCTTGCTCCATTTGTATAGTTTCAAAAAGCCCAGACATGACATGTCACAGTATCTGAATATATATATAACTGCAAATATATGTCAAATTCGAAGTACTGAAATTTTCCTGAACCAGAAAAATAAAACTTTTAAATAAAACTTTTTTTCAGGATTTTTTTTTAAATGCTTGTTTGCTTGGATTTACTTTTTTCCCTTTTCAAGGTTAAAGCAAACTTGGTCAAAGCAAAATATAAGTTTGAAAACAGATGGTGTGGGTGTGATTATATGGTGTGATTATTGTACTCCAGGGACTTTCAGAAGATTATCTGCTAGAACATTTAAAACAGACATAAAATATATATGTATTATCTCGGGTAAAACCAAATGTTTATGACTATTTTTATTAATAACATGTCAATATATACAGTGTGGCCCAAAAGACTGGATCCAAAAATGTTTTCATTTTTATTTCGGACCCAGGATGGCTTCATCTAACAATAGAAAATGGAATAAAACCAGACTGGATATAACATGACTTTTTCTTTGTGGTAATCTGAAGTCATTGGTCTAAACAAACCTCTGCATGGAACAACATCAGCCCTGGTGCATTAAGGAATGTTGATTGCTTTTCCGCAAATTTTGTGCCGCGAGAAATGTTCATTAAAGGTTTTTATGTTTTGTGAAACTTTTTGTTTTTCAGGAAATGTGGTTGTGCTTTTCTAAAATGTTTGTTTCGTTAAAGTTTTTTTTTTTTTTTTTTTTGCACTTATGATTTTATTTGAGCTTTTTTTTATTTCGTGTTTTGGGAAATGGGGTTGTGTTTTCTGTGTGTTTTGTTGATTTTTTTTGTGTGTTTCAGGAAATGTGGCAGTGTTTTTTTTTAAATGTATTTGGAGTTTCGTAAAAAAAATTGTTTTTGTTTTATGTTTTTTTTTTTGGTACTTTGTGAATTTTAAATGTATTTATTTTTTTGTTTGTTTTTCAGGAAATGTGGTTGTGTTTTTATAAAATGTTTTTTCTATGTTTTGATAAAGGTTTTTTTTGGGGCACTTATGATTTTATTTGAGCTTTGTGATTTTTTTTATTTTGTGATTTGGGAAATGGGGTTGTGTTTTGTAAATTTTTTTGGTTTTACGCTTTAATTTTTTTTGTGTGTTTCAGGAAATGTGGCTGTGTTTTTCTGAAATGTTTTTTGTGTTTCGTAATTTTTTTTTGTGTTTGTTTTATGATTTTTTTTGGTGCTTTGTGAATTTTTTACTTATTTTATGATTTTTTTGGTTTTACGCTTTGATTTTTTTTGTCCTTCAGGAAATGTGGTTATGTTTTCTGAAATGCTTTTTGTGTTTCAATAAAGGTTTTTTTTTTTTTTTTTTTAGTTTTATATATTTTTTGTCATTTGTGCTTTTTTGTGTTTCAGGGGATGTGTCGCTGTGATTTGTACTTCCAAGGCCACTATAATACTGAAACAATAACCATTTTATCTGGAGATCTGTTTTTCTGTGTTGATTTACTGTATCATGTTTATCATTTCACAGCCTTCTTAACACATGTTATCTGTCAAATCACAACTGTTTGTGGTTTCTACAACAAATTGCTTATATCACCAAGATGCACAAGAAGCTTCTCTTCAGCAGAGTGTTTACAAATGGCAACAAAACTTATTTGACCTCACCATTATAAGCCATAAACTAACATGGGCAGCTTTTGCTATTAATATTTTTCTTTGTCAGATTTTACCATTATGTATTATAAATAATAAAAAGTTTAATAAGTTTAATCCCCTTAGTTTGTTCTGTTTTGCATCTGAGATGTTCCAAGGAAGGATATGCATACTGAGAACAAATGCTCCAAATGAACAGATGGAAGTTCAATCTACTGAAATACAAATAATACATTTTACACTGTGCATATGTGAGAGAAGACAAACTGAATTCTGAAACAGGCCCAAAAGAACTGGTTTTATTTAGGCACACAAAGACGCTTGGTATTTTAATAGCATCATAAAGCCAGTTTTCCTTCAATCTGTTTGAAAGAGAATTCAGCTGTTCCCTGATTATATCCATAATCCTCTCTGAACGCTCAGATCCTGAAGTGTGATATGCAACCACAACTGCCTGAGACTGTAACGCATCAAACAGCCAGATCATTACAAACGCTGCAATACAATATTCAACACTTGACACAATTCTCTATGAAACACTGTTTGACACAAGTCAGACCACAAAAAATAACTGACTTTTTTTGGTCATGGTTATCCTGGCAGGATTCAGCTCGTGTCATGGATAAGATGATATGCTTAGAATTTCCAAAATGTTTTTTATTTTGCTTGAAATAATTTCCCCCTCGGCGATCCTGTTTGTACACTGATTCGTAAATGCCTAAAATATGATTCCATCTGTCAAGAGGGATGATTTTGGCGTGTCTATAATACTCCCTGTCATCTTACATAAGAGAAGATCGTGTGTGATATCTTGCTGAAGCAGACTGCGGGCTTTGAAAACCTATCACAGTGATTACACTGAAAAGATACCAAACACTGAATATTGGCTCACACAGTTTAACTTGCAGTGTAATGTTAGATCACTTACGTACTCCTAGAGGACAGATAACGCTCACTCAATTAAAAAAAATAAATAAAATAAAACCTCTTGACTGATACACTCTTCCTGAACTTATACTAGATCAGACGTAGAGCTGGAAAAGGAAGCTGGTTTGACTTGTTGACCAGAAAATGAGATTGTTCTAAGTGTCAAGATTTTCTTCTTGGCGTTGTAATATACAAATATAATATCTCCTTTCCATGATGGAGTGTAAATACAGTACTGTGTTTACTGTATGTAGTCTGTTATTTATTCACTTTCAGCAACTGCTGATGCAGTACTGGTGAGGGTCACGTCGGCTCCTGACACTGAGTGTGAGGAGGGAACTCAGCATATACACACAACAAATAAGAAGAATATTCATAAAAATGATGAGACCTGATACAATACCGTTATTGTCTTCGCCTTGCACATCTATCTATAAAAAAATATTTTGAATAAAATTAAAAAAATATTTTTAATAAAATATTCAAAAATGTTTCAAATTATTTTAGAAAATTGTTTTGAGCAGCCTGTACTTTTGGTATGCTAATTAGGCCCAACGCACTGAGATCACGTGACCTGAGACCTCATTATAATTTTCCTCAAAACAACCACAGAGCCAACTCGCAAAAGATAAATAAATAAATAAATAAAAAAGACGCAAACTTTTTACAGAATCTGCCAAGAAAAATCTTCACTTGTTTGGGTTTCCGACATCTTATTGTTTTGACACCTTGTCACATGACCGTTTCATTTGCATTCTCATTAATATTCATTAGAATCTGCCAAAGAGGAGCGTGTACACAGAATGAGTCTTGACCGTGTTCAATTATTTCATTATTTATACAGTACAACACACTGTATTTGCTAAAGTGACTATTTTAAATTTTTTTCTCTTTATTTTAACATACATTCTTACACGTGTAATATAAAGTTGGAGAGCCGTTGGAGAAGTGACCGATTCACTTTTGGAATGCTTTGGGAGGTGAGAGATATTTGGAGAACTTGAACTAAAGCCACACAAACACTAAAAGAGCATGTAAAACTGAGCAGCTCAGGAACCACAGAGCTGTGAGACGTTCACATTACGCTGTAAGACAAACTTGGAGAGCTAATGTACACTACTGCTCAAAAGTTTGGGATAATTTTGGAATTAAATTTTGTTTTCCGAGGAAATACAAACGAAATTAGTCTGAATAGAAAATATAACAAAAGAACCAAACATGCTGATGTCAGAGTTAGAAATAATTATTTTGATGGCAATGATGAATGTGTTCTTTAAACTTTGCCTTTCTAAAAAATAAAAATAAAAAAACACCTTTTGCAGAAATTACAGCCTGGCAGAGCGTAGGCAAACTGAAGCTGCTCAAGATAATCTGATGAGATTTCACCCCGTGCACAATCCGAGAATCTCCCACAAGAAGGATTGGCTTGATGGAGTCTCACAACAGCTCAATCGGGTTCAGATCCGAGAGTTCAGAGACTGTGCTGGCCGCTTCACTACAGTCAGAATTACGGCTGACTTTTATTGTCTGTGAAATGGATAAAATTGTTCGTAAATTGCATAAAAATGTATATATATATTTTATTTTTTTTGAAAAACAAAGAAATTTGTAAGTGATCCCAAACTTTTGAGCAAAACATGTACATTAAGTTCTCCTGCTACCTTAAAACACAAGCAGACACAAGCAAAGCTTACCTTTTTTTTAACTCTTATAAAACAAGTTTTTAAAAAGTGACCTAATAACACATTCATTGTCTCAACCTTGTTTTACTACATTTTCCAAGTTAACTTAACTTTTTGTTAAAGTTTTCCAAGTTAACTTAATCATTTGTTGTTTTAATTTAGTTAAAAACCAAGTGAAAAAAAATGAATTATTTGACGTTATCCATGCAGGAAACCTTTCTTTACCTGGTCAAACAAACACACACTTCAGCCTTATTTCAACAGTTTCAAGTTAAATTTTTCTTCCTCTTTTAGCTGCTCCCTGTTAGGGGTCGCCACAGCGGATCACCGGGTCCGTGTACTGTATTTGGCACGGGTTTTAAACCGGAAGCCATTCCTGAGCCAACCTTCTCCAGTTTATCGGAGTTTGGGAGCGGCACTATGGGTGCCCTGGCCCCCGCAGTAGACTGGAAATCCAACCCAGGCCACTGCAGTGAAAGGTTCCCCTACTAACCCACTAATCCACCGGGGAACTGACACTTTCAAAGTAAAATAACTTCACTATATTTGTATTACTTTGCATTTCAAATTTAAATTTCAAATAGGTTTCAGCTTAGATATACAGTATAAGTTCTCTTTACTGATAATTGCAAGTTTGACTGTTTTCTTAAACTTTACACTGACATCAAAGACGTTTGTGGAAATCTTTTTGTTCTTTATTCGAATAACATTACACATGAGCTTAAACATTTGGATTTGGTTCTGTACGTCTCAAATATGCCTTAATGCTCAGATGCATGGTTCCCATATACTGTATAGTGACAACTACAGTAAGTGTGTTGTACAATAAGACAAATGTGTGATGTGTGGGCCTCATGCAAGAAGTGATATACTGTTCATACAAACACAGTTTCTGTCATTTTTATAAATTTCCACATTTTTTTCCTATATTGTTCATAAACATTAATATCTGGGATTCACCAATGTTCTCTTATTTATGCTCTTAGGTCAATAGAAAATTTTTATCAAGATGAGATCTAAAAACCTCCTGCTTTTACAGTCTGCAAGTTGGCTGTGTGATGCACAAGCAATGTATCATATAATCAAATTTAGATTATAATGTTATAACGTTTTATGAGGAATTATAATGATTGCATCATTTTATCTGTGGATTAAAGAGACATTAAATGGTTTGACATCAATTACTCCCAATTAAAACCCTTGGATACTTGCGTGCATCCTGCCTCTGAATGGGTTACAGACTGCGATTAGATGCTTTGGCTATCCAGGGCTTACGCAGAGGGCGTGTTTTTATGGATGACACAGATTTGATGAGATGTATGAATGGATGCTGAGATGTTTCAAATTGGCACAAGCTCTCTGGAACACAATTATGGAAACCAAAATCCAGGTCAAATGTTATAAGGAAAAATCTTTTAACATGTTGGTTAAATGGCGGAGGTTACTGTATGCCCTCACTCCCTCACTCCATGTGCCATCGAGCCACTTATTTATTTATTTATTTATTTATTTAACTGTGTCGCTCGATTGACACGGCGTTCACAGCATCACACAGTTTTTTGAAATTGAGTTCATGCTCATGCTCTGAAAGATCACGCTTACTTAAGCTTACTTTAAGTTGACTACAAAGTTGTTCGAGTTCACTACTGCCGCAGTTCTTCTTCTTGGTTTCCTACTC
This sequence comes from Clarias pachynema, assembly GCA_030014365.1. Classification (NCBI taxonomy): domain Eukaryota; kingdom Metazoa; phylum Chordata; class Actinopteri; order Siluriformes; family Clariidae; genus Clarias; species Clarias pachynema. The sequence goes on along the minus strand of JAQMYL010000023.1, from coordinate 19,999,940 downwards.
TCCGGATCTAGTGCTTGATTTGCAAATGGCACAACATGCACGTGCCCTTATACAGCATGGCATTTTGGGGTGTTACATCTCCTAATTACATGTTAATTCTATGTGCCTCCAATGTAAAATCAAGTAGGATTCATCATTCATTCATCACTTTTCAGTGGGTTCATGCAGAATTACATACTGTAGATCCCTCCACCTCAAGTTGTCAGAGCACTTTGAGTTAAAGAGAAAGAAAATCAATAAATGGACATAATAATAATTATTATTATTATTTTTTTACAGTGACACTGCTGCACTGTGCTGTCAGGTAAGGCTATTTTGGCTACATGACCAAAAAAGACATTTTATAAAGTTATTCGGCTTCATGAGGTCACTAAAAAAATTAAAAGCAAGTCATTTAACAAGATGAAAAACTGGAATATGTACATATCGGTACATCAGAACATAATGAGAATGAGCAAAAAGTGAATAAAGTGGAACCCTGGATTACGAGCATAATTCGTTCCGGAAGCGGGCTCGTATTCCAAAACACTCGTAAATCAAAGCAAATTTTCCCATA
>JAQMYL010000023.1:19955522-19988034 GCA_030014365.1 Clarias pachynema | reverse complement strand
TTTGGACTGTGGGAGGAAACCGGAGTACCCGGAGGAAACCCACCAAGCACGGGGAGAACATGCAAACTCCATTCACAGACATCGAGGCGGGAATCGAACCCGGACCCTGGAGGTGCGAGGTGACAATACTAACCACTACGCCACAGTGTCACCTACAGTATATGAACATATATACTATTAGCTACAAAAGAATTCTGGGTAATTACCTAGTACTTAGGTAATAGAATAGTAAAAGTAATGGATTAAAAAGCTCATTTCCTTGAACTTCCAGCCTCCTAACACACAGTATGATGCAGATCAATTCCTGTTATCCGATATCACCCAGATGAGGATGGGTTCCCTGTTGAGTTTGGTTCCTCTCAAGGTTTCTTCCTATTACCATCTCGGGGAGTTTTTCCTTGCCACTGTCGTCCTCGGCTTGTTCATCAGGGACTATCTGATCACTTTGATTCATACACGTTCACATCTCATACAAACTTAAATAATTCTTTTGATTGTGTAAAGCTTTATTGACAAAATGTCAATTGTTAAAAGCGCTATACAAATAAAATTTAATTGAATTTGTATATGTACTGTATATACACTGTCTAGCTTAAAAAATAAAAAGTTGTCCTTTTCGAAGGGTCAAATGATTAATCAAAGAAAACAGCTAAGATGATGTTAAATTACTGGAGCTGGGTCGAGAACCCTCTGACACATCTGTAAAACATGGCTGGATAGTGCTGAACCATCAACTTTGTGGAGGAAATGTGGTCAGAAGATTCATGATGGTGGTCACTTAAACATTTAGTGAAATTACATAGAACAAGAACTTACAGTTGTGGCGCTAAACATCTGTATTAAAATAAGAAATTTACTTGTTAGTGAGGCTAATTTAAAAAATATATATATTTTTTTAAAGTTGACCTGGGTCAGTATTTCATGTTTAAATCCCTGATGTAAAATATCTGTACACATACTACAGTATATACACTATTTGTTAGTATGCTTCAGGAAGCATTTTTTTAAAGAAAAAAAATGTAAAAAATCTTTTATTTAATTAAAAGTACAATTATTCGGGTATTCATACTGTACATGAAGTTGGTTTATTTTGTTTCGTTGGTAGAGTATTTAAAAAAAAAAAAAGTCATCGAGTTCATTTGACGAGGGGCGTTCAAGTCAAACCAGGACTTGAGATATGTGATGTAATTTCTAATAAAAGAAGGCATAAAAACCACTTGACATTTACAGACTTCAGGCGCAGTACGGTGATGAGATTCTTAGCCACAGTAAAACGTTTGAATGGTACAAACGTCTGACAGAAGGCTGTACATCCTGACTTCACTCCAATTTCCACTTATTCAGGTCATTAAAGGAATTCCTGGGAGGCCGGTGTTTCAGACGTGAAACAGACAGTCTGATCATGGCTCTTCTTTTTTTGTTTTTATGTTAAGGACTAAGCTAACACACTCACTCACTCGTCATTTTTACCAATTTATCCTGTATGCAGGGTCGGAGTCTATGCCAGGAGACTTACATAGGAGAGGTACATACACACACATACTGTATACACACCCTTTCACACACTACAGGCAGTTTACTGTACACCAGTTAACCTAATCTCCATGTCTTTAGACTATGGGAGGAAACCAAAGTACAATTTTGTACTTAATCCACTATTTTATGCGTATGCTCTAATATAAGACTTTTTTATTGTTTGATATTTTATGCCCTTATGCTTATGTTTGTATGTTTTCATCTTAAATTTTGTCTTGTGCATTAAAGAGTTTTCCTAACACTATATTTAATTCTACTACGTGACCATACAGCACATACAGTACGAGCTGACATATGTATGAAAAGTGATCTGTAAATAGTTTATTATAGATTACTATCAATATACATATTCACAACTGTTTGTTCTGAGTGCTTATTTATTTATTTATTTTCTGTAGGAGTTAAATATCTTAAATGTCTTAAGATTTCTTGATATTTTGAGAAAGCAGAGTAAATTGCACATGTTAGATAATGAACAAATTGTTACTGGCCTTTGCCTAAGAGTACGTAAATGACATCATTGCAAAGTGCATCTTGATAATTCATTGCTATAACCTCTAACAAACTATATGTTTTAACTAATTATTACTATTTCACTTGAATGGTACAGTATGTGTTTCGAATATGTTTTTTTTTTTTTTTTCTGATAAAACCAATGACTTTTTTTCATACATACCGTATAATAATTTATGTTCCATGTAAAAGTCAGTCATGCCTATCCTACATATCTTGGATCCCCCGGCGTATGTTAGAATATATACATATTTTATATGAATAGATTAGGAGCCGAGCCACTGAAGTCGATCCTAATTAGTTCATAAAGTTCAGGAAAGACAGAGGACGTTGTAGCCACAGAGGAGTCGTTCTAAAGCTAAGGTGTTTGTCTTTTTCTAAAATAGTCAGCATGCCAAGAAATTAGAGGTGGACAAAAAGCAGCATTAGTAGAATTACAATAAAATAAACAGCAGAGTGAGAGTTTTATAAAGCCAGCCAAAAGTTGGAGTGGTTGTGAGTGGTTGTGTTTGTTACCACGACAAATGTATGGGCCTATGCCAGTACTCCCCATGGGAAGAAAAACACATAATTGTGGTCTTAGAGGTTATTTGCACAGTACAACCCTTCATACCGATATTCCTGTATGCATTACAAAACAGGTCTCTGAGCTAATGGCGCATAAGGATCGATTTTCCTCATAACGCGTTTCATCAGACCACAAATGCAATTCCGTTTAACAGCGCAATTTTTCACCGTGACACCCAATATTCGTGACAAATAAGTTCCATTTAATGTGTTCATGGACGAGCCAAATTAAGATTGATAAAGAAACCCGACGTGTGTAGGGAGAGCCGTTAGAGAGAATGCAAACGAATGCTCGGTCAGGTCATAGGTAAGTTCGCCCTGAAGAAAGTGCCGGTAAAAAGGGTGAAAGGCCATGACGACTGAACATCTCCTTTTATCACTTTCAGGCCATTATCAGGTTTAAAAACACTAAGCTTTGAAGTAAAGGAAACACATCTTTTGGTATGGAATCTGAAACATGCAAGGAAGCCGTTCTCCTTTGTCACCTTCACTCTCTCTCAGGCTCAGCCAACACGGTCCAGATTGCAAAGACACAAAAGTTCACGGATTCACAGCGTGAAGGTGATGTTAATACACGTTATGGAGCACACTGACTGAATACTCGCTCTGTTTGTCTTGTTCCATTTGAAAATATTTGCTCACATTGTCACCAGTACTGAGTTTATGGCTTCAGAGAATGCATGTGAAAGCACCACCTAAAGAGGAACGTCTGAAAAACATAACCACCTGGGTCAACGTGTCTGAACCTCTGAGTCCGTAACTCTTACTAATGAGACAGTTATGAGGAGAGAGCGTTTCAGCATGAGCTCAATATATTTGCATGTATATATAAGTTGTTCGCCTTGTATAACACCTCTAACTATTTCTTTAACACGTTTTTATTTACAGTAATACCTTCATGGAGAGAACTCAACCTAGTTGAGTTAATGTCCTCCTCCTGCTCATCTCAACCCAAATCATTGTGTTCCAATGATCTTTCGCTCTTCCTCCAAGATGCCATGTAAAGAAAGGCTCTAAATGTTTCTGCTCTTTCTAAGCACCTTCATAACATACTGTATGTTCTGCTGCTTCTGCCAAGAAAGTTCTCAACACATGGACGACAGCCTGATAAGCTTCTCCTGCCATGTTGATTGGAACTTCTCGGCTACGCCACCCATTAGCCTTGACTGGCAGCTGAGGGTCATGAACACCAACTGGCTAACTCGTATATCCAGTGTACTCTCCATTTAAGACACATGAGAATCCAAATGGCTAGAAGTGCTTAGTGCATGATCCAGTCCTCCACTGCCACAGAGATGCATATGGCAATCATGAGTCAGGATAAATCACTGACCCTTTGTCATCCCCAGAGACATTACCATAATAAAATACCCTTCTGGGGATGGTGCCATCGAACAGCTATAAATCCCGAGGCAGAACACACTGTTAGCAGTGGATAAAATGGGCCATAATGACTTTCTCTCTGGTCGTTATACCTTCAGAGGAATTCTAGTCTGAGGCCAGCAGCTTTGTGAGAGACCTGGACAGACCATAATGTATGAAGTGTTAGCAGAAATGTGGTTTAAACGTTGTGCCTTAAACGCTGTGTGTTCGTATCTATTACTGACGCACAGAAAAGTCTCATTTAGCTCCATAGAACTGCGTAAAGACATATGATTTGCTGTTCTGGGATATTCATACCATCCTGTGAAATCCACCACTGAAATGTTAAAAAGCAGTATTAACACAGATTGAAAAATAAATCCGACATACTGTATAGTGAGTCAAAATTATCCGTCTACATGAAGAAAGGGGAAGCGGCAGTGGCACAGGAAATAAAATAATGCACTTGGTTCGTTGTTTTTTGGTCTGCGTTTTTTATTTATTTATTTATTTATAAGGAAAGAAAGTAATACTTTTACATAGTGATATAGATCTATTCTCTAATCATCCTAACTCTCATCCTTATCCTAGTCCTAGACTTATCGTGGCCTTGCAGTTTGCACAGTCACCTCGCACATCCAGGGTTGGGGTTCGAAACCCTCCTCCGATCTGTGGATGTAGAGTTTTGCATGTTGTCCTTCTGTTTGGTGTGTTTCCTCCAGGTAGTCCGGATTCCTCCGACAGTCCAAAGGTTGTTGTCCAAAGATTGGTGTTTCCAAACTACCCATAGTTCTTGTGCCCTGTGATTGTACTGTATTGTCACAGCATCCAGGGTGTTCATTGCCTTGTACCTGGGATAGACTCCAGACTCCTCACAATGAAGTAGCAGTATACAGTAGAGTAGATACACAAAAAGTGGTGCCATAAATTCTCTTACAATGTCTGATTTTTATTTTCCTTTCCCGGGTCACCACATTAGATCATTCGATCTGCAAGTTACTGCCACAGTTTTTATGCCAGATGCCCTTCCCGCTGCAACCCAACCTACTTTCTCTGGGTTTGTCACTGTCACTGTAATTGACACTGGGTATTGTAAATGGGAATATGGTTTAGGGCCTTGCTCAAGGGCCCATTAGTGGCAACCTGGTGGTGACAGGGCTCGACCCCCTGAACCCCAGCCTACTCCCCAATCAGCAACCCAGAACTTCAACCGTCTGAGCCACCAATGAGTACCAACCACCTATCACTCATACAAACTGAGTGTTTATTTTAAGGCCATATACTGTATAGTGCACCTTGAAAAATGAGAATATCTTAAAAAATGTTTTCTTTCAGACTTTAATTTAAATAGAGTAACTTATATTCTAGATTCATTACACATGAAATATTGCAATCATTTTTGTTTTAATTTCAATGATTACAGCTTAGAAGTCTTGTTGTTAGGCTTTCGGCTGCTCCCGTCGTGGGGTCACCAGAGAGGACCATCCGATCTGCATACAACCTGGCACAGGTTTCACGTCGGATGTTCTTTCTGATGCAACCATCCCATTTTATCTGGGCCTGAGACCAGCACTGCATCTACTGGCTGGGGTTTGGGCTTTGGGTGGGCTTTGAACCCTTGCTTACAGTACTGTATGTCAGGCGACAACCTACCACTGAGCCACCAATATCAAAAATAGTGTATTTATTAGTTCAGTACATGCATGGGGAGGGCTGTTGACCTGACGATTGTCCCGAAGCTGATTGACATCCTCTATAAGGAGCATAAGCTGGCTGTTTACAGATTGCTGTATCAAAGCAAATTCATGGGAAGTTGACTGGAAGGGAAAAGTGTTGTAGGAAAAGGTGCACAAGAAAAGCTTCACAAGTATTGGAGTGAGGCTGGAGTCAGTGCATCAAGAGCCACCATCGATGCATCAAGAGCAACTTACAGTACCTGACCTGAACTCTATAGATAATAGATGGGAGGAAGATGAGAGACACCCAACCCAACAATACTGACAAGCTGAAGGTTGCTATGAAAGCAACCTGATCTTGAACAATGCCTCAGCAGTGCCACAGGCTGATGGCCTCCATGCCATGCTGCACTGATGCAGTAATTCAAGCTAAAACCCTGATTAGAATTTCAGTTTTGTAAACCCCATTGTGATTGATCTTGGGAAATATTCTAACATTTTGAGATACTGGACATTTGTTCACTTTTATGAGCTGTTAGCTGTAATCAACATTTTTTTTAAAAAACGTAGGAATATTTCTCTTTAAATGTACTCAATTTAGAATATATGAGTTTCACTTTTTTAATTAAATTATGGGGGAAAACTTTATAATATTCCAGTTTTTCGAGGTGACCTATATAAGACTCAAATCACCAAATAAACAAATATGTTGTTTTAATCCGTTGTCATTTTCGCTTCAAAATAGTTTTAGAAAAAAAAAAAAAAAAAAAAAAAGAATTAAACTACAGTATCTACTATTAATAATCTTGATATACTATCCCTAAACATGTTAAGACTTCATATCATTATTTTCATGAAGGTTTATTTGTCTGAGCGTATAATCTACCTTTGGTGTTGTGGCTGGGATTAGAGAATAGACTGGTGATGTGCACTGAATACTAGTGCAGGCCTTAAAGGAACTGTGTAAAAGGAGAGAGCTTTGGGTCATGGGAGACATGTAGCTGTGGCTTTGTGCTGGGGTCACGAGGCCTGACACGCTCTCACCCAGTTGGCAGCCGATTCTGCTTCATATTCTCAGCCTCAGCTCCAAGAGGCTTGATTGGCAGGGCTGTGAATAGCCATTTGTAATTGACTTCTGTGTATTTCTTATTCAGCTTTTAGCTCAATCTAAATGAGATGTCGGTCCAAAAAGCCACATTCCTTTCTGTAGCGCTGATTTAACTCTTTATCATTGTAATGAGCAAGTACCATGCCAGCTAATCCTTCAAAAATTACAGAGCAAATTTTAGTAGCATTCTTTATGGATTTATATATTATAAGACAACATGAAAACTGAGTGCTTTCTTAAAATCATGTTAACTCACGTCATTGGTCTGATTGTGCATGATTAATTTATATTAACCATATGAAAAAGAAAAGTATGTACTGTACCAATTATCTTCCAATAAAAAAAAGACATATTTTTAAAGAACCTTTTTTCTTTCTTTTTCTTTTCTTTTTTTTTACAACATCAATTTATAAATCCAAACTGCATTCTGTCCCTGTTTTTTTCCTTATAAATAAAAGTCATTAATAAGTGCCTTTACATTCTCCATAGGATTGGCTTGAATGTGACATAACAGAGGCAAAAAATGAAAGTAGTAAAGCTCTTAAATACTTTGCATAGATGGCAGTCAGCAAAAGTTAAAAATGTTCACATGACATGAAATAAAAAGACAATAATTCTTCCTTTTTACTGTTGCTGTAAGTGATTGAGATATAGTCAAATAGTCAGTTTTCTATATTCTAAATACAAGGTGGACCAAAAATTTGGTTCTATAGGCTATAAAACAAAATTTAAAAAGTAAATAAATAAATAAATACATTTACAGATAATGGTCAAATTAACATCCTCTGAATCTGTGGCACTTGTGTATATGCAATACAAGAACATTTCTTATTGTATCAGAGCTGATGTTACATGCAGAGGTCATTCCCCCCCCTTCAGTCCAGCAGTTGTTCTTGGCCGACTCTGATAAACTCCTGACTTCTGATGATCCCAAAGAAAAAAAGTCAAGAAGTGTTCCGTCTGTTTTTTATTTGATCTTCTGATAAGTTTTAAAATCATTTTGGGCCTAAAATCTATCGAAAAATATAAAATTTCAGAAAAACAAAAATGCCTGTGTATCCAGACTTGTGGGACACCTTGTATATACGTAGTATAAAATTAGCATTTTCAAAGACCAAAAAATTTTTTCCCACCCTCCACACACACATTAAACAGCACCACAAGCATGCACCAGCAAGATGGAACAATCTTTAGAAAAGAAAAAAAAAAAAACGTATGTGGCAGTTTGTTGATAGAAATTTTTGGCTCACACTGACAAACTGACATTCGATCTTTAAACGGAAGTCTCTGGTTTCACAGGAAACACATCTTTCTCATCTAAAACCAGAGATGTTGTAAAGACAGACTGTAGAAAGAGGCTAGCAACTAGATCAGGCTCAATGTTTGTTTTGAGACACCTACTTTTCACAAGCCAATCAAACTCTGATGGATGTAACCAAAGTCCGGCCCCACACAAACATACCCTATGTCACTTTTTGGAAGAAAAATGTGTTTGAAATATGTGAATCTATTAAAAGCAGAAATTCATACTTAACAGTTTAAACTATTTTAATGAAAGCAGGAATACTTGAACAGTTTGACAGCAAAATGAGATAAATCCTTTTTCTTTTGCAGCTTTAAAAAAAAAAGTTTTTTTTTTTTTTTTTTAATAAAGCAAGTAGTATTTTTGTGGATGTTTTCCTTGAGCCATGAAGATGTTAAGAAAAGCAGAAATACAAAAATATTATGTTAAAATTGTTTTGATTATATCAGTGTGAACGTTGTGTGATTTTGCAAAACACCACAACTCCACCTCGGGCAGTTTTGTAACAATGGAAAACTCAGCTTGCAGTTGTGTCTGTGGTCATTTAAGTAGGCTATACAGTTTAGTATTAATAATATATTGGTCGTGTTTTTATATATGATAAAGCAAACTTGTACTTTGGTTCTGTTTTCGTACAGAGTCACTGGCAGCGAATTGGAACAATGAGAAGTGTTGAGTTTGGCTGCATAATAACAACGATGATTGAAAATACATACATCATTGAAAAAACAAAAACAATACAAGTCTCCTTTACCAGTTTTAGTTTTACGTTTGGAGTTGATGACAGCATCTTATTATAGTAAAGATATATGCCAAATCAGGTCCATTTATGCATTGTCCAATTGCATCTATATGTCTAAGGTCCCATAAAAAACTGTATTATAATACAGTTTTAAAAATCCCAATGGAGGATGGAACAGAAGCAGGAATAGCAAATGCCATAACTTTTCACACAGGCCTCCATCTCATGTATAATGAGTATAATGAGGGTTGTAGCACTATATCTGTTTGATTTTCTTTTGAAATTATTACCATAATTTGCATCAAAGCTCCCAAATGCAATCAAACCAGTTAGAGGAGGAGCAAGAGGGTACCTTTAGTTCATTAATGCTGTAATAACTGAAGTGGCAATAACAGAGTAAAACTTCCTGTTTCCTGGCTTCAACATTCTCCAAAAATCCATCGAGTGCATTAGGATCACTCACTGAAGCTGCTATTCAGCGAAGCTTCTATTTCCACTACACCGAAGTGATGTGGTTTGCTTTTCAGGAAGCTTCCGCTTTTGCATTGAAATGCAGCTGTCATGTTCTGCCCCTTAAGAAGGATATGTAGCAGTTTTCAAATTCTAAATTGTCTTATAGATACCGTGAGCGCCAGGGAAAAAATAATTTGGCAAACTCTGTATAACAATGTACTGTATAAGAAAAATCACAAGAATAAGTTGAAAGATGTTTTGTGATCATATGAAAACTATACTAAATGAGTATAGAGTTATAGGGGAAGTACATCTGGCACAGACATGGAGCCCTGGAACTGTCACTAGGGACGGGTACTATATTTGGAGTCACATGGGAAACACAGCAGTAAGTTTAAAGTCATGGACATATGATTAAAAATGTTATATAGGTTATTTGAAACACACGATAAGTTAATAGGGTGTTAGTTTAAGCCCATGACTCTGTAAGAATAGCACAAACCTGCTGTGATGTACGGTAACAGTGCTTTACTGAATGATAAGATAAATCAGAAATAGATAGACTGCATTTAGATACAGCTGAGGGCTCAGTTTATTCACAACGCTCATGTGAAGCCACTGTGCCAACTCATCACAGATGCCAACCACCCATTAAAGATCAATTGTGTTGTGGAATAAACACTTGATTAAACACTGTAGGTGTCTTGGGAATTGAAATTTGATTACTTTTGCCATTTGGCGCTCTCTATTTTAGGCCTCAGATAGCTGCTTGTAATTCTTGTTCGCAGGTTTTTCCTTCTAAAGCTCTAAAGCTTTATTAACACCTGACGCACTGACCTGAACAGCAGTTGAAATTCTTCCAAGAATTTATTTTCTTCAAACTATATATACACACAAACACACACACACGTACATAAGGGCTGTCAATATTAACACATTAACATGCATGTGATTAATCTGGAAATTTTTAATGCATTACTATTGCTTTATTCAAATTAATCACATGATCAAGTTTGACCCAAATGGTTTCCCCATAATCTCAGTGTGATTACCCCCTCTGTCCTCTGGACCTGTCTGACTCGTCCTGGTGTCCTGCTTCTGGTTGTAGGTCTCATCACATGGACGCCCCCTGTGGTCTGTCTGGGATGCGTGTGGTGACTGGGGACGGTTCCACTTGTCCACGAAGACGGTCCTGTCCTCGGCTGATGCAGACAGCTGTTCTCTGAGGACTTGTGACTTCAGTCGCTCGATAGTTCAGGACTGGAGTTTCCTATAGTCTACCTGAGCCTCCAATAACAAACTGGACTCCATTTTAACTTAAACACATCTATAGTTATACTGAACTTCCAGTCTCACACAGTATGATGCAGATCAATCCCTGTTCCCTGTTGAGTCTGGTTCCTCTCAAGGTTTCTTCCTATTACCATCTCAGGGAGTTTTTCCTTACCACTGTTGCCGTCGTCCTCGGCTTGTTCATCAGGGACAGTCTTATCATTTTGATTCATACACGTTCACATTTCATACGAACTTAAATAATTCTTTTGATTGTGTAAAGCTGCTTTGAATTGAACTGATTTACCAAGCTGCATGTGATAACTGCACATTTTATGCATATAAGAAGATGACTGAGGAACATCAGCAGGTGGCAAGTTTCATTATAAAACGCTTCTAGATGGAAGTTTGGATAAAACTCAAGTTGTGTGTTCGAGCTACATTCAAGGGCATACAATTTGTACAAGAATACATTAACTTCAAGATGTGCGGGCGGTGGTTTAGACGGCTAGGCCTCTAGGATTTTACGTTGTTTTTGATAGTCCAATCAGTTGATTTTTGGATCTAAGGATCCGGGTTCGAGCCCCGCCATCGTTGTGTTGCCACACCCCATACTACCCAGGCACTGCATGAAGTGTCGGTCCTATTTCAGAGATTTTTAACATGTGTTAAATGTTATTGTTTCAGATGTTATTAAACTGCAAAATCTGTTTGGAATAAAAGTAACTAAGTATTTTAAAATTAATATTTATAGATTAATCATATGACTGTGATTTATCTATATATTAATAGATATAACCCTAACGCTACACACACACACACACACACACACACACACACACAGCCCAGCAGCTCTAGTATCTCTGGTTCAAATCTGTTTTCTGAAGGTGTTGCATGCGTTTCCTTCTTTCCCTCATCTCCTCCCACTTCCTAAAAACATGCTGGTAGGTGAACTGATGATTGGGAATTTACAAGTAAGTAAGAGTTTCTTTGCTTGTTCGTGTGCCTGCGCCAGACACGCCTGACAAAGGAACCTTCATCTTATCAGAAACCTAATTAAACCAGAATAGGGTGTCACATCCTGCCATAAGAATTTAATAGCTATATATAAAACAATAGAACTATGGTTACCTGAATTTGTTAGACTAATACTAATACCAGCAAATCCTAGTAATGATGCTTCTTAATTTATCTGCAATGACTTCCAGCTGGACTGCATTAACAGCAATGCACCCTGAAAGGACAGGGGGGTCTCCAGCTCACCACTGGCACCTTCACCCTCCAGTTACAAACTGTTTGCCTTGGCTTCACTCAGCACACAACTGCCTACATGACATCCTTAATGGGAGGGGGCGTAAGGGAGCACGTCCATTAATGGCTGAGGGTGTGTACGTGAGTGTGTGCGCGTGATCGATGGGTGGGCGCTTAACCCAGACACCCTCGTCCTGGTCGGAAATCCAAACTTAACGATGTTAAAAAAGGATGGCGGTAGATTTAAACCTATCCTGTCTCTTTCACTAATCTGTGTTAAAACCCAATCAGACTGCCGGAGGGAACTTTCACAAACGAGAGCTCAAAGCTCTCTCATGTATCGCAGTGATTCGCTGCACCCACCCACACATGCGTGGTCCATTCCTACGGGGACCGCCGCCACAGTCGTACGTCATATCCCCGTCTCCCCTGCCTTCCAGCTCATGCATAGAGCCATGGCATCTGCCTTAGAGCGCTAATTTCAGCCTCTGCTCTGAAAGAAGCCATTGTGTGCCACGAAGCAACCTGGTCTCTGTGAAGTGTCACAGGAGCAGGACCTGTGTTTTTATCTGAAGCAGAAATGGTTTCCAGATTCCTACTGGTTTGGAGAGGAGAGGCAAAATGATTTGTGAACACATGCTCCACTTATGAGGCTTAAATATTAATAGGGATCCTCCATGCTGGCAATTAGTCTCTAATGACAGCATGTAATTCCTTTCACTTATCTGCTTGAATGGTTCTGACTTTGGTTCTGCCATTGAACTGGATCATTATTTAAAAGAAAAAGAAAACTTTTAATGGGGGTGGGGGGAAATGGTTTGCCCTGTCTAGGATGACTGATTGGACGATCAACGTTGCACTAAGTGGAGTTTAGATTGATTATTATAATTTATTACAACCAGACATTTACAAAGAAACACCACCACTGTATTTGAACGAATGCTCTAACAAAGAGAAAACGCAATGTGTTTTAAAAAGGGCAAATCAGTAGCAGATGGGTAAGTCTCAACCTAATTTAAAGAGAAAAGTAATAGTCCTCATTATGGACAGTTAAACCGCCTCTAGCCGAATAAAGAATACGATTGAGAGACTGTTTTGTGGACATCTTAGCCCTACCTTATTGTTTTTAGCCTTAAAAGCAGAAACTCATAAGAGAAAAAAGGACAAACATGCAAATGAAGAAAGACTGACTGTGATCGAATCAGGTCATGTAGCTAAGGTGTTTATTAGTAAAGACCTTACACCGAATACACATCACGCTATCTCTTTCTTGATTGTGCACGGTCATGGGGAATGTAATTCTCTCCCTCTTAAGAGTATTGACAAGAATGTGGCAACTGATAGCAGGTTCACGGGATCACCGCGTTGAGGCTCGGAGGGAATTGAGCACACGGTAACTGATGGAGAGGAAGATGTCTAACAGCACAACCTTTTCCCTTTGATCATGTTTTAAAACCATGTAATGACACACTTTCCTAATCAGACAGCTCTGCCTGAAGATAGCACAATATCAGGAATAAGGAGATCTTATGCCAATGCCATTAATTTTTTTCCTTTCTTGTCAATACCTTCATCGTGTGACAATCTGAGACTTGCTTGTGCATTTACCAAAACATGAAAGGGAGCAGAAGGTGGGCGGAAGTTAACCGAGTTCCTATCTGTACTTCACTTGAGTAGATTTATTAGAGGTAACTTACTTACTTTTACTCCACTACATCTTCCAAGAAATATCTGTACTTCTACTTAACTACATTTCTGCACAGCGACTGATGTTTGAAATGAGACGAGGAGCTTGTCGCAGAAATTCGGGAACCAGAGACAGGATCCTACTGTGAGCTAAAGCAAGCCCTGTACTTTCCAAAAGTAGTCACCTTCAAATGTATACCATAGTGCTTGGACCCTATTGTTTTCCTTAGGATAATTTTTTTCCACCATTTTGGGGGTCTTAACATGCTCAGAAACTCATGAAAATTGGCAGGCAGGTTGGAATCTGCTGCCATTAGGTAGCCTGAGAGTCTGGGCCCCAGGCGTGGCACGGGGCCCTCAGGGGCCCTCACAAGAGATTTTGCTGTATAGTTCATACACACTTGCACGTACTGTATGCACATGAAACCCAGTACAAATTTTGAGCTCATTAAGCAGACCAACTTTCACACATTTCATGGGCTCAACTCAACAGGAAGTCAGTTTTGTGTCGTTTGCCAGAATGCACCCAAAGGAATTTGATGTACTCCTCCTGGGGGATTTATACGATCGCCAACAAACCGGGTCTATGTAATCTAAAGACAGTGAGGATGCAAAATTGCAAAGGAATTTTAGATTTTTCAAATGGGTCAGCCATGATGTTGCCTTTAACTTAAACCGAAAAGTGGTTTCTGTGGGACATCATATATTGAGTAACATCATAGTGTGATGCTTTTTTCCAGCATCTGGGCCTTTTTAGAGATCTAAATGTAAAATTCCCCCTTTTCTAAAATTATGTCATAATGGTATTGGGATATTCCCCTTTAAATGCATGTGCCCACTGTGCCCGCTGTCTTTCTGTTGTGCCCAGGTGGTGATAGTGCAGGGTGCTTGGGCCCACTCATTGCTGCTGGCAACTATATATTTTTTGTCCCTATAACTTTCCCTCAAGTGTACATGTAAATGGAGAACTTTTACTTTTACTCGAGTAATATTTGCCCTCGGGAATCTACATGGACTCAAGCTCAGGATTTTTGTACTTTGCCCAACTCTGAAAGGGAGTCTGAATAATCCAGAGTGTACTCGTACACATTTGAATTGAAATCCGAAAGTACCGCCCGCAATGACGCATGCAATCTATTTATCTTTTTATCTGCACTCAGACATGAACAAATACACAAACGCATGCATACAATCTGAATCCCACAGCTGTGTGTATGTGTGTGTGTTGAATCCCAGCATTTCATTCTTATTTGATCACATCAGACAGATCTGTTTTCATCCATTTGGACTAAAGTTAGCCAAAATGTAGCAGTGGCAACAATCCCTAAGGAGCAAAGTGAGTCAAAACACATTGTACGAACAAGCAAAAGATTTTTTTTTATTAAAATATTTTTTTTTTTAATCCAACCTTGGTGATGCTGATATTTGCTAAACCGCAAATTAGAAACCGATCTCCGTGATGAATATATCTGGAGGAATGTAAAGAAAACATATTTCACGAGTAAAGAAAATTCAGTCTGACAGTGCACTAGGAGACATCCAGAGAATCGTTCCCCTCGCTATCTTAATGTCGGATGAGTACATTTACCGCAAATGAGGTCAAGTATTGATATGTAGAGATGGAGCTGGCTCTGATTAAAGACCCTTAAGACTAAGGATTAGGTACTGCAGGGCCGGACCTGACGTAATTGGCTAGACGGCGTGCTTTATCAGCGCCGCAATGTCCTTCACCCGAGCGCGACTCATCTCTAGGCCTTAATTTAAACCCGAATGCCAGCTCATCAGGTGGAGCGTGTGCGGCCTGATAGACTGAAGGACATTAAAGGCACTTTACAAGTTCAGAACGAGCCTCCGAGGTGCTCACAAACAGTCACATTATGCAAATGTACCCGTTATCTAATCTAGCGGTAAATGTCCTATGAGTGCTGTTTTGCGATCAAAGCAGGCAGTGTGATTCCTCTGTGACCCGTCAGGAACCGGAGTTGGCCGTGGCTGACCCTTAGAGGACCATCCATCATTTCTATACTTTATCTTTAAAAAAAAGAAAGAAAAAAAAGGTGATGGTGAAACTAAACAGAAATACAACTGAAAAAACAGCAGTTATGTAAATAGTTAAGTACTTAGCAGTCTACTAGTGAATCATGTTTAAACATCTCAGATCAGTCATGTGGACACAATGTAGCTTAGTAATAATAATAATAGTTTACAAAAAAAAAAAAAAAAACAGTGACTGAATCAGGAAGAAACTGTTTTGCTGCCTGAGTAATGCGGCCTGAGCCGACATACATCCCACATCTAAAAGATTTCCTTAACGATAAGCTCACCTGCTGCTGTCTGCACGGCAAGCGGAAGACGAGCAATTCAAGCTCACTCAAGCACGGCGTCTCTTCCGTCTGTACGCGTCCCACGATCCATAAACCACGTTCATAGCAAGTCAACCTACAGCAAAGGAAGCGCACGAGCCAGACGGGCGGATAAACCGTTTTATCGCCATTCTCTCCGTCGACGTTCATCACCTCTGTAGGAATGGAACCGTTGTACAGTAGACGCAGGGTCGTGTATGGGTGTTGTTGAGATGGTGGAGATGGGGGTGGGGGGGGGGGTAGTGCCGGGATAAACTTTAATGGAGGAAGATAAAGGCTTTGATATATTGATTTATCTCACTTCTGGAACGGATTCCAAAAGGCCCAAAGGTGCCTCAGCTCTGGAGGACTGTTAATATAAGTCGAGTCAAGAGATAGTAGTTGATAGATTTAGAGGATTAATGAGATTCAAACCTTTTTTTCATATAATGGAGAATTCAACTGTAATTTCGAAGCTGTAAACGTTGTTAATGTTTATTATGTTAATTAAGTTGCGAGGAAATATTCGTTATGGTTGAGGGGAAAGGTGCAGGTACACTCCTTTCCTTAAATGTAAAAAGGCTGAGAAAGAAGGGGGGGGGGGGATAACAACAGATCCACTTCTCTGGCTATGTCTATTCATGTGCCACTTACACTATACACTTGCAAAGACACACTGATATGCTAAAGTGTCACACTGCCTTTTACTGGCCAGACCTGAAACTACACCATCTGAGGATTTTTCAGAGCTTTATTATTTGTTTTTCAATGTTCAGAGAAGATGCACTATATATATAATAGGAACTGCATGAGCATCTAAATTCAATTTAAAATGTCTGATATGTTAAGGTAACTTAAGCTAAAGAGATAAGCTGCTTCAGTGAGAGTGCTATTAAGCAGAAAAGCTGGCCGTCATGTTTGCGTGGGAAAGCTGCCTTGTTGGTGGCACCTAACCAGCTGTATCAGTGAGGATGCAGACGTCTCGTCTGCTGGAAGACGCTGCTGTCATCACTCGGCACCAGAGCTGGGACACACTTGGGAGTCTGAGGAAAAAAGCGGCACCAGTGCAGCATGGGTAAGGGGGGTTACGGGGGATACGTCTGCATGGTTTATTGTGTCTGAATGTCAGCCTTCACAGAGGGAACCGAAAGAGTTTGGAGCTCAACCAAAGTCCTAACGGCACCATGAAATAGAAAGAGAAGTGAGATCCTGAACTGGGCTTATTTCTTTTTTTCTTTTCTAAAAGTCCAGCGAGAAAGACGCTACAATAACACCTCAGGAAATAGCTGAGCTTTCCAGACACCTCAAAGCACTCGACCCACACACATTTATTCAGAACATTCTGCCTTCGCCAAAGATTTAATGGTGTTTTTTTTTTTTTTTAATCCTGGATTTTTGGCAAGTTACAGTATGTTTAAAGTTTTAATAAAATTTGTTGGTCATTATGGTAATTCCACATTGTTGTTGTTGACGTTTATTCGTTGAATATTTAAAAATGTAAATGAACTTAAAGGGGAAAATTGCACATCATTTTCCTGTACCAAACTCTACCAGGTTCAAAGGCTAAATAATAAATAAATAAATAAATAAACAAACAAACCCTCGTCTATACCAATATTTTTTATTCTTTCTGCTCTCATCATTCTTCTTCCTCATCATAAAATAAATTAATAGAATAGAAAAAAAAACATTTTAATGTTGGCCACTCCCATCTCTCTCGTGTGCCTTTTTGAGATGATGTGCCAAGGTCGACTCAGTCGAAGACTAACTGAATCACCCTGTGGGATATGATCATTTAGTATAAAGCAATAATTCATAATCTGTGTGCTGTCTTACCTCGAGGGACGTCTAATGTATGCAGCAGTAGAGAAGCATCGCTTTTTCATAACCTTGTGCACGCACATGATGTTCAGTACTGTGCAAAACTTTTAGGCAGATGAGAAGAAATGCTGTAAACTCATCTCATCATCATCATCGTCTATACCACTTTATCCTGTATTCTGGGTTGCGGGGGGCCTGGATCCTGCCCCAGGAGGCTTAGGGCACGAGGTGGGGTAGACCCTGGACAGGGTGCCAATCCATCACAGGGCACACACACTAGGGGCAATTTGGGAACACCAACTAGCCCAACCTGCAGGTCTACGAACTGTAGGAGAAAACTGGGAAATGGGAATCGAGCCTGGACGGGAATCGAACCCGACACCTGGAGGTGCAAGGAGACAGTGCTAACTGCTACACCACCGTGCCGCCATGCTGTAAACTATTATTTAAAAATGCTTTCAAAAATGTATATTTTAAGTGTTTATCCCGAAGGTGCTCGATGGGGTTGAGGTCAGGGCTCGGTGTTCGGGCCGGTCGAGTTCTTCCACACTGTATGCATCAAACCATGTCTTTATAGTCCTTGCTTTTTGCACTGGGACACAAACTGTTGCCACAAAGTTTTTAAGTATACAGTAGCATTGTCCAAGATGTCCTAAAGCCTTAAAATCACCCTTAACCGGGGATAAGGTGCCTTATTGAAACACCTGAATTTAATAATTAACAGATTTGACCAAATACTTTTTTTTTTTTTTATATCTAATGTATTTTTAAGAATCACAAAGACACGATCAGTGTTGACGACCTTAGACGCAACGGTCAGCCAATGAAACTTAATGCGGCAGCTCTTGGCAGACACATCATGCTTACTTCCCTTCGACATTGGAAGTTCTACCAGCAGTGCTATCAGCAAGAACTGGTGTAAACAACTAGGACCCATGTGCACAATCTACTTTCTGGAGACGTCTGGCAAGAAGTGGCCTTCATGGAAGAATTGCAGCCCAAAAGCCAAACCTCCGATGTGGAAAGAAGGCGAAGCGACTCAACTATGTGTGAAAACATAGGAACTGGGGTGCATAAAAATGGCAGCAGGTGCTCTGGACCGACGAGTTAAAATTTGAAATATTTGGCTGTAGCAGGAGGCAGGTTGTTTGCCAAAGGACTGGAGAGCGGTATAATAATGAGTGTCTGCAGGCAACAGTGAAGAATGGAGAAGGTTCATTGCAAGTCTGAGGCTGCATTTCTGCAAAGGGAGTTGGAGATTTGGTCAGGATTGATGGTGTCCTCAGTGCTGAGAATTACAGCAGATACTTATCCATCATGCAAAACCATCAGGGAGGCGTCAGATTGGCCCCAAATTTGTTCCCCAGCAGGACAACGACCCCAAACATATAGCCAATGACATCAAGAACTATCTTCAGTGTAGAGAAGAACAAGAGAGAGAGAGAGTCCTGCAAGTGATGGTTTGGCCCCCACAGAGCCCTGATCTCAACTTTCTGTTCATTTACTTTACATTTTTTTAATTGCTAAAAATATACTATTACCAATTCTTTATAACATTGTCATTTTTGACACTTTTGCACAGTAATAGAATAGAAAAAATAATAGAATGTACACCTCAATTTGTCTAATCATACATAATTAGATTACATTGATACAATAAGCACTATATTATTATTATTAGTAGTAGTAGTATTATTATTATATATTGTTACTGCAGTGCTGCTTTGCATGTACACACTATGCTTATAGACATATTTTATCTATAAATATCTCAACTGTAACCATTAATACCATTCAGGTCCCTGTGATAGTACTACAGTACATACAGTATACATTTTTTGCCACTTTGCTTTTCAGTTTGAATGTTGCTCCTGTTTATTGCACTTTTATCCCCCTGACTATGGTGTCAATAAAGTATTATTTGCATTAATACCCTCTGCTACATTTGTAACTTACGCATACAATGATACTGACTAATGATACTGCCTATTATGTTCTGTATTCTCACTCATTCTCTAAACCACTTATCCGGTATTCAGGGTCGCGAGGGCATAGAGCCTAACCCAGGATACTCAGGGCACTAGGTAGGGTACACCCTAAACGGGTGCCAATACATTGCAGGGCACATAAGCACACATTCAGTCAGGCAATTAGCGTGTCTTTGGTCTGTGGGAGAAAACCGGAGTACCCGGAGGAAACCCACCAAGCACGGGGGAGAGGGGATGTAATGAAAAATGCAGTTTAAAATCCAGACACAAGGCATAATCAATAAAACCACCTGATTTATTAATCTAGTCTTAGAACCTCTTCCATTTCTCGGTTTTCTAAATTTACTATGAATCCAGCAGCAAAGTATTAAATTGGACCATGAGCAAAATACTTTGGCAGAACCACCCAGCCATATAAGACAAAAAAAAAAAAAAAAAAAAAAAAAAAACAGGTTGTGTATTATACAACACAACCCTTTTATCAAACCAGGATTAAATCCACAGCCTTTCATAATGGACATCTGATAAATTCAGCTCTGCGTCTTGTGTATCTTGTGTCAGAGTCAGAGGACACGTCAAAAAACCTGCATGGAAATTATTTGTGCTTGTACGCCACATTGTTAGCCAGAGCCTGGATAATATTCCCAGAGACCCAGTGGAGACATTTGACCTTAACGTTGTTTGTCTGGTAAGACTACGTGCATCAGTATAGATGAATAAAGGCAAAAAAAACAAAAAAAAAACAGAGACGCTCATCCGGGTGATGAAATTTTATGAAATTCCTAGAATAAACTAATGATTAAATGGGGCATATCTACTCTAACGTGAGCTCACAAGCTCATAGCACAGGACAGCCATAAACATCTTCAGTATTTATGTTCTGCCAGGACAGACCACCCTAACCCTGAGTCATACACTGTATCTGAATCTATTTCCCTTCGTCTCCATACAGAAGACAGTTTCTCGTGTTGCCAAAAACCTCAGTAGGAAAATGAATTAACTTTATAGCAGTTATAAATACTCATTTCCTCACCAGATTTTTTCCCCTTTGAATCTGATACACATAAAGAAAGAAAAAAACTTCCTGACTCTTGAAGAGCTGATGCATAAGACTTTTTTTAATGTTACTTAAATGTCTCTTTGCATAAAGCTTCAATGCGTTAACAAATACGTATCCAGTTAAAACACATATGAATGAGTTCATGTATATATATATATATATTATACCAATATACTAATTATAATATATTAATTCTGTCTAATGTAAGCCTATAAAATTATTTAATTTGCTGCATGTCAGAATCAACCAAAACCTCTTTTCCTTTTTTTAGGTTATCGTCACATACACACCACACACATTATGTCTGGTTTACAATGTAATGCTTATATTACTTGTTTTTTGTTTAGTTTTTTTACATTCTAGCTCAATGCACATCAGCAGGTTTATAGAAGTATACATTCAGCAAGGTCTCATTTTTAAACACGTGGCCATTCTGAGTGAGAATCTGGACGAGATGCACAAGATGGCGCCCTTTTACTTCTCCAGTACGAGTGTGTGCACATTGCAACCTTCAGTTCAGTGCTGCTGCCGGACATAAAGTCTCATAGCGCATCACTTGTCGCTGAAATGAGCGATTTAACGGCATGTTGTGCAACTGCTGTGCATGTTATAAAATGTTGTGAGCCCTTGATAGCATCTGGTGCGCGCTCGATAGGCATCAGGTGTGCACATGACCGTATCTGGTGAGCATGAGATAATATCTCGTGAGGATATGATAAAACCTTTAAAAATACTCAAATTACACCTGAGAATCCAGCTTTGGTATAATACATTCATCGGCCACTTCATTAGGTACAGCTTGTTAGTACTTGTTAGAGTTGGGCCTCCATTTGTCTTCAGAACTGCCTTAATTCAACAAGGTGCTGGAACATTCAATCTGTTGGATTGAGATCTGGTGACTGTGGAGGAGATTTGAATACAGTGAACTCATTGTCATGTTCAAGAAACCAGTTTGAGATGAGTTTAGCTGTGTGACATGCCGCGCTATCCTGTGGTCATGGTAAGGAATGATAGGCAGGCACGGTGTGGCACTGAAATGATGCTCAATTGGTACTAAGGGGTCCAAAGTGTGCCAAGAAAATCTCCTCCCCACCATTACACCTCCTCCACCAGCTTGAAACGCTAATAACTGGCAGGATGGATCCATGCGTTCATCAAACTCATCATGTTTTTCTGATCTCCTGTCCAATGGTGAGCCCATGCAAACTATATTGGAGCATCAGTTTCCTGTACTTAGCTGACAGGAGCGGCACCAGGTGTCATCTTCTGCTGTTGGAGCCATCTGCTTCAAGGTACAGTATGACATGTTGTGTATTCAGAGATGTTCTTCTGCATACCTCATTTGTAATGAGATGTTATTTGAGTTACTGTTGCTTTTCTATCAGCTCGAACAAGTCTGGCCTCTGACCTCTGGAATAAACAAGGTCACCTAGTTTCTCGTTCTCTCTCTGGAACCTCAAGTGATGGTTGTGCGTGAAATTCCCAGTGGATTGTCAGTTTCAGAAATACTCAGACCGAGCGCATCAAACATGCCAGTGTCAAGATGACTTAAGTCGTCTTTTTTGCCCAGTCTGATGCTCGGTTTGATCTTCAGCAGATCATCTTGATCGTGTCTACTGTACATGCCTTAATGCATTAAGTTGGCTGCCATGTGATTGGCTGATTAGGTATATGAATTAAAGAGCGGTTGAACAGGTGTACCTGATAAAGATGACCAGTGCGTGTACTGTACTGTATATTACACACTATTCTATTGCACAATGCGCCACCAAACAATACACACACTGACACAAAAGCCTAGTCATTTATTATCATTTTTTAAATCTTGAATGTTGTTTACAAAGTTTCAAAGCCAACACATTGTTAGTGGTGCTTAAATATAAAAAATGAAATGATATTTTAATAAAATTAATACAACTTATTTTTAAGTTTGCTGGTTGCATGTACAGTACGTGTGATGTTCAAATTGCTTACAGAAGAGCAACGTTGTCTAAATTAAGTCTGGAATCTCCTCCTGAGATCCCGTCTATTGTACACCGTCTAAACAATAACCCGTTCAGGTGAATACGGAGACTCGTTCAGACACCGCGATAGTCACCACATTATTCCTTGTGCTTTATGACCGAAATGAAGAACAACAAAAGCGGGAATGCTCCGATACGGAGAGGTGAAAGTTAGAAATGTGATAAAGATCAAGAACAGACAGCGATGAGATGTTTTTTTTGGCACGGAGCGCAAAAAAGCAGGAATCCATAACATGCGCTGCACTCAACAGAGCTTTTGTGTTTACCTATAAAGGCCTGATGAAATGACTGGGGCGGAGCTGGAGCGCGAGGAGACGCAGTGATCAAGGGGGGGAAATTCCCACAGGGGGATTCCTGTGGTTTAAGAAGAAATAAGAACCACCGAAAGACAAAAAGGAAGGATTGGGGGGGGGGGGGGTGTATATATGGGATGGGAGACATTTGTCTGTCTGCCCCGTATCCTCTTTCGTTCATTTATCACACTAGAGTGAATCTAGAGGGGAAAAAAATCTATATACTGTACAACTACTTTGGGTCACAGTCACCTCTGTTCCCCAAAGGGAGCTGGCGTTATTTTAGTGTCCAAGACGTCAGGTTTCAAGAAAATAATGTTGCAGTTGCTCTCAACTTCTAATAATCCATCCTCTTTAATAGCACAACAAAATAATGAGACCGAACTGTGACCAGATCACCAAACAGTTGGTAAGCACGTGTCCGGAGAAAAGCCTTAACGATCACGTTGACGAATGTCACTTTACGACCCGAAATAAACAACCTCGCCAAAAGTACAGAAAATCTTTTTTCACTTAGAACCTGCAGCATAGAGTGTTTTTATTTATTTATTTATTTTTGCCATCCTATTGCTATCATATTTCTCCTTCTCCGCTCTCCTCTGTAAAGATGCCGATATGAGCCCGTGGCTACGTCGGAGAGATAAATGTTCTTTGACAGAAGGTCGTTATCACACTAACTAAAAACTGTCGATTTGGATTTGACCTTGCTTCCCAGAGATGTGTTTCGGCACCCTTGATATTTTCCATTTAGCTTTAGTGTAAATTATGATTAGATGAACACCGGACGTTGCAGTTTAAATACCAAATCTGAAGAAGATAAAATATGCTGTCAAAAAAATATGATCCAGAATAAGTGAGCTCACGGAAACGACTGTAGCTACAAGTTCCCAGCAGGGCTTTTGAGCACGTCATCTGGAGTCCATAAGACAGTGGTTTTAAGAACGTTTATACTCATGCACGTGTGTAACAGACGTTGTGTGTGAGCCTGTGCTATGGAACCCCTGGAGAACTCGGTGGTTACGATCTCAGCTAAACAGTATAACTCAAAAAAGATTTGCTTTTTTCATGCATTTGAATTTATTGTTGTTCTTTTTCGTACCCAACACTGTGCATGTTCATGTCCATAAATATCTAATAATGTAGCATGGACTCTACATCGATCACCACTGTGCATTTTGCTGGAGTTTGGTTCCAGTGATTAACTAACATTACAGCTAAAATATATCCTTAGTTAGAATTACTATAGCCTGATGGGAAAAAAGCTCTTTAATCGCTGTTGCTGCATTTCCTGGCATCTGTAATCAAAAACTAAACGCAAACGTTTTCTCCACCTTCCGTATCAGAAATGATGCAATTACCAAAGCATACATAAGCATATTTTAATGTAGGAATGCTTTTACTTGGCTCATAAGTGCTCTTATGGTTTTTAAGCTCTTAGTGAAAAGCTTACATAAATACGGAAGAGCGTTCATACAGATAACTGGATTAGGAATAAATCTGGTTTTTATGGCGCATTGCATCTGCAAAGCTTGACGTGCGCTTTGTTCTGCTTCATGTTAAGTAATTTATAAACGAAGGCATGTTTAGACCGATGGAAGCCGATACAAATGTGTGAAATGAGGAGCATTCGGTCTTTCATTAGATGTGCGGGAAATTCCCAAAGCATCAGAGTGGTGGGGGAGAAGATAAAAAAAATAATAAAAAGTCACAGGTTTGATCTTGGCTTGTGTAGAATGCAAAGGAAAATTACCATAGTTTATAGACAGGCGTTGTGAATCTCAACCCCTTTCTGTCTGTCGTTTCTGTAGGATGTCTTAAAGGGCTTTTAAAGTTTTGACATAACAAGGGCGTGCAAATACATGTTAGATTGTAGGTGTGGAAGAAATGTTTTGAGATTATTTCACTACACCTCCTACAAAGATTTACTTTTTAATGTAGAGGTGTTGACGCAGAATTAACTAACGCTGAGAGCTTCATGGAAGAGCTTCACTGGCGAAAACAAAATGCTAAGTCTTGAAGGTCGGGGCGAGAGGTTTCCATGGCTGCATGGTTTCCTCCGTGTGGGTTTCCTGGTTCACTGGTTCTAAAAACATGATGGTTGTCAAGTTAAGTCAGGAATTGTTATGGTCTTATACAGTATACAGTACATATACTGTACATAGAGTATATACACATATAGAAAGAACAGCGCACAGTATATTTGTCTGTAAATGTTTGCGGAAGCCAAAGTGAACTAAAAACCTTCCTCCAGAAGTTGTAGAAACAATTACAGTACCAGGTGTGTGTGTGAATCAAATGTAATCTGTTATATACTGTATATGGCTATATACTTCGCATATTAAGTGGTAGATTTCATATGTAGGTTATATTAACAAGGAGGTAATATTTATGTGCATTATTCAATGTCATGCTCAGTTTTCATTAGGTTATCCTTTAGTGGTGTGAACATTATAAATGAAATGTAATTTACTGTACAATCATTTACCTTTGGACACAAAAAGATATAAGATTTGAAGTTTATGCAGGGCTACAGCAAGGCTTACTGTAGGTAGCTACTGTATCTACTGCATTTTTATGGTTGAGAGTAAAGAATCACTAAGAAATTGGGAAAACAGGGCAAAATGTATTGAAGTCTTGAAATTTATCTACATGACCATCATTTCAGCCATAACAGTTGCTTTGTGGTTTGCACTATTGCTTTGCACCTCCAGGGTTGGAAGTTCCCCCAAGCATGTTCCCATAATATATAATTTCTAACCCTGTGCTTGGTGGAGTTGCTCCAAAGACATGTCCTGTAGACGGACTGGCATTTCCAAATTGCCCTCAGTGCATAACTGGGTGTGCGCTTGTGGCATGTGAAGGGTTAGCGTTTTGTATCATTAATCATTAATAAGTAAATCATTAATAAGTAAATCATTAATCAGCGGTTTCTCTAATCTGATCATACAAGGGGTGTTCAAGTCAAACTGGGGCTTTTGGTTGTACAGAATAACAGAACACAGTCCTGAGAGTAAAAACTCCCTTTATTTCTCTATATAATCCCCTGATACACTAATGCACTTATCCCAGTGTTTCACTCGTGCTTGGACACCATCAAGGTAGAAAGTTTTCTCCATTCGCCGGAGCCATGATCGAACTGCCGGCCTCCCAGGAACTCCCCAAACATGTGGAAATGTCTTTGAGCGAGGTGAGAACTGTAAAGGGGTTTTGGCAATAACTCCCAGCCAAGTTACTGTAACGTGCAAGTGGTTCTGGTGAATGATTGTGTGTACAGTTCACACGGACAGATCGATCTATCTAAATGCTCACGGGAACGACCGCAGTGGGCTCCGAGCTACCTCGGCCGGGATCGACATTCGTGGACGAACAGGCTTCTTTAAAATGTTTGCACCATTCAAATGTTTTACTGCGGCTAAGAGTCTCATCACTGTACTTCTGTAAATGTTAATCATTCATGAGAAGTCTGAGTTTGACTTGAACACCCCTCGTAATTGCAAATATTTTGAACAAAACACTGATTTATTTACATTTTTTAGTAACGCTTAAAACTTGCACATTTACAATGACAATTATGACAATGAATATTAGATAAACTGCTTCATTTCCAATCTGTCATGTTGAGAAACTGGTAACATGTTATGGCTTTTAGCATTTTCATAATTATCACACGAACCCATAATCCCATCCTATATAACACGTAACCGAAACGCTTGATTAAAAAAAATCAACAACAGACTGGAAAACCGTTCCGAACGAACGTAATTGTCACGCAAAATCAGAGTATTGAGCCGAACCCTGCCGCAATCATTAGCGTTCATTTGTCATTTGTCCCCATCTGGTGATTAGGATTGGAGCACTCGCGAGCGGGCCGACCAATCCGAGCACAGCGCTGATTACCAGGATGATTGAAGTGGCTCAGGGCCTGCGGCGAACACAACGTGTTCTGTTTTGGCAACGTTAAAAAAGAAAAGGAAGCAACCCGGAGAAAACACGCACCGAGGCTACTTAAAGCCTCGTCTGCAGTTACACTCAGCCATTGAAAAGGCAATAGATATGCTCATTAAAAGTGAAAAAGGAGCCAGTATCGTTAGCCGGGCCTGACAGGCAGAAATTAGCTGCCACATGCCCACCCACAAATGTGGAAAGAAAGTGCAGAAAGGAAAAAAAAAAAAAAAAACACATTCACCTGCCATCACACTCCTGAGGTTCCCCAGCAACAGCGGGAAAAACACCACACACACACACACACACACACACACACACACACACACGTCATTTAGTCCGAGACTGCTGATTAATTTTCAACCCAGCTGCCAGCTGAGTTGTTTTAGGCTAGAAACGTTGGACGTTTTCATTACCAGTTACAGTTCACAGAAGCTTTCAGCTACACCTGGAGGAAATGTTTTGTTCGGAAGTAGGTCAGAAACATTTTCTTAACTCATGACAAATACAGAGGTTTGAAGATGAATCGCTCGCTCTGAATGACTGTCTAAGCATTGGGCCTCGACATACCTCAAATGCACACACACACACACACACACACACACACACACACACACACACACTCCACCAGCTTTGAAGTTTGCCATGAATTTTAAATCAGTTAGTCAAGGGTTCCCGGCCTATTTACTTCTGCATTGATTTCATGAAATCCCTATTATGGAGGTCTCGGCTGCCAAGTGAAATCAATGAAAGCCTTGATTCGGTTATTCAGTCAGTGGGGAAAAAAAAAAAACGAAAAATGATTTTTAATTGTTTCGGAACAGAACACAAGCTCGTTAAATCACTGTTTCTGTTTTTGTCTGTTTGTGATCCTGCTACTTAACATGATATCCAACTCTGCTATGACTCCGCTGTCACACCATGTAACACCACAGCTCGCAGGCTTTTTATTAAATGCGTCATTTTATGCACAATGTGCCACACAGAGCTGCCTGCCAAGAGCTAAAGGAAGTAGCAATGTGATAGCACCACTCAACTTTCCATATAAGCAAAAAAAAAAAAAAAGAAAGAAACTTGGCGCCATGTGCACAATAGTAACAGCAAAGAGGTAAGAAAAATAAAGCAGTAAAAAAATTCACATTGTTTTTACTGGGAATCAATAAACTCCATCTATCTATTCATCATTCATTATTTTTTATTATTTTTGTAAATAGCCTTTTTTTGTGTGGAAAGCGCATTCTTAAATCTTACACGCATTCCTTCTTGCTAAGAAAATTATGAGACAATAAAGCACTCATAGATGTCTATAGTAAGCGGGATGATGGGAGATATACAGTACACTGTATATGAAATTCATAACGAGGGACGTGACTGCAGCCAATTAGGCCACTTTGCTAGAATAAAGCATAACTCTTTCTGAAGGGATCCCATTATTTCTTTCACCCACCCCTATTTCTTCTCAACAAGAGTATAATTAAGCAACAGATCTGCCGCCGCCACGCGCACAGATTTATCAAGTGTCAAACGAAACGTTTCCTGGGAGTTCAGGGACTACAGCCCGGCATTCGTCTTCTCCAGAATTATGCAAATCTTCTGCTATCGAGACTAAAGACTAACATTACTTATTTAAAAACGGTTCCCTTTGACGAAAAGGGCATTAATCTTTTCTAGACAAGTATTCACTGGTGTAAATGTTACCAACATGCATCCATCAGGTTTCGACCAATTACGTGGTTTTCCTGGACCACGAAAAGTTAAACTTTACAGTCCATGTGAGCATGAACATGACCTTATCAGAAACAACAAAAGAAAAAGCTAATCTGAGGCCTATACAAGGAACGCAGCACACACACTTTGATGCGATGGATAGCATACAGTACAAACCCAGACAAACCCAACTGATGTGACTACTCGCTTGGGAAACCATTTAATTACGTCTGCCTACAGTACACATATTAAATACATAAACGAATCATCTGTGTCGTACCTCAAAGCTGGAGCACAAGAACAGGAAATTTACATTTCTGATTCCGCCTGGAATGAATAAATATTTTGTTAGGATTACATTTTTATGTCTCGCGTTTTTGACAAATGACACCAATAACATTCCTCTCCCAGCGTACTTCCAAGCAGCAGTAGCGGGTGTGCTGTGCCTTAGCAGAGGATAATTTTGAGATACTTTATACAACTTTAGGCAACTTGTAACTGCATACTCTGAGTGAACTGGGTCAACTTAATTCATATTCACAGACAGCTGGGGAAGCTCGAGTACCTTTTTGCTCCTGAGAGGTTTTTACTTTGACTTTGAACAACAAAAAGTACAAAATGCACTTTAACCAGTCTAAGCACAGACCTGCATTAAATTACATTAATTTGTCTTCATTTTTAATCTTGATTAAATTTTGCAAATCAAACTAGCTTCTGGAAAACAAACTAATAACGTGCTGGAATGTAATGAAGCCGTTAACAATTTACAATAATACGCATGAACATTTTGACAGTAAAATTAAAAACAAGAAAATCTTTTATTTATTCTGGTAAATAGTTTTCTGCTGTCATCAACTACGGAGGTGAACCTGAGACTTATTGTTCATAATATTTTTAATGAGCTTTTTAATTCTAAAGGTTGCGTGTGCAACAAAACAACAGTTTTCCCTTGTTTTAATTTGCTTCCATTTTTCACTATAAAAACATAAAGTATGACTTTTGCTAAACATTTTATTAAAACTCAACCAACATACTGCTAATACTAATCTGCATACTTAAATCAAAAATAAAGTAAAGTTACAAGGTGATTTATGCTTCATGATGAAACTGGTGGAGTTATAGCGTTTTGCAAAGTTACACAAAATTCACAAAACAATTTTGACATTATTATGACATCTGTGCCTTGTGAGTGATTTAAAACATGCACAAAATATTGTCTATCAGTTTGCAAAACTTCTTGTTCTTCATTTTTCTTAAAATTGCAAAAATGCACAGAGTTAGTATTAACAAAAATGCATTGACCATTCAGCTCCCGTATAGTCTGTACAAAACTATTAACACTATTAACTATAAACTTTTAAGAGTTTTAAGATTTAAGAGTCATAAGCCATAAGTCAAAGTCATTTAGTGTTATATAAAGCCTTATCTGGCTCTTCAAGTGATAAACTTTATGTAAAACCATCAATATAACAATCTACAGCATACAGATTGCGTTTATATACCTGTCCAGTTCATTGTTGGTGATTTGGCTTCACTTGTAATACGTTTCACTTTCTTGGAAAAGCACTCCCAGTGTTTATTATTTTAACTTTTCCTGAAACACAGCATGTTTATGCGCCAAAACGATTGATATGTGGATGAGTGAAGGGACATGGGGGCGTTTCTAAAAAGTAAATGAGGGGAAGTTTATAAACAAACACTCCAGACATTTTTTTCAAACCAGTCAAATAATATATTTATGTTGAGGCCGAAACCATTTTTAATTATGTTTTACAGTTTTCAGATTGTTTGTATAAGAAAGACATTTTTTTATACCTTAAAGGACATGCCTATAATTTGGATGTTATATGGCCAAAAGTTTGCGGACACCTAACAATCATAATCATAAGAACTTTTTAAATATCCCAGGTCAAGTTTAGGCCCCGTCCGTTGTTATAATAATCTCAATTCTTCTGGAAGGTGGCACAGTGGCTTAGAGGTTAGCTTTGTCACTTTACACTTTCAGGGTTGGGGTTCAATTCCTGTCTAGGGGTCTGTGTGCTTGGTGGGTTTCCTCCGGGTACTCCAGTTTCCTCCCACAGTTCAAAAGCATACAGATTAGCGCTAACTGGAGTTCTGCTTGTAGTGTGTCAATGTTGACCAGAGTTCGTACCACTGTCGTAAAAATGGGAATAAATACAATGATCTCCATTGGCCTCCTTGGTCCCTAGTTGGACTACAGAGGTTCTTAGATAGATAGAAATAATTCCTCTGGGAAGGCTTTATGCTACATTTTGAACCAGGACACTTGGGATTCTGTGGTGGATTTGTGCTCATTGAGCCACTAGAGCATTAGTGAAGTCAGGTATTGACCAGCCTGGGGTGCTTCACTTGATCTCAAAAGCTGTTCAGTGTGATTAAGGTCATGGTTTTGTGCATGGCACTCAAGTTCTTCCACTCAAACCATGGTTTCATGAAGCTCAAAATCTTAAATTTAAAGTAATATAAAAACATCCTAGACAGATGTGTGGCTTCAACATTGTGCCAATAGTTTGGGGACGGCCCACATCTGGGTGTGTTGGTCATCGGTTCCATACTTACAGTATGGCCATATACTATGTAATACTAAATATGATCAATCATTCAACTCACTTTCTGGATGAAGCACAAGCAGGAACAAAATATTTCTCTTTCCTTGGCATTGCCTTATCATTTTAATGGTGCTGCTATCATAACTGACATTATTAGTGTTATTATTATTATTATTATTATTATTATTATTATTGATAACATTCACAAAAGTCTACTTTGCGAAAAGGCAAATATGGAGAATTAAGAGGCCCTGCAGACCATCATCATTTACAAATGATAGCTTTATGAGATTATTTTATGAGTTGTAAAACCAGACTACAAAGCTGCCATTGTTCATTAGAGGAAAAAATTCTGCCATGTTCCACAACACTCTTTTTGTTTCACAACCTTGTTCTGTAGATTTACACCACAATTATTCTTTTTTTATTTGGGAGGACTGGTCTGCTTCGCAAGCGTCTGCAGACTGCCAACAACCATCTGTCTATGGAGCAAGTCAATCTGACTGTCAACTAATTCTATAGTTTGTAAGTATATTTATTGCATCATCTACACACATGTACAGTAGGTATACATACATACACACATTTTACAGTGTATACATAATATAACTTCACGTGTTTTACAAGACGAGCAAATTTTTAAAATACATTTTAACTTAATAAATAAGTGAGGTCTTGATATACAAGTACAGTACGCATTCTCTTTGTCTGCCGAGAGTCACGTGATAGTCGCAACTGAGCCAATGGTTCGTCAACGTCCGTGCGTGCGTGTACTATTTACTACAGTATAACACTGTGACCACGTGTGTGTGCGCATGTAAAGCATTTTTTAAAATTGTCTCCAAGTGTAGTGTCTGTTCTTTAGTAACTGTACTTCAATAACAATTAACGTGAAGAAAAAGGTTAAAAAGGGTGTAACAGCGCGGGAAAAGAATCTGTTTAATGACAATTCCAACAGAGCAGCGATTCTGTTAGTGTGTGATTTTCCATTATTTTTTTATGGAGAAATTCACTTTGATATACGAGTGTGACAAGTGATTCCGGAATGAATTATGCTCACAATCCAAGGTTTAACTATACAGTGTGTGTGTGTGTATATATATATATATATATATATATATATATATATATATACACATACAGTCCCTGACAAAAGTCTTGTCACTTGGGTACAAATTGATCTGAAGTGCCCCTCAAATATATTACTACTCAAATTTTCTTTACAAGAAATGGCTCATTTTAATCCCAACAGCTTTTGTAATAATGTTTTGGTGCAAAACTAAACTGTTGAAAAGT
>JAQMYL010000023.1:19922812-19937078 GCA_030014365.1 Clarias pachynema | reverse complement strand
AATTTATTAAAAATCTTTGCTCGTCTTGCGGAACACTCGTAAACCGTGTTACTCGTAATCCGAGGTTTCACTGTAATCTCATTGGACAAGAGACCTTCAAAAAGTGGTGATAATAGACAATAACAGCGCTGCGACATCCCAGGTGTTCTAATAATCATTAATTACACTAACTGTGGGTCACAGCGTGGGTGAGAGTAGGTCTGTACGGTCCGCAGGACTGAAGAGAGAGCAGCTGCCTGACAAAACCCAGTCACAGAAGCACTTTCAGCAAGAACACACATCTGATGTCATCTTAAACAACACGCTGTCTACTTAATAATTGTAACTAGCTTTTAATACAAGCTTGAATCCCAAATCCCTCTCTAATCCCTGATCAAGGGCACTACTTGGTGTGTTGAACAAGTGATTGTACACCCTACAGTACATAACGCACTAGCTTTCCATTTAACACTATTTGGGATTTAACCCCTGGAACCCAAAAGGTAACAGAGCTGATATTCTAAAGAGGAATAAAGAGAAACTTAGGAGATTGCATCAAACACTCCATCTTGTGTGATATTGCTTAAATCAATAGTGTTTAACAGAAAAGAGAAGTGTTTTCTTTTGAACCCAACTGTATCTTAAGCAATAGCAACCGAAGATAAGATGGAAAACAAAGTCAATGCAGCTTTTTCCGTTCTCACCTCTGTTTCTCAGCAGGGGGACTAAGAGCAACACAAAGAACAATCAATAGCTATGTAAATGTTTTATTTTAGCAGCCACAGTGTGTGTGTGTGTGTGTGTGTGTGCGTGTGTGTGTATGTCACTCGGCCAAAAGATAGATGAGACTGTCTAGATTAGTTAAACCAGTGTATAAACCTAACTGTCCAAGACCAATGTCCTGTAAGAATGGAGGTGCCGAGGAGACAAAGGGTCATAAATCTTTACAGAATTTATTCCTCAGTTGCCCAAAGCAATTTTGCAGTATTTTTTTTAAACTAGAGATATTGTAGACAGGCTTCCAAACATGCACCCCATATTTACACAAGCAATAAACAGACCACCGTGATTTCCATTGGATGCAATCCAACCCAACCCAACCCAGTGTCTTTTTTCCCCTTCTTTATTCAGTACATATATTGTTTTCTCTTGAAATGAGAATAAATCTCTTAGGAATTGGCTTATTGAGTGAATCCACGCACCATTAACTACCAGGGAATGCTCTGAAGCAAGCCCGACTTCAGTGATAAACTCTCAATTGTTCCAGAGACTGTAAAAGAAGAGAGAGAGAGTGAGGACAAAAAACACAAATTTAATTCTAAGACAGAGTGCACAATATTCACAGGCTGGGGAGTTTGCACACACATTTCGTTATTATAAACTGAATGATCCAAGCGGAAAGAACAAAAGTTATTTTTGTCAGATAGGGCAAGTATGGAAAACATAGTACTGTACTGTATGTACTGTAGAGTTTACGTTAATGAATACAATACAGTTCTTTAATGTAATCAGTGATATTATTATTATTATTATTTCAGGTTGAAGTCTACGTACACGTCTGTCTGTCTTTCTGTACAGCAGAACTCTCTGTCTAACTTATTAATACAAAGAAATCACATTCTGTAAGGTTGAGTTTCTTACGCCTTGTTTACGCCAAGTTGTACTTCTTTACGCCATAGAATACAAAATGATGTGCGGCACATTACTGTTTATAACATCACATTAGAGCGCATAACCCCGGGCTCTCAGTTCAGGTATTTCACCTCGCTGTGACTGCTGTGGATATGTTTTACTCTAACGACCCGTGTTTTATCTCTTAATGGCGCTTCACATCACTGCATTAATTAGCCCCACGGTTTGAGACAAACTGGTTTTAAACTCCCTGCAGGAAGAATAAACATATGATGATCTGTCCATACTGTACATCTTTGAAGATTCAGTTCTCAAAAGTTACAGATTTTTGGTGAGATTTGAACAGCTTGTAGATGCATTACGGTCGGTTCAGTGTCTTCCGCATATCCTGTGTTTATACGGAAAACTATTGCGTCGATTGGATCTGTTGAGTGACGCATACAGCCACGCCCACTTCAAGGTGCAAAATCGCTATATTCGCCAAAAAATGCTCTTGGGCAGTTAATCTGGCACAAAACTGCCCATAACGTTGATTTTATTTATGGCGCAGATTTTCATTAAATTGAAAGAATTTCGTTAAGAATTTCATTAAATTGGCAAAGTTTCATTAAATTCTGTTGAGCCATTTTGTGTGATGCTGTGACAAAATCGTCTGGACAGATGTACAAACCTGAGACTGGTTTCGGTTCCTCCAATGTATGAAACATAAAGATATCATTGAAAGAGCGAGTCCTGACAGACAAAACCTTCCTTTAATTTATATAGATTTATAATATGCTGAGATTTAAGATTTAAACATCACTAAATGTAGAAGTAATCACAGGCTACTGGCCGCTCTTAACTGCCATGATCACCAACAACAGACTCTTCAACGCGTTCCCATGCACCTGATTAATTAGTACAGACTGGAGGACTGTCACCATTAAAAATGAGTGCTAATATATAATTAGCATCACGTCTTCCCAGTGAAGAGAGAACGGGCCAGATTGCCAAACCTTTTTAATGAGGATGCTCTGTAGTGTTTTTGATTTGCGGTACATTTGACGTGTGCAACAACAACATCAGTGGAGAACTTACAGGGAAGTGTTTCTTCTTTGTTAATCAGTTAATTAGTTTCGTTAATGCATACAGTACTGTATATAAATTTGCTGTATTCTGACTATACACAATATACTTTGCTATTAAAAATACAGTAAGCCATGTTTTAAACATACAAAACCTAAAAAAGAAAAGATTCATTTTCAGAGTTGATACATAATGCAGGTTTCCTCTGGGTACTCAGGTTTCCTCCCACAGTTCAAAGACATGCACTGTAAGCTGACTACAGTTTCCAAATTGTCTATAGTGTGTGCAGTATATAGTAGGGTGCACTCTGCTTTGTGCCACATCACCACTCCAAGCCATTTCCACATGCTTAGGCCTATTAAAGGAGTTCCTGGGAGGCCAGCATTTCAGACATGAAGCAGGCAGTCCGATCATGCATCGGGGTACTGAGGAAATGTTCTACCATGATGGTGTCCTAACACTAGTGAAACACTGGGATAAGTGCATTAGTGTAGCAGGGGATTATATAGAGAAATAAAGGGAGTCCCGGTTTGACTTGAACGCAAATTCAAAGTACTGTAATTTGAAACATACTTGATACATTTTAGAGATTATATTTTTGGATATACAGTGGAACCTCGGATTACGAGCATAATTTGTTCCGGAAGTGGGCTCGTATTCCAAAACACTCGTAAACCAAAGCAAAATTTCCCATAAGAAATAATGGAAATTCTAATTATTTGTTATATAGTATGTAGTCACAAAATATTATTTTAAAAT
The DNA here is from genome assembly GCA_030014365.1 of Clarias pachynema. Lineage (NCBI taxonomy): Eukaryota > Metazoa > Chordata > Actinopteri > Siluriformes > Clariidae > Clarias > Clarias pachynema. The sequence continues at coordinate 19,933,643 of JAQMYL010000023.1, read as the reverse complement.
ATAATAATTTAAAAAGCATACTGGATTTTTATCGACCAAAAATGTGTCCCTTAAAATACCCCCAAGATAGAGACCTCTTAAATACATATAATGATAATAATCAATTACACTGAATACCTCTTTCTTATTATGCATTAGCAGCAACATAACTCTGTTAATTAGCTTTTAAACTTCGCTAACATTAAGACTGGGAACACTTTATTTATAATAATAAAAAATGCACAAAAGGGAAGAAAATATTAGCTGAAACTTTCTCATATGTTTTCTTTATAGCACAGTACTGTCACGGTATGCTTAATAAATAACAGCTAATATTTTCTTCCATACACAATCAGAGAAAGTAGAGAAGGCTTATACAGTCTTACATGACCAGGCTTTATGCTACTGCAAACTAGCTGGTCAACAACGTAATGCTAGTTATTGCAACTACCATTTAGTGTGGTTGTCTTCCTCATGTCGTCTCATTCTCAGCCTTACTTCCGTCTTGCTCGTTAGTTTTGAGAATGACACAAATAGTAATAATTTTCACAAAGTCTGCTGCTCCAGTGTTTTTAGATCTTTTTGTCAGATGATATACTGAAGTTCAATTACATGCTTCGAGTGTCAAAGGCTTTTATTGACAATTACATAAAGTTTATGCAAAGAGTCAATATTTGCACTTTTTTTTTTTTTTATGCCTCTGCAATTCGCCCTGCCATGCTGTCAATTAACTTTGTGGCCACATCCTGACTGATGGATTATTACATAATCGATGCTTAGAGATCGACCACAAGTTCCCAATAGGGTTAAGGTCTGTGGAGTTTCCCCATTCACAGACTCAAAATTTCAATGTTTTGTTCCCCGAGCCACTTAGTTATCACTTTTGCCGTATGGTGAGGAGATCCATCACGCTGGAAAAGGCAATGTTCATCACCAAACTGTTCTTGGATGGTTGGGAGAAGTTGCTCTCGGAGGATGTTTTTGTAGTTCTTTATTCCTGGCTGTGTTCTTAGTCAAAATTATGAGTGAGCCCCCACTCCCTCAGCTGTGACACATGAATGGTCTCAAGAAGCTTTACTGTTGGCGTGACACAGGACTGATGGTAGCGCTCACCTTTATGCATTTCAAGAAGGGCAGCAAAGAAGAGCCACTTCTCTTCAGGAAAAACATCAGGGACAGACTGATATTCTGCAAAAGGTTCAGGGATCAGACTGCTGAGGAGGACTGGGGTAAAGTCATTACCGCTGATGAATCTCCTTTCTGATTGTTTGGGGCATCTGGAACTAAAGCTTGTCCAGAGAAGAAAAGGTGAGCGCTACCATCAGTCCTGTGTGATGTCAAGAGTGAAGCATCCAGACTTTAATGTGAAATTTAATATTGGTGTCTTTCTAAAAAACGTTTGGCCACGGCTGCATATACAGTAGTGAGGCTGCTTTGAGACAAAAATGACTACACAAGTCATAATGGATTTAAATTCAAATGAAATTGAACCTTTAGCTAGATACCTACTGTAGCTATCAGTTAACGAATTTATTACACCAAAAACAAACAGCTGGAGCAACAGATCAGACAAACATCTAAAAACAAAAAACAAAAAAAACAAATGCGTTTCATTTCATATTGCTTATATGGTTTATTTTCCCCCTTCTTTATTTCCTTTTTTCAGCTCAGCCAATGACTAGATGTCTGTTGTCTGTTTTTATGTTTAGATGTGAGATTGTGCATAAAGTACAGCCGCTGTTATCAATGTGCTTTTATTGGACTGGTCCAATCTGAGTAGTTAAAAAAAAAAAGAAAAGATAATAATAATAATAATAATAATAATAATGCCAGAATGATTAATCTTCAACATTGTCACTTAGTTATTGTAATTTTTTTTTTGCCATGTAAAAAATGTAGAAGCAACAAAATTAAAGCATGAAGCACATTAAAACAAAAGTCTTTGGCGCAGAGCAGGAACACGCTAATTACTTTAAATCAGATTGTTATTCTTTAAAAGCCTGTAAACACACTGATGAGGGGAGCCATAAGGTCTCTCTCTCACACACACACACACACACACACACACACACACACAGTGAGGGCCTTTAGTCCATTGCATAACTGTTCATTATAATAGCGAACATTATACGGGATATATTTTTTAAGCACTGAATGCACGAATGAATCTTGGCAAAGTTAGAACACAGACGTGCATATTTTCAGATTACGTCATTATAAAGAGTTTATGTGTTTTTTTATTTTATTTTAATGTTTTGCAACTGCTTTGGCATTTCTATTTCTCTGAGTCAGGCTTTCCTACATAAAGAAAATGTGTCCCTTCTGTAATAGATTAGGGTGCAAGAAATAACAATAATTAAAAACAAAAGAAGAAGCAAAAGCCTTTTAGTGCTCATAGACTGATCAGCCATAACATTAAAACAGTTCACATTAAAACAATGTAGGTTTTAGGTTCTCCTTGTGCCACCAAAACAGCTCTGACCCCTTGAGGCGTGAATGCACAAGACCTGTGAAGATCCTCTAAGATCCTGCATGTTGCACGGTGGAGCTCCATGGATCAGATGCTTGAACTCTCTGCTTGTTAAGGCCCATAAACAGCCAGCTGTGATACACTGAGTGTTCTGATACCTTTCTCTCATAGCCAGTGTTAACTTTTTTCCAGCCATTTGTGCTACATCGGCTTTTCTGTGGGATTAGGTTCCCAACAGGCATAGATTAGACTTACAGCATCTCACAAAAGTAAGTACACCCCTCTCATTTCAGCAAAGACTTTAATATATGTTCTCAAGGAACAATACTATAGAAATGAAAACTGGATCTACTTTAGAGTTGTCGATGTGCAGCTTGTACAGCAGTACAGATTTACTGTCCTCAAACAATAACACAACATGCAGACTTTATTGTCTAAATAACCCTAAGTGAACATGTCAAAACTAACTGTGTCCAAAGTGCCTATATTGTGTGTGAGCACTGTTGTTATCTAGCACGGCCTTAATCCTCTCGGACGTGGACTTCACCAGAGCTGCACATGTTGTTGCTGGGATCCTCCTCAACTCCTCCATAATGATATCACGGAGCTGCTGGATGTCAGACACACGACGCTTCACCACCTTCCGCTTGAGGACGTCACACAGGCGCTCAATAGGGTTCAGGTCTGGAGACGTACTCGGCCACAGACAAACACATGAACATGATGAATAGGACATGTGACTTTGCATGGTTAAAGATGTACAGCTGTTATCTTTTAGGGTGTACTCACTTTTGTTGCTTTAGTGCACAATAATGGCTGTATGTTGAGTTATTTTCAGAGGACAGTAAATCTATACTGTTATACAAGCTGTACATTGACGACTGTAAAACATATCCAAGTTTACTTCACTTTTGTGAGTTGGTGTAGGTCACCAGTTTACTAGTATATTACTGATAATCAATTTTAGTGTAATGGCTGATCGGTGTTTGCCTTTGCAGCATCCAATACCTAGACATACTTTACAGTACTTTACACTCTGTTCCTAAGTGTGTGTGTGTGTGTGTGTGTTGGTGAGAGTGTGAGTCAAAGGAGAAGATGATACTGTAAGACTGTGTCTATACGATCATTAGAGAGAGAGAGGGGAACATCGGCGTGGCAGACTTTGTCTTTATTCTGTTTGCATACATCAACGATTCTGTAATAACCTCCAGTTTTCCACCTCTGTTACACCGGCTCCACATAAATGATTACTTTAGACTCCTGTACAGGAGAGCCTGCTGCGGGAGATGATTATGGAGAGGCTTTGCTGTATAAACTCATCCGCATAATCAGCAGGAAATTAACAACTAAAGCACTTTACACTAAATACTCACATATAATACGTGCATAATACACATTCTTGTCATCAACCTGATTAAAGACTGAAAAAAAAAAATCACTTTCCTTGTTTCCTTTTTTTTTTTCTGTTTCCAAAACTTATTTAAAGAAGGATTTGGGTTTATCTTCGAGAAATCTTTGACCCATTAAGAGTTTTGCGTATTGATGAAATAAGACATGGAAAGACTTTTTCGGGACTGTTGAGATACAAAAGTTAGAGATTAGTTGAGAAATGTGCACGACTTGCAGTGTTGCACGGTATTGCTGAAGACTAATTTTTCTGCAAAGTGTGTAAAAAAGACAGAAATGATCGAAAGAATCCTTTAAACTGCTGTCGAAAGTGAACGCTACTTTGAATAAACTTTACATTATTTATTTTTTTGCAGAATCTGTTACTGTTTATTTCAATCCACTTAGTTTCAGCTCAGCCATGTTTCTTCCTTCAATATTATAATGAGCTCGAGTCACATGACTAAGTATGCCTTTTGAAAGAAAAAAAATAGACTTACAAATTGTTTTATCTGAACAATTGTTCAATTATTGTTAAAGCATTCAAGGTTCAAAATGGTTATGCAGGGTGTCCCAAAAAAAATTGACATCATTTGAAATATGAATAGGTGACACGGTGGTGTAGTGGTTAGCACTGTCGCCTTGCACCTCCAGTGTAAGTGTGTGAGTGTGTGTGTGAGTGTGTGTGTGTCCCGTGATGGATTGGCACCCTGTCCACGTTGTACCCTGCTTCGTGCCCTAAGCCTCCTGGGATAGACTCCAGGTCCACATGACCCTGAATACAGGATAAAGCGGTATAGAAGATGAGTGAGTGAGAGTGAAATATGAATATCTGAGTAACTACATTTTCGTCCTACGCAAACGAAATTAAATAGGCTTCGTGTTAAAGAATAAAAGATTTATTTATGAAAAATCCAACAAACGTATATAGATTTTATAACCGATTTCACAAAGCTTCACGAATGTTGGTAGTCCAGCTCCTGCTGAACACGCTGTAGCGTATCTTGCGTAACATTCTCCAGCGCCTCAATGATTCTAGGTTTGTAGGAAGAGCGAGGATAGAGACCAGTCCTTTCACATAGACCCCATAGAACAAAATCCAGGCAGGTGAACATGGTGGCCTTTTCAACAGCGCAACAAAAAATAACTTAGTTAGTTTTTACCCAACTTATTAAAATTTGAGATAATTTCAGTGAGAGGTGGCAATGTGGTTAGACTACGAGACAATGTCAATTTTTTTGGGACATCCTGTAGATCTATTATGGTTCTTTAAAGTAAAAATATGGTGGCACGGTGGCGTAGTGGCGAGCAGTGTGCTCCTGTACTTCCAGGGTTGAGGGTTCGATTCCTAGCAGCATGTCGTACATGACAAAATCACATCCACCCAATTAACAAAAATGGTATAAAATGGAGGACAGCATATTACAGAAGACTTATAACTGTACTGATATTTTATCTGAATCTTTGGTCATTTATAATAAAACTACAGAATCACATTATTTTGCAATATGTTGATGATAACTGGTTGATCCTCATGATGACACCAGCGGCACTTTATAGTGAAAATAACCGTTATATAGTATAGATAATAACTGTTTATAGTATAGATATTAACGATGTTTTAGTAGTTCGACTGCACGGTTTTTAAACTGTGACAGGAATGAGAATTATAAGCATTTGCTGCACTGTAATTGAAACAGTCATGAGCTTCACCAAACACTACAACATGGCAGACAAACACTACTGTATAAAGAGTTCGCAGTTTCATAATATTTGTATGATAAATTCTTCACCACATAAAAATTCAAATACAGCGAAGTTAATCTCGGCTTAAAGAGCTCTAAAGAATTAATAAGCTACTTGCCACTAGGCTGTTAAATGAGAAAAATGTAAAGCTAATTGAAATCCATGTTAATAAACCAGGCGCAATATTGACTGTGTTTCTACACGTTGCACTCTCATGCTCTGTCGCTCAGTACTGGATAAACTATGTGGAAGGCTCTGCGCTGCTGGGAATAATATAGTACAATATACGAGGGGTGTTCAAAGTGTGCCGGAGCCAAGATCGGACTGTCTGAAACTCTGGCCTCACAGGAACTCCTTTACTGGTCGTGTGGAAATCTCTTGGAGCGAGGTCAGGACTGTACGGTGGACGTGGCAATACTGTAACTCCCAGACAAATTCCTGTAATGTGCTTTTCTGTAAAGTGGTACAGTATGCATCTCTTCTACAAATTGGTGACAAGATATCCATCAAGGTTCAGATGTTAAACTCGCTTAAATGTTCACGGGCCTCTTTTTTTTTTACAGCCTTTTTTAAATTGTTTGTATCGTTTAAATGTGCGCCTAAGAGTCTCAAATTCAAACTCTATTCGTCACATACACGGTATGATATGAAGTGAAATGCATACAGTATACAACTGCTGATGACCTAAAATTTCAAAAAGAAAGTTTCAGTATGAAATAAGAGAAATAGACGGATTTTACTAATTAGAAATACAGAGAAATATGTAAATAAACTTAAGCTGTAAAAGACTTTTAAATTTAGAATAGGTACAAATAATAAAATAATGAAAATAAAATAGTAGAATAAAAATAGAAATATAAAAAATACTGTATAGAAGAGTTGACGTGGAATGTAGAACCAGTGTCCAGTTATGGGCAAGATGATGTGCAGAATAGTGTGCAAGGTTGAAGTTCAAAGTATCATCTGTGCTTGAAATCTTTTAGTCGCTTTCACTCCTTCATTGATGGGAAATCATCAGTCCCTGTTTGACTTGAACATCTCGTACTCGTACAAATCACACAAACACGCTATGCAACGTGCATTACTTGCATAAACTAATACAGATAGATAGATAGATAGATAGATAGATAGATAGATAGATAGATAGATAGATAGGCTTTAGACTTCAAACTGTGCATTTGGGTTTTCAGATGTGTCAGATAGAACAAAAGTGGTCATCATTACTTTTATGCTATGTAAATTTTACCACTACCGGAATATAGAAATGACGTCACAAAAACGTAGAACCCTCAAAATATATTTTTTTAAATATAAAATATTTCAAAACGTCATTCAACGTCATAGAAACAACCAAAAACAAGCAGAAAAAACATGTGATCATGTGTATCTGTGCCATTTCTTTGCCTTTATGACTCAGTTTCTTATCTTTTGCTCGGTCATGTTTGGGTAGTTGGTTAAAATGAACTAAAATCCACTACATTATATTGTCTATTTTGTGCTGAAAACAAGAATATGTCACTCTATACTGCAAAATCCTGCGACCTATATATATATATATATATATATTTTTTTTTTTTTTTTTTGCAAAAAAAAAGAAAAGCTAAAATGCTCAGAGTTTAAGGGCTACAGATATACTTACACTTATCCAATTACTCAGTCTATACCGCTTTATCCTGTATTCAGGGTCGCGGGGGCCTGGATCCTATCCCAGGAGACTTAGGGCACAAGGCGGGGTACACCCTGGACGGGGTGCCGATCCATCGCAGACACACACATACTGTTTACACATAGTCACACATTCATTCACACACTACGAACACCAATCAACCTAACCTACATGTCTTTGGACTGTGGGAGGAAACCGGAGTACCCAGAGGAAACCCACCAAGCACAGGGAGAACATGCAAACTCCATGCACACAGAGACGGTAATCGAACCCGGACCCTGGAGGTGCAAGACGACAGTGCTAACCCTTATCCAATCAACCGTTGTTAAATCCATATTTTTCTGTATAGTCTGCACCATGTTGACAAGGTCTTTAACTACAACACATGCATTCATTCATTCATTCATCTTCTGTACCACTTACTGTATGTACAGAGTCACGGGGGGCCTGGAGCCAATCCCAGCAGACAGGGCGGCGTTCACCCTGGACAGGCTGGCAATCCATCACTATGCAGCTTTAAAATCCATCCTTTAAAAATTTACCTGCTGTGACTGTCATTACCTGGGTTAGAATAAAAAACACAAAAAGTAAAAGATGAGAATATGAAGAGGGCTGGAGAGACAGGAAAGATTTGAAAGCAGTTGAAAAATGATGCTACGGTAGTTTGCTTTAGGTAAGTATTCCGTTTTGAAGATGGTGGTGCTTTTTTTTTTCATTTTCTTTTCTTACTTTCCCAAAACATGCTCTCGTTGCAATTTCTAACAATATAAATCATATGAAAAAATGATGATGTCTGACAGTCCTTAACAAGTGCATGTGGATTTGGATTTTTTTAAAGTGCACATCCTTACACATAATTCTACAGAATTGATAGACGTAGGTCTTATAACATTTCTTATTCTGAAATCCGAATTCTAGTTTTACACCGTGACTGAGAACGTCTTTGGAGGGAGAACTGATTGAGGTCGCAGAATTATTAAAGAGAGGCTCGAACCTCAAATTAGCTTCTAAACCACAATCTCTGCTTCATGTGCTTAACAATCTTTTCGTTCCTTGAGAGTAGATCTGTAAAAGAAACTCCCTCCGAGTATAATGACAGTGGCAGCAGAGGTGCAAATCCCAGGACCGGTGGACTCTAGCATATCTAATACTTATTCATTTACTGAATGTTTTTTATGCAAAGTGACGTACAGTACAGTGGAGTTAAGTAGAAAGAAGGTTAATGGCCTTACCCGTGGACCTAACAGTGTCCGCTTGCCAAAGCCAGAATTTTAACTTTCAACCTTCCAGTCGATACTTTAGAGCATTTTATTTTGCTGTTCTACATCTGTTCAGACCTTCAGTATTGAGCCTTTGAGCTGGGCTTCAGCTGTTCAGTTCGATTCTTATATAGATTATATTGTGCCTTATGTTGCTTTGGAGAAATAATAAACTTCCTACTACTGTATATCATTTCTGAGAAAGGGAGAATACAGAAGCGTATGTGATTTAAAACTGCAGCGTAACCCTCACAAAGCGGCCGATAACTCATCCTACAGTATATTGTCACTCGTATTGTCTCAGCAGTTGCATGGATTTATCTATGAGACATCAAGAAAAACTGTCGATGTGGGCAGATAGGATCTTGGAACCCACTGTTAGATGGAAGACATGAACAGTTTCGTCTTTATTGTTTAGTCTGTGGCTTTTATCTCTTTTGAAGAAAGTTGTTTTTTTTTTTTGTCAGTAATATGATTCATCCCTGTATAAACATATTCGGGGGGCAGGGGCGGCTCGGTGGTTAAGGTGTAGGACTGCTGATCCGGAGGTCCTCGGTTCGACCCATGAGCGAGGTCCTTCACCCTCAAGTGCTTAGGAGCAATCTGGCATCAAGCTGGCCTCAGTCTATTTTGCTTCTTTTAACTTTTAATCCAAATTCTTTTGTTTCCTCACTTCACCAAATAAGCTGATATTTCTTTGTTCATCATATGTATGATGCAATACTAAAAAATAAAAATAAAAATAAAATGCAGGGCTTGGTTAAAGCATTGCTTTACGATTAAGCCTCGTTTCATTATTCTTGTGTAGAACCTGCACCAGATCATTTAAAACTCTGCATATAAATTCATTTTAACACCAGTAAATGGTTTCCATAAAGAATGAAGTGGTCTGTTTTTTAAATCTTTTAGTTTGGCCTTCGGGATTGTATCTATATTACTGTGGAATTGTTTCAACCTCTAAGACCATATCCAGATATCTTGCTTTGGGCCAATAAAAACAGGCAAGTCTCCGAGACTGTAAGCCTAGGATACACTCTTCATGACCTGCCACAAGGCTTTATGTGCCAACGAGCTTATCCACACCCATCTCTGGAAAAACCAGACGAAAACATACTTAGCATACCTAAGGTAGGCACTGATGGAAAGGAGCTGGGGGAAAAAAGGACAAAACAACAGAGAAAGAGGGGGAAAAACATATATATATATATGTATATAAGGAGTCATTACATGGTACTTTTCCAGCATCACTAGAACTGAAATAAACAATTGGCTTTTTCGACAGAGAACAGGCACAAAGAAGGCCATTAAATCACTGGTGCTACGTAGCTGAGCATGTACTCGACTTTTACAGGGTTTCTGTTGTATAAAAGTGGAATACCAGCTGGGTGTGGCGAGCCCAGTATAATGGGAGAGCAAATGCTGGGGGAAAAAAAAAGAAAATGCTGAAATATGTCTACGTCTTTAGCAAACGAGACTCTGAGGCTCCATATGATGTGCATAAATCTGTCTTTGTTCATCTATTCGTTCATCTCAGACAGGGTTGTAATGGATCCTGAGGAACACTGGCCATGAGGCAGGATGGGAAACACACTCATTTTTCTGCACACTCATTTACACGGAGATGCTATTTAGCATAGCCAGTGTGTTTCAGTTACTTAGTGGGACTTTCATACAGTATGTGGGTGAATACCGGAGATCTAACGAGGACATGAAGAGGACACGCAGAACAAACATCTAGACATAAATGAGGCTTTGTGGGACAGAACGCAGCCCTAACAGTCTTTGGTCTGTTTGTTCTCTGATTATACTGACAAATATTAATCAGTATGCAGCAATGAAGCACGATTTATCAACAAGACAACCACAGTACACGTCTGCAAAATGTCTGAACACATGCATCAAAATGGCAACGACTGCTGCAAGTCCTTTTGTTACATAACCTCATAAGGTTTAAGCAGGAACCTCTGGAAATTTGACATTTACTACTTTTGGCTGACATTTTTATCTAATGTAACTTAAAACTGAGACAGGAAACAACTGAGCAGTTAAAGGGTTAAAGGGCTTTGTGCAACCGCCCAACATTGGCAGTGTGTTGAACTTGTGACATTCCGATCCATAGCCCACTGCCTTATCCTTAACCACCGGATTAAAGCACGACAGAATTGTTGAAAATACGTACTGTATATCTAACTGATACACTGGAGTATTTTAAGCGACTATACAAACATGACTGAGCAAACAATTAAAAATGGGTCACACAGGCAAAGAAATAGCACAGATACACATGATCATGTGCTTGTTTTCTGGTTGTTGTTTTTTTCCCGA
>JAQMYL010000023.1:19883654-19901418 GCA_030014365.1 Clarias pachynema | reverse complement strand
TCGAGAGAATGCCAAGAGTGCGCAAAGCAGTAATCAGAGCAAAGGGGGGCTATTTTGAAGAAACTAGAATATAAAACGTGTTTTCAGTTATTTCACCTTTTTTTGTTAAGTACGTAACTCCACATGTGTTCATTCATAGTTTTGATGCCTTCAGTGAGAATCTACCAATGTAAATGATCATGAAAATAAAGAAAACACATTGAATGAGTGAAGGTGTGTCCAAACTTTTGGCCTGTACTGTACATACACACACACACACACACACACACACACACGTCATGTTTTAATGCATCATCGTTAAAGTGTGGTTTGTGTGTTACACAAATTTTCTGCCCAAACATCACAGTTGACCCCATGTTATAATCTTGACAACAGAAATAAACATGTTTACAGCCTGGTACAAAAACTTTAGCTTTAGTCTCCATAACTAGATTTTTCATTCATGACAACAGTAGAGGAGTGAATTTTTATGTAACCCAACCACCCACCGCTATACCGCTGCATACTGGGTCATGGTGGCCTGGAGCCTATCCCAAGAGACTTAGGGTGTGAGACATGGGCTACACCCTGGCTATGAGTGCCAATCCATCGCAGGACACACACATGCTCATTCACATGCTGGGAATGCCAATTAGCCTAATCTGCAAGTCTTTGGACTGTGGGAGGAAACCGGAGTACCCTGAGGAAACCCACCAAGCACAGGGAGAACATGGAGCAAACTCCACGCTCACAGACTCAAGACAGGAAGGCGGGAATCGAACCCAGACCCTGGAGGTGCAAGGTGACAGTGCTACCCACTGAGCCACTGTGCCGCCCTTTATGTAACTCATTATATTATATTAAGTTATGCATAATCAGTTATGCATAATCAGGGGCGTGGCCGAATTGAGTGACAGCTGCGACTATGCAACACTTATTGGATCAGCCATGACTATGCATCAGCTAATTGAAATGGTCGTTATTTATCTTAGCCCAAGAAATGTAGGAGTTGACACGGGATGACGTGTTGTGGTTAAACTCTGCCACCATAGCATTTTAGCTAAGCTAAAGCTAGATAGGCAAGTTCCAAACAACAGCCAGGTGCTGTTTGGCTCCGCCCATTTGCCTATTTATGGATTTACTGGGATTCAGGCAGAGTCAGCTCCTGGAAAGTGATGTCACGGAGGGATTGTCCAGTTTTTATACAGTCTATCTTCTGGTAGAGTCAGACATTTTTTATTAAACCATGCTTCTCTAGTAGGAGGCAATGAGATTGCATAACATTCACAGGTTAACTATAAATACAGAGAGAGCAATGGCAAAAGGTAAAGATCTAATTCACTCTTATAATATGATCATTAATTAATATAATGATACCAGCCTACATTACTGTTATACAGTAGGGGAAATATTACCCTATGTTATGATCCACATTGTCCATTTCTTACAGAGACATGACCAGCTCCAAAACCGTCTTCTCCAGCTTTAATACATGGCTCGACATTGGCTCTACAATACCGCAGGCTTGATTCTGTTTACGCAAGTCCATTTTCTGCTCGAGCCCAGATCGTGCTGATTGATCCCCTGAACTGAACACAGTAATTTTCTTTAATCAGATATAGGCTTGTGAGATCCTGTGCAATACGCCAATATTCTGTCATGCCCTGTAACCATCCCGAGCCGATCAGACGAGCACCACTGCGGCTTGGACAGCATATTATCTCTGAGTCTGTGAAAGAATTTTCTGCCAGGAGGAAAATATTGGGATCATCTCATACAACGTGACAAGTTAAGTCCTCAGGTACGGCAGAGTCTGAAAGCAGATTAACCTAATCCACTTTTTAACTTCGCACTCAGACAGCTCACAAACTATTAATCAAACATACTGACATTATTTACTGTAGTCAGTGTTCTGAGCCGTACTATGCGTGAAGCACAAACGTGAATAACTAACAGCGTGCGTAGTCTTGCGTTAAGTCTTGCGTTATTTGCACGTCACATTCACAACGAAGGTGCATACGGTGCATTGACAGCATGCATTAGAAAAAAAAGCTCATTATATTTAAGAAGTGATGCGGAGAAATGGAGCATGTTCCCGCTTTCAGAACGACTTTCTTGCATTAAATCCCGCTTTGCAAAAAGTAATCAGAAATGCATTAAAATGTAGTAGTTAAAATGTATGAATTACACTGTACTGATGGTGGTCAAAGCATTCTTTATAGGAACAACTGTGTTTATTTAAATGGACAGCTCTGGTTTGATTCCCTTGCCTTTTTTGAAGTGTTCAAACATCGATATCGCCTATCCCAAGAGAGGGGGTACACCCAGGATCATTCACACACTACGGGCAATTTGGGAACACCAGTTAGTCTCTAGATGTCTTTAGACTGTGGGAGGAAACTGGAGTACCCGGAGGAAACCCACCAAGCACTTGGAGAACATGGAGCAAACTCCATGCAGACAGACCCCAAGGTGGGAATCGAACCCGGAACCTGGAGGTACGAGGCGACAGTGCTAACCACCAAACCAGCGTGCCATCGATGCATGAATCTGTGTTATTGTTTTATGCAGTTATCTAATCTTACTAAGTTATATTCTGTAGCTCTGATCAGTACGAATCTCCACTGCAGGTTGAAGAGTTACGGCAGTAATGTGTAAATGCAGGAATGGAATACGTTAGACAGAATTACAGAGGAAAGAGTAAGGAAGTCATAATAAAACATTATTTTAGCAGAATTCAGCGTTTCACCAACCACAGACTAATCTTGAAATATATATATATATATATTTCTTTTTAAAATGAAGCAGGATTAGTGTTGGCCGGAGATGACTTCCATGATATCTTGCCAGTATTTTGACATTTTATTAAACTGCCCATATTCTAAAACAGAAAGAATGTAGGGCAGACAAAAAGAGAAAATCAAACCACAACAGGAATTGGACCTTTTCCTTTTTTTTTTTTTTTTTACAAGCTGCTTTCCCCTGCCAAAAGCTCTGAACCGAATGCACTGAGCTGAGCAGGAAAGCAAATGTAACTAGCGCTAAGTATGGAAACAATCATCAGAAGCGATTGTTTGTTTGCTGGATGTGTGTGCAGGATGTGGTGGTAGAGCGGTTATAGCACCCAGGCCATTCTCCAGGATGATGGAGATGGGGAGAGATTAGAAGATTGGCTTTGATTACCTGTGTGGAGAGGTAATGGAATAAGATGCCGTGGCCTAGTGGACCCATCACTGGAACGCCTCATAATGCCTTAATGAAATGTGGCAGGGACAAGGTGTGTGGGGTGGGAAGTATTATCACAGCACAAAGGGAAATGAAAGTCCCCTGAAAGCCCTCTAATCTCAGAATAGTGGGAGGAAAAGCCGATGAGAATTCGGTAATAATGTTCGAGGTGAAGATGAATGGAATTGGAGAGCATGCTGCAATCACGCCTCTGGCCAGTTCGGAATGGGGGAAAAGGCAGGAACTAGCAACAAAAATGGCACACACACACACACACACACATACAAACAATAACATAAAAACACACACATTGCCTGGGCGGAAGACAGGAAATCTGATGGAAGTTTAAAAATCTGATAAGACACATAAAAGCTGTAAACGACTTGATAATCCTGAGCATTTCAAATCCATTCAGCCTGAAAGCAACGCTTGAAAGGGACTAAGGAATGAAATACAACAATGATGCTATATAAAAACAAGAAAACACAGTTTTGTTGCAAAGCTGGTGGTGTAGCGGTCAGCGCACTGTGACCTCGCATCTCAAGGGCCAAGGATTCGATTGGCACCACATCCAGGGTGTACCCCTGACCAATGCCCTGAGACCACCCTAGGACCCCCGTGACCCTGTACAGGATAAGCAGTATAGAGAATAAGTGAGTGAGTCTGAGTGTTACAAAGATACTGCCAATGGAGACTCATAATTTATAAATAAACGTTAGATATACATGACCATTTACTGTATGTGGGAAGTCCTGGTGTAATATAAACCTGAACTACAGTCAGAGAGATCACGTTATATAAAAATGAATGAACACTTTTCAAGCTATTCAGAATTCAACAGCTTTGTTGTAAATCCTAATCTTTTATAAATATTCTTTTCCTATGAATACAAGACACCCTGAAGAGACTCCACTCAACCACCACATGAAATCCATGATATATATATATATATATTGTTTTGTGCCGTTTCAGGCTTTTGTGGTCCTTAAAAAAATAAATTCCCAAGAAAAAGAACAAGGAAGTGACTAACATACGCATTTAAGGACATAATGATGGACGAGTCTGTCTCCGAGACCCTGCTCAGTAATCTATGTTTAGAAGTTAAGTGAGGGTCACGTGGAGGTCATGCCCTCGGAGCAGCAGGAAGACGTCTGAGTGTGCCCATATGCTGATTATTAGGCTGGTATGCAGGGTCATATCAGGTTACTGGCAAGACCTTCATTTATCACAGAGCCATGATAAACAGCACATCATGTCATATGGAAGGATAAAAGTTAGAGGATTCAAAACAAACTTTTTTTTTTTTTAACTTATTGTTGGTTTCTGTTTTTAAATATTTATAACATTATAAACTCAAGCTGAGTTAGCCTGTTTGAAGCAAAGTGTCCCTCTATTGCAGACTTCATAAACAGAAATAAATTACAAAGAGATGAAATATGGGTACTGTGTATATCGGAAGTGGACAACAATCCGAAATGTAAAGCAAAACCAACAGGAAAGTAGTTTAGATCAGATGTTCAGGGTAGGAATTTATAGACGGGATCCAGAGGGTGGATGAAGAAGTCTGAAAAGAATGTTTGTCACATTTAGAAAGTGAAGGGTGAATCATTTTGCGTTCTTTTCATCTTCTTATCTTAACACACATGCACACAATTAGGCCATCGCCGATTCCAAGCCCGGATAAAACGGAAGGGGTGTGTCAGGAAGGGCATCAGGCGTAAAACCTGTGCCAAGTCGTATGTCCGGACCGGATGGTCCACTTTGGCGACCCTTCGATGGGAGCAGCCGAAAGACCGACAACAACATTGTAAACTCTGTTTGGCTTCTTTTCTTTTTTTTTTTTACTTCCAATGAAGGAACATCTAGAAAACTAAATCATTTTGCTATCAGTTTACCTTCGTTCATCTTCGTTACTTATTTAGTTTTTATCCCATCCAACCATCTAGGAACCTCTCTAGTCCAACAAGGGACCGTGGTGACCATCACATTTATTATTTTGTCTTTATGGAAAGTAAAAGCTATTTTATAGAAACACCATTGTATGTAATAAGGTAAACTTAACACTTACCTACACTGCCTGGCCAAAAAAAATAAATAAAAGTCTCCGTTTCAGAAGGGTTAAAATATTGGCCTGTGTCAAGCAAACTAGAAGTTTAAAGTACTGTGATTAAGTTAAGAAATGTCCAATGCATCACTAAAACCTGGAGGGAAAGTCCTGAACCGTCAACGTCACAGAAGAAATGTGATCGGGGAAAAAAATCATAAATGACTATCATCTGAGATCACTTAAACACTTCCACCATAAAAAGTTGCATCATAATATAGTAGAAATCACATCTACGAATATTAGTGAAATTAAGATAATTTACAAACACATTGTTTCATTTCATTTTTGTCTCCACCGTTATTACTTGGCGCTTCATTTCAGTACCAGATTCTTCACTGCTGCTTTTTACGCTTGCTTCGCATGTGACAATGTGCACCGGGCATGTGATCTAACGCATGTTCGCATCTTTGAAAGTTTGTAACTCGAATGTTTGTATGTAGGGGACTGACTGTAAAGTATTAATAGCTAAACCTTACTTGTAAAAATGCAACAAATTTTGTTACGTACTTTTTTTTATTGTTAACCTATGCGTGTTTATATTTCGTCTTAAATACACTTGTGTGCATGGTTTCTGAAAATTGTAAAGTCAGAGTAAATTCCCCCAGACTGTAACACAATTACCATTTGTTAAGATTGCTGGAAAAGTTTTGACCCCCCAGAACCTGTTGGCACATCCAGAAACCCTTCAGTCATTTATTGTTACATCTCACTCAGAAATCTACATATTCACATTCATAATTAATTAGATAAACTACAGGCGACTAACTGAATATAACTATCTTTTCACAGCCTAATTTTGTTTAGTTTTCTAAACTTGGTTTGATTAGAATTCATGAAGGAGAAGTTGCGGATTTTGAGTGTTGAAACAGAAAACCTTTACCTTGACACATTGGACTACTGATCAGAAGGTCATAGGTTCAAACCCCAGAACCGCAAAGTTGTCAATGTTGGGCGCTTGAACAAGACAATTAACCCTCAACTGCTCAGGCGTAAAATGAGATAAAATATAAGTAAGTTGCTTTGGATAAGGGTGTGTGCCAAATATATATAAAATAAGTATTGTTGTGAGTTCATATCCCTGATTAACTAGCAAAATTATCACGCTACCAAATTAGCCAGAGCAACACGTATGCTTAGCAGGTCAGGTAGCTCGTTCCTGTGAGTCCGCTTAGCTGCGATATAACAGCGGTTTGAAAGGATGCGTCATGTGTCTTATGACCAAATTGGTAGTGATTTGCCCTTTTGGTTCAAAAACATGTTGAATTGGTATTCCACATCCTCCCTGACAAACTTTTTTTTTTTTTTTAACACTTTTATCAGTCCGCCGCTGCTTTGAAGATCTGACTCACGATGATGTCACAGCGTCACTGATAAAAGTATCAACTAAAAATCCTTTTCCTGTTTCCTCTCCCAGGCTCGAGCACGCAGGTGCTTCTTTTGTCTAGTTGTCTTCTCTTTCTTTGTGTTAACGCCATGCTGGCAGACTTGGCTTTTACCTCCGCATGATTTGTGCATCTGGACGACTTGCAGATGTGTAACACACAGAGCTGATTCAGGCAGCGAGGTGTTAACAGCTGGTGGTAGCAGCTGCACGGTAAACATTTCTGAATGTCAGAATTCGGTTAACACCTGATTTACTCACCTGATTTAATACTCACGATTTCTTCCCTCCGAATCTGCTTCAATTATCGTACTCTGTACTTCTGTTTCCCCGGGTGTGAAAGTGTAGCCATGGCAACAGTTTGTAGCGTGGTAAAAAGCTGTGGTGCATGTGCTTTCCTCGAAAAGGCATTGTTATAAACCTAGACATGTGGCTTTCCAAATAGTGCTTATCCCTTACCATCTGCTGGGTCTGCTGGTTTAATTTTATATACATAATACATTCGATTATTTGATCTGCTTCTTCCCTGCAGTTGAAATGCTATTTTTAATATTAGTTAAAGTCATGCTGTACTGGATCTTGGCTTCTGTAGTGTTTAAACAGCACTCGACCAAAGCCAGACTTTAATAAGGATGGATGGTTTGAGATTTTGAGCCTTTACAGGGAACCTTCCAAAGAGCCCAGTGGGATGTAATGTTTACCTCTGATAATTAGGTCTACATGAGGTCAAATAAATTCATCCACATCACATGCATCATTTACATATTAAATATTTGTGGCGTTTGAAAATGCACAGAATAAATACAAGAAATAATGAATAAATTAAAAGACATAGGGTTATCAGACACAATTATGTAGACCAGAGGGAATCTAAAGAATCAAAACTAAAGACTTGTGAGGAAAAAGCCAAAAGGATACTGTTACAAAACTCTTATGGATAATTGATTTGTCAAGCACTAAAAATAAATACATCCAGATTGACTTGGTCATGTATTACTGGTGGCGTAGTGGTTAGCATTGTCACTTTGCACCTCCAGGGTCCAGGTTCGATTCCCACCTCGGGGTCTGTGTGCATGGGGTTTGCATGTTCTCCCCGTGCTTGGTGGGTTTCCTCTGAAAGACATGCAGATTAAGCTAACTGGCGTTCCCAAATTGCCCGTAGTGTGTGAGTGTGTGCTGTGTGTGATGGATTGGCACGCTTTCCAGGGTGTACCCCGCATTGTGCCCATACAGGATGGGTGATATAGAAAAGGAATGAATGAATCTATTACTGGCTAAAGTTGTAAATTGTTTGTATGCTTGCATTTTGAGAATTTGTATGTTTTGTTTTTTTTTCTTCCTCTTCTTCTTTCCTGTTTATTTCACTAAGACACATGGCTATCCAACGACTTGATCAAAGTGTGGTAATGATTTTACTGGCTGATTATCCATCATGATATTTGCAGGATATGGGCAAAATAAAGGCATAAACACACACATTTGGAAATGTTCGTGTATTTTGTTTGAATTATGTGACTCTGTTCGTTAAATCCATTCACCCATCTAGGAACCTCTATAGTCCAACTACATAGGGACTGTTGAGGCCAATCATGACCTTTCGTATTTATTCCCATTTTTTACAACCTCTGTTCAACATCTGCACACTTATTCACACACTAAGGGCATTTCGGGAACTCAATTAACCAGGTAACCTAATCTGCATGTCTTTGGTATGTGGGAGGAAACCGGAGTACGTGGAGGAAACCCACCGAGCACAGACCCAAGACGGGTATCGAACCCAAACCCTGGAGATGCGCAGCGGCAGTGCTAACCACTGAGCCACTATTCCACCCCTGTGCATGAAAAAAAGTCAGATTTTTTTTTATTATCTGTGATTCACTGCTTTATACATAAAATCATTCTATCTATGATTTTATTCAGAAAATGTTAAATCAAGCATAAAATGTTTTTAGCAAGGTTTTCACACAGAGGTTTTCACTTACAGTATAACATATATAAAAAAACATGTATGTTTGTTTGTTTATGTTTTGTTTTTTTGCTAGTAAAAGCAGGGACGGGGAGCAAAATCAGTCTGTCCAAAAATCAGTCCAAATATCAGACACGGCACCGTCTGACTTCTTTTTACTAGGGATATTTAAGTAATATTGCCTGAATTTAGACAAATTCGTGGTTCAGCGTAGGCACAAAGCCACATGCTGAGTTCTGTATGTAATCATAGTCGTGCTGGTGTTCGGTACAGCTGCACAATTGAGAGTTTGATATTGCTTTTATACAACAAAAAGAGAAATTACTGTTGTGTAACTGACATTTCGGACAGAATGTGACCAAATGTTTTAGATCCTGAACTATCCACACCCACGTTATAGCACATTACAGTAGCTACCTGGATGACTTTGATTTAGATGGATGGATGGATGGATGGATTAAAACTACAATATATATAAGAATCAGATAAATAAAGCATATAAATCACAAGTTTTAAAAAAGGGAACAAATTAGGGAAATGAAGTTAATTGCAGTGCGACCTTGATGTGAAATTTTAGATGTGACACCAGTACAAATAGTATTAATTGTGTAAATACCTTAGTATTATTGGACCAGCATGAAAGTGACAATAAAAGTGAGAGTGACTGAGCAAGCCATGAAGCTAACAGATGAGAGAGTAACGCATGTGACACCGTGATGTACGCAGCAGACGTTTTGTCGTCTAGTACAATATGGTTCCCTGTTTCCTTTCATCTTTCAAGTCAAACGTTACATTCATGAGAAATGTACCGTCTCGTCCGCCGATGATGTCAGCGGCGACAAGGAAATGGACTTTCATGTAGAGCGCCGGGTATACAACAGTGTACAAACACCTCTTTAAAGTGTAGCCTATAAAACTCTCAAAACAACACCCACACACACATACAGGGGGAAAAACATACAGTCTGCACTTCCTCGTCACTTCAGCTCGTGCCAAGCTCCTTTCGTTGTTCGCGCCTGTGTGTTGAGTCTGCCACCGTCGTGCAATTTGTCGGGCACGCTTGGCAAACACCACGCAGAGGGGCTCTAAATATGAGGTAACTCAGATGGGGACAGATGAGGCGAACTGTCAACAACGAACCAAGTGGATGCAAGTTGACAGCAGAGTCAACTTCAGCACCATCAATATTTTATTGTTTTTAATTAAATATTAACTTTTTTTTTTATAATGGCCTGCTTTTTTTTCTGGCATGGTAACGTCTTTCAAATAAAATCCATACACATAACCCACACACACATATACAGTATATATACAGTATAGAAATTCAGGATGTCACTATTTTATATTAAAAAAAAAAAAAAGAAAAGAGAACATAGTCCTAGATTTTAGATTTTCTGCTTTCACTCACTCAGCGTACACACACACACACACACACACACACACACTTATAAAAGATGGTTGTGTAAATATGGTAGCGGCAGAGCTTGTAGCTTCTTTTCAAAAAATTGCTCCTGTCAAAACAAGTTAGTGGTTTGTCGTTGGCCTGCGCCACCTACAAACGGCATAACAACAGTGTGAGACAAGAAAAAAAAAAAGAGTGAGGACACGAAAAAAATAAAGGCGGCACATTGATTGGCAGCGCTTGTTGTTCCAGTCCATCTTGTGAATTGAATCCGACAGAAGTCCCTTCAAGCCCAGAACAATACCAGAACAATTTATTTGAGGTGCTTTGATAGCATCACCACTCTCACAGAAGCTTTAAAATGTGTCTTTTTTTTTTTTTGAGCAGAAAAAAACACAGACTCTAATCAGTGGGGATGAGCTCTGGGTAGAAAAGGTAATTCATAGATTTAGGGCGTAAGCCGCTTGGATAGCTTTACCTTGGGAATAAGTGGAAACCTGTCAGGTAGTTGTAATGCGCTACCTTCAGTGTTACATGAATTAAACACACAGATATAGGAGGAAGATGGGGAAAACAAAATGACCCCAGAAAGCAGGTTCGCATTATGACAGAATTTCACTGCTCTAATTATAAACTCCATTTGTCCAGTTGGGGAAAAACATTATTCAGCAAATTCAGTAGCAACTTCTTACGGTGAAAGTGATGAGGCTCAAATGAATCAAGCAACTATGAAAAAATCAGTAGAGAAGGAAAAAATTATAAAATATAGAATAATATTAGAATTAAGAATAAATTAGAAAAATATCAGGTCTGTTTTAGGTTAAAAAGGTTAACAATACATTATAAAAAAAAAAAAAACCTTAAAGATTTATTTAGACTACACAAGTACATAATAAATAAGAAGAGATTTTTATTCATAAAAATGACAAGTAATATTATCGTCTTGGCCTGGCGCATCTATCTATAAAAAATTAGACATTTTTGAAAATTGTTTTGTGCAGCCTGTACTTTTTGGCATGCTAATTAGACCCAACCTCCCTTCCATGGCACTGAGATCACGTGACCTGAGACCTTATTATAGATTTCTTCAAAACCACCATTTTCAAAAATAAATAAATAAATAAATAAATAAATAAAAAGCCAAAGCTTTTTGCGGAATCTGGCAAAAAAAAAATCTTTACTTGTTTGGAGTTTCTGACATCTTGTTTGTTTTGATACCGTGCATCCTCATTAATATTCATTAGCATCTGCCAAAGCTGGGTGTGTACACAGGATCAGTTCAATTATTTCCATGTCTATACAACACACTGTATTTGTTATATATGACTTTTATTTTACTTTCATTATTAATTAATTTTAACATACTGTACATTCTTACACACGAAATCGTATGGTCTGTGTCAATCTTTAAGCAAATATAAAGGAAGGAAAAAATTCATTGTTTAAGTAGTTGCTGGCAAATTTCATCAGAGCATCAGCCCGTCCATTATAGAGGACTAAACATGACATAATTATAAATAAATAAATGTGTGAATAAATAAGTAAATATAGAAAGAAATAAATACATAAATACAATATACCCTGGAAAATTGCTAAATGTATTCCTACTTTTGTTTATTAACATATTTCAAGATTTATTTATTTCTGAATTTCCACATTTCTTCATTTATTTATTTTTTGTTGTCACATTTCTTTATTTATCTATTTTAGATTTTCCACATTTTTACATATATTTATTTCTGCATTTCCACATTTCTACATTTATTTATTTGACACTGTATGCTGATAAGGTAGACGGTCCCAGCCTTAGTCCATGCATGATTGTAAAATAATTATTTGAAAAGGTCTGCAAATCTCTAGTGTAAAAGTGTGAAGTACACTTAACATGAATTTTGTCAATTAATATTCTCAATCATGAATTAATCAATCCTTAGTTAACTTTTTTTATTTTTTAATTAATTGTCTATATGACATGAAGGATTCTAAGAAGAACATGTTTTTCGTTTTCCACTTAGCAACACTTTCATGAAATGTTGAGGTGTGTGTGTGTGTGTGTGTGTGTGTGTGTGTGTGTGTGTGTGTGTGTGTGTGTGTGTGTGTGTGTGTGTAATTAGTGGACGAACAAACCCTGCTGCTGTTAATTCCTGGGCTGGAGCCACTTTTTCAAAGTAGATATTTTCTCTACAGTATTAACGTTTGGGGCAGAGTTTCCCATACTGAATATTACTCACTAATTAAACACAAAGTTTGTACAGTATTTAGCTATGGGGCAAGTAATAAGACGTACAGCAGTAGTAAAACTTAGTAGTAATGAAGAAGCAGCACGGCACAACCAATGAAAAGTGGGGGGGGGGGTTGTTGTTGCGCAATCAGTGCGTCAAACACGTGAAAGTGTACTTTGTAATTATAGCAGTTCTAGTTGCTGGGCCACTCACAGCAAGAGGCAAAGACTCGTATAGCTTTAAAGCATGAAAGTGGCCATTGTGCATGCATGACCACCATTATACTGCACGCTGTGCACAGCTGGTTGAAAACTGTGCAATAACCAGGTCATGCAACAAAGCAAAATGTGCCACCTTTATCTTTTGGCACTTTTTCATCTGCATGAATTTGCAATAAGAGTATCTGCCAAAATGACTAAATATAAAACAAGAACAAACAACTAATGTGACCTTCCTCAGCTGCTGCGTCCTTGAACATTGTGCTGAAAACCAAAAAAAAATGTGATGAATTGATTACTTCACTGCTCGTTGTCTGTTTAACTGCAGTGTTATTATTCTATTCTTAAACCATCATTGTTGACAAATGGCTCCAATGGTTAACTAATGGTTGACTGCAATGGCGCTGAGATTCAAACCCCCCCCAACCAGCAGTGCTAAGCCACCATTACTCTATTGGAGTGTTGTGTAAATAGAGAAACTCACACAGGAACCGTACAAGTCTGGGAAAGCTGGTTGGATATTGTTGTGGCTAAATACTGGCAAAAGATTGTTTAAGAATGTTTATAACCTTGTTAGATTAATGTGACTTCATGACACAAGGAATGTCAAGGTTTAGTCGAGGCTATAGATAAGTTATGTGCTGTAGCAAAAAGGATGTGTCCATCCGGTCTGGACTGTAAAATCTGTTTTATATACAGCCCCTAATTTCAGCAAACATTTTAGTATATCTTCTCAAAGGCCAATACTATAGAAATGAAACTTGGATATATTTTAGAGTAGTCAGTGTGCAGCTTGTATAACAGTACAGATTTACTGTCCTCTGAAAATAACTCAACATATGTCCCTTGAGAACATATACAGTAATAAAGTGGTTGCTGAAATGTGAGGGGTGTACTTACTTTTGTGAGTTATTGTATATAGTTGTGATACATGCAAAATTTTAAATATAGTCCCACTGGCTACTTACAATGCAATCTAATATACACAGTAGTGGCCAAAAGTATTAAGGCAATGTACGTTTTTCTGACCTTGTGTGAACTTCCCTTCCCTATGTCTCTATCTCTTACCTCTCTTTTTGTTCTATGTCGGTCATCCATAATACAACCCACTGACTGTTCTTCCTTATTTCTTACTTGGTAATTCTTCCTATGGCTTGCTGGAATCCTTTTGTCTAACTGGAACATGCTAATGTGCTTCCTATCATCTGTCTGTCTCAAAGTCTCCATATGAGTAATTATCTTCGTTCTACCCAAAACATGCTAATTATCATTGTATCTCGGTAACCGCTGTACGTGACATAAGGCTGAAAAACGTAAATGTGCTAATTAACAGGGAAAAAATGGGTATTTTTATGTGAGAATGGGTATTCAGCTCCTGGGGCCATGATCTCAGTCATCTCCAGATCCAATAGAACTGTTGGACAATGGTGAAGGAGGCAGTAGCAGTCAAGAAACCGTCTTCTGTACATGATCTTCGGGAAGCGATTTTCGGGAAGAGTCCTTCGGGAAGGACTTTTTGTAAGTCGCTCTGGATAAGAGCGTCTGCCAAATGCCTAAATGTAAATGTAAATGTAAATGTAAGCGATCAAGCAGGCGCGGATTAAATACAGTAAGTAACACCAGGGTACTGCAGACATCTTTTTGACTTTATGCCCAGACGGATCCAGCAGGATTTGAAGAACAAACAGCTTTTTTTTTTTTTTTTTTTTTATTCTCAGAACCTTCATAGTAAATACGGATTTTTTATTGGAGTTTTATTGAATAAAACAAAACAAATGATTGGGATTATCTTGACTGTCATTAGTCTTTATGTTTATTAGTTGTATTTAATCTTTGCCTGGTTGCTTTTATCTTTTAAAGTTTGACACAGACCATATATGGTTCTCGAAATTTATATCACATGTGTAAGAATATATGTTAAAATGAAGTCTTATATACGTTAAAGTCACTATAGCAAATACAATGTGTTGTATATACATTGAAATAATTGAACACGGACAAGGCTGATCCTGTGTACACGCCCATCTTTGGCAGATGCTAATGAATATTAATGAGCATGCAATGCAAAGTTCACGTGACAAGGTATCAAAACAAACAAGATGTCAGGAACCCAAACAAGTGAAGATTTTTCTTGGCAGATTCCGTAAAAAGCTTGTTGAGTCGACTCTGTGTCCGCCATAAGGAAATTATAATGAGGTCTCAGGTCACATGATCTCAGTGCCATGGAAGGGAGGTTGGGCCTAATTAGCATACTAATAGTACAGGCTGTACAAAACAATTTTCAAAATTGATTATTTATTGATAGATGTGCAAGGCCAACACAATAACGGTATCATTCGTCATTTTTATGAATATTCTTGTTATTTATTGTTACCTTGTATAGTCTGAATCAATCTTTTGAAGCAAAATGTTACACTGAATTATTATGCAATCTTTACCCAAACTACTGTATCTGAGATCTGAGATCTGGTACTAGAGATATGTTTTTCTGATATGGACTCTTTAGGAAAGTCAAGCAGGAAAGCTTAAGGTCGAACCTGTAATCCCATGATACAAACAGACAGGTGACCACAATATCAAAGTGAAGGTCAATGGCGGCGACGGCGGCGGCGGCTGACTGGCAGCAGTCTGCATTTGGAAATTATTTCAAGCAGACTCTGAAAATAAGTCCATCTGAACTCAGTGACCTGACTGATTGCTTCCATGGTAAACAAACCTTCATTTTTTTTTTTTTTTTATTCTCGGAGGCTTTTCAAAGAGAAAGCTATCTTAAAGGTTGTGGATGAAAAATCTGACAAAGATCTGTTTAAGGTTTACCAAGATTAAGGGTATTCTACTAAGATTTATGAAGGTTAAGTTTTATAAAAATTTCTTGTTTGCGAAGGTCTGGAGAAGAAGCTAAAATGAACGGATGGCGACAGTAAAGCTGAAACATTAGTAAATATTTCATGGATATACTGTAAATAAGACCATTTGAAGGAGCTGCATAAATAAGACCATTTGAAGTTTCACTCTGGCACTTCACATTACTTACAGATAAAGAGGTTCATATGGTTTTGAACTCGACATGGGAAAAATAATTGCGTACATCTGACAGTTCATCTATAAACATTGTTTTGCTGTCAAGCCATGTTGTCACTTCACTAATCAGACCCTAGAAGCTAACCACAACTTCTACAGCACAAATCTTTATCTATTTGCACAGCTTTGCCTCTATTTGCACATATAACGAGCGTGGACATATCTGCACTTTGGCATGACAGATACGTTTTCCTGTTTCAGATTTGCACGTTTTATATCCTCTTTTTTTTTTTGCATTCATATTTATATTTCTGTACTCACACTATCTCTCTTTCTCTATACTGCTTATCCTGTACAGGGTCTGGAGCTTGCCCCAGAGCATGACGCAAGGACACCCAATCCATCACAGGTGGAATTTCAGGACGCCGATTAGTCTTATTAATCTGCACGTGGGAGGAAACAGGAGTACCCGGAGGAAACCCACCAAGCACGGGGAGAACATGCAAACTCCATGCACACGGAACCCCGAGGCGGTAATTGAACCCTCGACTCTGAAGGGGAATTATTTTTTGTTTTACTATTATTGTGTTTGCATGTCGTACTGTGTATGCTTGTGTGTGGCATGTAAGACAAATAGTAATTTAATTTGTAATTAAACAAACCTGTGGGAAACACTCTAACCCCCCCCCCCCTCCCCTTTCTGATCAAATGTCTCAAGCCCTGTAGCTGGTTTTCTGGTCTAATAAGCCGCCTTCAGCTAAATAACTTACTTAATGCTGTAGAGAGTCAGTAGACTAACTGCTACAGAGACAGCACTTTTAAAAAAATAAATATATTTTTTTTAAAAATCTGTAACTGCCAAACTATTGCAATGTATTTATTTATTTATTTATGCATTGTACCATCTGCTATGGCATTTTTCTTGTGCAGCCCACTAATCACTAATGTACTTAGCAAATCTTAACAAGAGACATAAGGTGAGGAGCTCAGACGTTCAGGTGGGCGGAGCTCAAGGCAGAACAGCTGCTCCTCCATATCGAGTTGAAGACGTTCGAGCCTTCCTAGGGAGGTGTTTCGGGCTAATCTGATGGGGAGAAGGCCCCGGGGCAGACCCTGAACTAGATGGAGGGAATTGTATTTCTCGTCTGGCCTGGAAGTGCCTGAGTATCCCTGTGTGTGTGTGTAGGAGGTGGAGGAGGTGGACAGGGAGATGGATGGATGGATGGATGGATGGATGGACATCTGAACCATCTGAAACCGCATCCCCTAGAATTATTTTTAAATAATTTTTACCGTAGTAAAACTTGTAAAGGCTTGATTCACTTCACCCCGTGCCAAAGAATCTCATTAAGATGATGTAATGCTTCTGACTTGGATCATTTCAATGGAACTTATTCATGAAATAATTTGGATCATTCGCCAAGACCTGATACGGTTCACGAACTACAGGAAACATCTGACTGTCAAGGTGTAATAAATCCTCCCTTATTACTCGGTTATTCATCCTGAACCGTAGAGGAAACCAATAGGAAGAACATGTAGTTACAAGAACGATTAGTGGCCCGGATCTGCTCTGGGAATTTTAGGAGAAGATTTACGCAATAAGAATTGAAAGGTTGAGTTGTGTGTTGACTTCCTACAGTATATCATATCGATTACAGTCACTAAAGAGGAAATGACAACAAGTTATCTGGTGTGTGGGTTTGAGTTACAGAGGCTTTTACCTACATAAACACAGTCTCTGACATACTGTAAGTTTGACTCATGAATCAGAAGTCAAACGAGTCCGATAAAAGTATGATAGAGTTTCATTTTTCAGCCTTGAGCAGTGCTCGAGTTTTTAATTAGGATTCTAAAAACAATACAATACAGTCAAGGCGAGGAGTTATTCACTAGATGGACAAATTTAGCATCGAGGTCACAAACCTTAGAGATACAGTAAGCCCCAGCCTCTGCACAATGGACCAACGCTGTATCACCGTCATGTGTCTAACAGCGTCGGCTTCGTTACCTAAATAAAATAACCCTTAATAAATACTTGTCTTGGGAACCGGGGTACATTTATATCCTAGGTCTTTTTAAAGTGGTCTGATTTAGGGATATTGTTAACACACACTACCGTTCAAAAGTTTTAGAACACTTTCTACTGTAACTCCAAGATGGTTCATGATTTTTATTTCTTTCTACATTGTAAAGGAATGCTGAAGGCGTCCAAAAAATGCATTAATCTCCTTTGAACAGTT
>JAQMYL010000023.1:19862977-19875547 GCA_030014365.1 Clarias pachynema | reverse complement strand
CATGTACGTGGACTTCAACCTCAAATAATAATAATAATAATAATAATAATAATAATATCACTGATTACATTAAAGATGATCAGATTCTTTTTTTTTACTT
Organism: Clarias pachynema; assembly: GCA_030014365.1. Lineage (NCBI taxonomy): Eukaryota > Metazoa > Chordata > Actinopteri > Siluriformes > Clariidae > Clarias > Clarias pachynema. The sequence continues at coordinate 19,875,447 of JAQMYL010000023.1, read as the reverse complement.
TAACCTTTTAACTCTTTTCCCTTCAACAACGTGCACTTACACTAGTGCTGTATAAATGTGATGATCCGGTGTCCAAAAACATTTGGCCTTATAGTGCATGTTATCGTCATATATCAAAGTATCTTGAATGTAGCGAAATTTATTGCAGATTTCTTATTACAAGGTTACACCGATTATTAAACCTATTTCCAGTGTTATATTTTTCATTTCACGGTTCGAGTTTCTTGTTCTGTTGTCAGATCATCGTACATCACGCTCAAATTTTTTAATAAGATCTGCCAATAGAACAAGATCCTTTCATCTGAAAATAAGTTTAATAATCTTATATTTGTTTTGCCATGGAATATTACACTGGGATATATTTTTACAATATTCAAGATATTTTTAATTAAAATTTTTCAATGTAACACAAGACGCTGCTTGAAAAACATAAAGGGGTAAATAATATAAAGGGGTGATTTTTTTTATTTATTTTTTTTACAGGTCACTCAAAGGTTGTCTTGCTGCTCTTCTACATTTCACTCAATACTGCAGTAAAATTATTTTTAACATAAATCAATATGACTGAGAGGTGTGTACAGGATCGTGACATCGGTGACAGAACTCACACCATGTGAGACAAATGATACTATGGGTTTGAAAATCGAACGCTGATCTAAATCGGTCAAGGCTTCTCCGAGATGTACAGTATACAGTATGCACGAGTTGATTTAAAGATTGTAGTTGGCCGTGAGCACGTACTGTACTGTAGTTTGTATTTAGATGGCTGAGAAATCACAGGAGATCTACTGTAGATAGCTTATCGGAAAAGACTGCGTTGAATGTCAAACATGCTGCTCAAAAAAAAAAAATCATTTCCACACTTTCCATTTGGCCATTTGACATTTGTCAGACTGCATGAAGGCCATCGATTTATTGGAACGCGTACAAAAAACCCTCGGGATCGATGATTGGACGGGGACAGACGCAGCTGGAAATCAGACTGGAAATTCTGGCAGGTGCTTCACTCAGCGCTGTAATTAAACTGCAGAAAATCTGGAATACAGAATTAGACGACCATATGCATTATTTATTGTGCAGTTGCATGCACACACTCTCTCTCTCTCTCTCTCTCTCTCTCACACACATATGACAAGATTGAATTCCGTTATAATTTATCTTAACACTGAACAATAAGCGTAATTCTCCATCACAAACTAATCCTCTATTGAAATCAGATTCCTTTTAAGCAAATTCATTCATCATTCATCAGCACCTTACTTATTTAATTATTTATTTTTAGTCATCGCCATGACTCGACAGTCACACACAGATGCGCTCTCAATCCTTTGCAGGAGGTGATAGCGTGTTCATTAAAAAGTGCCGTGCTGGAATATGAATGATCATCACCTGCAGAGCCAGTGAGAGAAAAATGAAAGCACAAGAGAGGAAGAGAGAGCGACAGCAGCAGAGGAGAAGCTCTGGAGATTATTCTGCACATATACACCACACCGTCTGGGTAAAATAAATAAATAAACAAATGAATGAATGAATAAAAGTCAAGCTGTTCACTCACTCATCTTCTATACCGCTTTATCCTGTATTCTGGGTCACGGGGACCTGGAGCCGATCCCAGGAGACTTAGGGCACGAGGCGAGGTACCAATCCATCACAGGGCACACACACATACACACTCATTCACACACTACGGGCAATTTGGGAACGCCAATCAACCTAACCCACATGTCTTTGGACTGTGGGAGGAAACCGGAGTACCCGGAGGAAACCCACCAAGCACAGGGAGAACATGCAAACTCCAAGCACACAGAGACGGGAATCGAGCCTGGCCGGGAATCGAACCCAGACCCTGGAGGTGCAAGGCGACAGTGCTAACCACTACGCCACCGTGCCGCCTCAAGATGTTCAATAATTGGAGTTAAATAATAGAAGATAAAGAAGAGTAAAATAAAGATAATAAAGAAGAGTTAAATAATTGGCCTGCATAAAGCAAAGAAAACAACTAAGGCGATTGCAGGAATGGTGTTAAGATCTGTGCAATGCATGATTAGAACTTACAACCAGAGTCGTTGTCAAAATTGTCACATTTGCCAAAGGAATGTAGTCAGAAAGGCAGGGAACACACACACAAACACTAACACACATTCACACACACTACGGGCAATTTGAGAATGCCAATTAACCTAATCTGCATGTCTTTGGACTGTGGGAGGAAACCAGAGAACCTGGAAGGAACCCACCAAGCACGGGTAGAACATGCAAACTCCATGCACACAGACCACGAGGATGGGAATCGACCCCGGACCCTGGAGGTGGAGAGTGACATTGCTAACCATTACACAACCGTGCAGCCAGAACTCACAGCTATGATTAATAATGAAAGTAAGAAAATTTCCATATATACACACACACACACACACACACACACACACGAGAACTCAGAGGATTGGGACTAAACAGCTGTGTGTCTATAAGAAAATCACTCGTTAGTGAGACTCATCAGAGCAAAAGGGTTCAGTTTGAGAGTTAGGGAGTATAAAGACTGGACTTTCTCGCAGTGAAAAAAGGTCATGTGACCTGATGAGCAGTGCCGGCCCGGTCACCCATGGGCCCGCCTTACGGCCAGGGCCCCGCGCACGTAATTAAAAACGTTTCCTTCTCACCATAATAAAAGTGAATACATAAACAAATCACACATGGACCCATTAAACATGATACAATTGAGTAAAAAAAATACCCACCGTATTAAATAAAAAAGGATAGCTCTGTATAAATCAATACATAAACTGCTAAAAACAATAATACATACAAAACAATACAGTATAAATAAAAACATAAAAGATTTGAAACATACTGTACACAGAAGCACCACCTACTAATTTGTATAACACCGCCTGCAATATACTGGGAGAACTGGAGTGCCGTAATGATCGTAGTATTCGTGCACATGGATTCCACGATATCGCTTCAAATTGCTCATGTTTGATATAAAGTCAAAAATTTTCAAAAAAATCTCTAATTTTAGATCTGCCCTCAATATTTATTAATGTAAGATTGCTTATTAGGGAGCTGCGTGACAGAAAAATTAAGTTCCCGATATTTTAACCTTTATGGTAATAAAGTAATGTTCTGCTATACATAATACATAATACTGTACATATATAAAACTAAATAATGCTAAACATAAAATAATGAGTTATTGCTATAGTATTAGTACTTGTACTCTTCATTTATATTTCATTTTATTTTTGTTTCATGTATATTGTTTACTTTTTCAAGCACACTTGTCCATATATTTGCATTACAATATTTTGCAATCCTTTACTTGTTTAAATCTGATTAAATGTTTTTAACACCATGTATTGTATGTTGAATATTTTAAACTTAATGCACATTTATACACTTAAATATTGTCATTTTATGTGCTTTCTTCTAACTCGTGAAATTGCTATGACAGTTATTTACACCAGTGGACCCAGTTTTCATGATCTCGCCCGGGACCTCACAACCCCACAGGTCGGCACTGCTGATGAGTCCAGACTGATCCTATTCCAGAGTGATGGGCGTGTCAGGGTAAGAAGGGAAGGTCATGAAGCGATGCACCCATCATGCATAGTGTCCACTGTACAAGTCCTCTGGAGACAGTGTTATGATCTGGGGTTGATCAGTTACTCAGGTCTAGGACATTTAAATATCCATGTTACTCTTTGAAGGTTGAGGTTCCACAAGATAAATGTAGTGCTGATGTAATGCACATCTTAAAATAAACAGCTTGACAGCTGGTGTTTGGTCAAGATTCTAATCTAACACTTTGTTTAGTGCTGCATAATCACATCAAAGCAGCACTCTGGAATATCAAAGTCTCATCACCGCAGAGATTATACAACACTTCAGGGCGGATGCATTACGCAAAAATCACTTTCAAATGCATTTAATTATCTTCAGTGGGTTATACATTTGGTCAGTAAAAGTAAATCCTTTTTAAATGGATTTATAAAATGCGGCACAGTGGTGCAGGGCGGGGGGGGGGGGGAATGGGCGGGATTGTAGCTGTCTCACTGCTGTAAGGGATGGATCTGAGCTTCAGTTACTGTCTGTGTGGAGTGGTGCATGTTCTCATGTGGGGTTAGTCGAGGTTCCCCAGATTCACGTCTCACAAAAAACTGGTTAATCCTTCTTTGTGTGTGTGCATGGGTGTGTGTTTGTGCATACTGGACTACTGTATGATGGACTGCTGTCCTTCTGCTTTCGCTGGAATTAATTCTACCATGTCCTTACCTAGGATAAAGTGATTACTGAAAATAAAGATAAAAGTGATGTTATGAACAGTTTATGTGTCGGATTTAATAATCTACTTTAAAATAATCTACTAATGCGCTACTGTCTCAATGTAAACAAACACCTGCACCAATAGATATTAATTAGAAAAGATAAACTGAATATTTTCACTTTGGCTGAAATAACAGCGCTGAAGTGGTATAAGTGAATTTGAACACGCTGGAGTACTATATCTAATTATTTTATAGTTACGAAATAGGGCAGTTCAGATCCATGTAATGTCATTTCTTTTTTAATCCATGACCGTATTATATACATGAAAGTGAAAGTGAGATTTACTTTTAAATCAATTGCAGTATGAGATACCCAAATCAATGCCATTAACACAAGTCACGGTCCCATGGGATGGCACGATGGCATGAACATGTTGGCCGTAGAATCTTGTAGATTTCACAGTAAGGTGCACAAACCTTGCAGAAACAAGAGCATACAAAACAGAAAGCTGCGTGCTGTGATAATACATCTGTCAGTGTGATTGAAGATCGAAGAAAGACGCTTTCAAAAAGTATTGCCTTTCTGTTGTGACTTTACTGTCATATTGTCTATCACCTTACTATAATTACACTCCATCACGGCGACTGCACATTCATCCTGCAGCAACTCAAGTGCTTATTTAACTAATGCTCTCATTTATGCATAGACACTACAATTCTTGATTTTTGTGCCATCAGAAAAACACCAGCGCGATGAAAATCGCTCCTCTAGAGAGTTCAGTGGAAATTAACTTTGGTCCTAAGACTCACCTTCCAATCAGAATGAAGGAAAGTGCGTAACTAGGCATTTGGGACGGCTTTGAGGAGGCCATTATGGTCCAGCCGTAATCAAGAAAGCTTGTTAAACTCTACTCTAATTGTATTCATTTCTTTTTGTTTTTTTCATAATGCTGTAGATGTTAGTGGTGAATTTACTTAAATGACAATCGAGGGTCTTAAAGAGAAACAGAAAGAGAGCAGCAAGTGTGGTTTTATTTTCATTTATCTTCAGTAAGAACTTTATCCTGAGAGTCTTGAGTCAGGAACAACGGCTGTGGGGTAAGAATACGCACTGGATGGGACACAGTGGTTTTAATTTCATTTATTTCACTTAAATGTTATGTTTAAGTCAATATGCACTTGATGGAGAACTATGCATTATAGTTTGGGGGAAAAGGAAAAAAAATAAGAGAGTACTGCAGTTGACTCCAGAAAACATCTGGAATGTCATCGAGAGAAAGATGGAGGGTCACAAACTAACCATCAAACTAAGATGAGCTGTTTGCTTTTTTATAGCAAAAAGAGGTGTAAAGTTACCCAACAGCAACGTGAAAAACTGGTGGAGAACCAAAACGCATGGAAGCTGTAACTGCAAATTACACCAAATACTGACTTCTGTTCAAATACTATTATTCAGCCAAGGCATTAACACAATTTGTTTACAATTAAAGCTCTGCAAATACTGCATGACCTTGGGTTATGTTGATGTGTTGTGATGATGTCATGTCCGAATTAGAAATAATTATGCTGCAGAGGTCTCTTTTTTTTTTTCCAGAGCTGTATACACCAATGGATCCCACAATTCACAACTCCAAGCAAACCTGATTTAACTACTCATCTAAATAACATCCTTTTCAGAATAAAGGTGGGTTTGGTAGAACAGGAAAAAATGCTAAAATGTGCAAGACCTGATTGAGGGTCCTCCAGGACCAGGGCCTGGGAACCATTGATATACACTAATGTATGTGGATATCTTACTATAACACCCACATATGCATTTTAAACATCCAATTCCACATTTATTCCCCCCTGTGCTGTCAGAATGAGTTCAACTCTGATGGGAAGGCTTTCTACTAGATTTTGCAGCGTGACTACGGGGATTTGTGTTCGTTCATCTTTAATGATTTTCAGGCACTGATGTTGGATGAGATGTTCTTGCACACAGTCCAGTGGGGTTGAGGTAAGGGCTCTGGGCAGAGCCTTCAAGTTCTTCTACACCAAACTGCTTAAACCATGTCCTCATGGAGCTTTTTTCTGTGCATAGATGCACCGTCATGCTGAGACAAGCTTTGGCCTTCTTAGGTCCACTGAAGAGATTGGAGGATACAGCATGATGAGGTTGTTGTACTCAGTCGTGTGCTTTTAATCTTGTGACAACAGTTTTGGGGAAGAACCACATATTGGTGCGGCTGTCAGGTGTCCACATACATCTGATCATGTACAGGGTGGGTGAAAAGAAACCAGACTTTAAAAATTTGGTAATAAAGTCCATATTTCTAATCCAAATTCACTGAAGCAAAATTGTACACGTACTTTATTACACAGGAACATGAAAGCCAATATTTAAATTTCGACATGAGCACCAGCCGCTTCTTCTTGCATCATTCACCGAGCCTGTGGTCATCAGCTTTGCATGACCATTTTTCTCCGGATGTAGTGTTGCATTCCTCCCTTTCACTGTACACCACCTTCGCTGCACAAGAACAATGGAATTCCACACTTCATAGCGTGCTGCGATCTTACCTCACTCCTGAACAGACAAGCAGTCGGCCATCTTTGTTTACGTCGCATGTGCTGCCTCTCACGACCGATGCCTGTACTCTCGATGCGAAAATCCTATTTAGTATCGTCTATTTAGAGAAAGTTTTCATCATGACTCCAGTGTTACTACAAGTTCTATAGCCATTAAATATTGTATAGTTCATTTTCACCCACCCTGTATTGTATTTATGGCAACATTACAGATTTACAGTAGAACAAAAAGAACTGGCTAATTTGAACATGGTGCACAAACTTTAGCAGCCCCTTACGCAAAGAAAATATATTTCTCTACATATCAACTGTCAATATATTAAATGATTTAGTGTTCTAGTGTTTTAGTGTTCTGATCTACTGGTAAATTGAAAAGATTTTATAATGTTAATATTCCTTGTGGCTACACTGACTGATAGTAACTAATAATTAACAGAAAAAAAATATTAATATTCAAAAATATATTCAAAATATACAGAATAATATATTGTATTGATATAATATATTGAAAAATACATAAGGAATTGCCGCTTTTTATATATTGAGAAATACTGTATATTAAATTATATTCAAACGTACAGTATATCTTAATGTATGTAATTTTATATTCAACAATATACTTTATAATATATTGAATTTGACTGAATATATCTATTTCTTTATATATTTTTTTACAATATGCTCATATGTTAATGTAGTTCAAACAAAAAGGCCTTATAGGCATTAATCTGAGCAAAGTTATAAGTTATATAAAATATATATATATTGCAATGAAGACACAAAATATTATATTTATACTTGTAATTGTTTTATTGAAACATTATTGAAACTTTAGCATATTTAGGAATTATACACACACTTTAACTTTGCTCAGATTAATGCCTATAAGGCCTTTTTGTTTGAACTACATTAACATATGAGCATATTGTAAAATAATATATAAAGAAATAGATATATTAGATATATATATATGAATAGATATATCCACATATATATATGTATTTTGACATTATATATATATATATATATATATATATACACAGTATTTGGTCCATTCATATATTGCAATATATTAATAAATATAATCACTAGTTTCCTTTATATGGAAATATATTATTTAATATATTGCATTCTATTTTAAAATATATTGCCTTTTTTCTTTTCCCATAAGGGCATGGCCTTGTTTATATTATTAAACGATTTAGACTAAGCTAAGACTTAGTCTAAGCTAGACTAAGACTCTTGCTTCTGCCAGATTTTTGCTTTACTTGACATAAAGGTACAGTAGGTAATACAAGGACTTGTGTTGGTTTGCTGTACATCAGCTCCAGCTTTTATGCCCCAATGACCCCTAAAATACCCACTACATACCTCTTAAACAATTTAGGTTGGTAAGTCTTAAGCATCTCATTTTGCATTCCTGTTCAATTTCACTGCTGAGTAATTCATTTCATTCTGGTTGGCTAAATGCCCTCCTCGACCACTATTTTATTATCACTGACCGGAGCAGAAATGAGAAAGCATCGAAGAATACATTGTAAATAGAGACACAACGAAGAAGAAGAATGCATTATTGCATTTTTATTTTTCTTATTTCTTATGAATTGTTGAACTAGCAAGCTTTACTGGCTCTGAAAATTTCCCAATGGGAACAACAAATAATATGGTTCAGTGGGCTTAGGGGATATGAAAGTACAAGAAACGTTTCATCACAACCTCTCAGGGATAGCTTGAGACCAAAGCCAAACCAAAACATGCATAATTGCTTTCTGTGAAATACCTGGACCAAATAAACGTTTTTGAATACAATAAGGGAATGTTTTTTTTGTTCCCCATAGTATTGGGTCATATCTGTACGATTTTGACTTCTGTCTTTTTTGTTCTGTCTTTTGGTATCAAATATGCTGAACGCTAGAGTGAAAGCTATTTTAGAAATTCAGACGAGGAACGCATTTTGTAATTCAAATGAGCTGATTCAAAATCTAATGGTTATTTGAATAACTTCTTAACCAAAATTCACTAGTAGGTGCTACCTCACACACACACACATACACACACGCAAATAATGATGGAATATTTACCCAGGATTGAATCCATCCCTTTAAAATGTGAACCCAATGAGATTTATCCTCTAAAAAAAATACTTTATAATTCAGGCATTATATCTGTGAGCATGAATATCCGGAACTCTTTCCTGTTGAATACCTAACTGAAAATGGCCTGACCTAAAAATATCACCCAATAAATCATTTATACGGGAACCGTCTGCATTTTTCACAAGACATAAGTCCGTATTGCAAGATTTAAAGCTTAGAATCTCGAGAGAATGGTTGTCTCAGAAAGAGTGAAAACCATTGGATTTGGACTTCATTTTATCTGAAAAGACTTTGCGCCAGCTTTTTTCCCCCCACATGAGATCTCACTGAAAGTTGTATTACTGGCTCATCTAAAACAGCATTCTGCACGTAAATAATTGAAAGCTTCATGAAAAATGAATTCTGTCAATAAGCTGTTATGCATCTCTATCTGAGCATTGCAACTCCCAAAGCTTAGACTTAAACTTTCTAAATCTGAATTAAAAGTCTAGATTTTTTTTTACATTTTTGAGAGGATGGAGTAGCCAATCATCAGCTATTGATGAATATAATACACCCATTTAACATAAAAGTACAACTGTATATATACAGTAGTGTAAAAAAAAGTGTTTGCCCCCTTACTGATTTCTTTTTCTTTTTTTTGCATGTTTGTCACACTTTCTCATTTGATTTTGAATTTCTTTGGATCTTGGCATAATGTCTAGCTTTTGAGGATCTTTTGGTCTACTTCACTTTGTCAGACAGGTCCTACTTAAGTGATTTATTACTTAATTGCGGACAGGTGTAGCAGTAATCAGGCCTGGGTGTGGCTAGTGAAATTTAACACAGGTGTGAGAGTTATGTTTTAACAGGGCTATGTAGTTTTGGATTTAGTTTTCCCTTAATAATAAAAACCTTCATTTAAAAACAGCATGATGTGTTTACTTGTGTTATCTATGAGTAAAATAAAAATTTGTTTGATGTGGGCCTCCGAGTGGCGCAGTGGTCAGTGACGTCACGTGGTTCGGAGGAAACGCGTGACTGAAAAATAGGGAGAAAATCTGTGAAAAATCCCCCCCCCCTCCCCCCCCAAAAAAATATTTAATTGTTCGATGATCTGAGACATTAAAGCGTGAGAAACATGCAAAGAAATAGGAAATCAGTGAGAGGGCAAACTTACCACTGTACATTCAAGCTACTCAGTGATGAGTAGAGTCCTCCAGGGGTGTGTTTTCGGTCCCCTTTTGTTTGAGCAATATCACAAAATCATTCAGCATAATGATCAGATCACATGGCTTCTTATAGCTCAGGCAGACTGATAACATTTCACTTCTCCTCCCCATCAACCATGTCCCAAATGTCACAGCAGGTATCATCATTACTCCGTTTTTAAAAAAAAAAATCTTTTAAGCTGGACCTTGAAATTACCACTGACACCCTTATAGCTAGAGGTGTAACCTAAATCCCTTACTCATGAAAAATGCATTACTGATTTAAATAAATATGCTAGTAAAAGCTGATGTACAGCTTTACTCAAGGTAAAAAAGTATAAACTCTTAAATTTACTATCAAAATGAAAGTAAAAACTTTCGGGATTAACAAAAGAAAGACTTTCACCTTAAATTACACACTGGTTGTAGTTTATGTACAGTAAATTTGTGCCCATTTACGAAGAAACAAGGAATATGGAAAAACATTAGCTAAGGCTAACGAACAACAGCTTTTCTAATCATTCACATGCTAACTAGCGTGATATCTGACAATACAGCTGACACTGCAAAAACGATCTTGAATCTTTGCATATCTGTCGTCTACAATGTTGGGTCGGTTGTTTCTCTTCCTCTTTACAATAGCCATAGGCCATAGAGTGTCTATCGGGATCAGGTCAGGTGAGTTGGACCTCCAATCAAGCACAGTTATATCACGGTCTGCAAAGCAGCGTGGGCAGAAATGCTAGTGCTGGAAAATGAAATCAGCATCTCCGCGAAGGTTGTGAAGAGACAGGAGCATGAAGTGCTCTAAAATCTCTTGGTAGACGGCTACGTTGACTTTGGACCTGATAAAAAATCGACACAGCAGATGACATGGTACCTCAAATCATCACTGACTGTGGAAACTTCACACTGGACCTCAAGAAACTGTGCCTCTCCTGGGAACTTATAATTGATATGCAAAATTATATATTTATATAATTATATAATTACATGCAAATTTTACTTTTATATGAGAAGATGAATTTGGACCACTGAGCACCAGTCCAGTTCTTGTTCTCCTTATCCCACTTTACACACCTCTGATGTTGTCTCGGGTTCAGGAGTGGCTTGATACTAGTAATGTAGCAGTTCCAGAACATTTCCTAAAGATTTGTGTGTGTAAGAGGTGCCTCTTGATGCACTGATTCCCTTCCAGTCACCTTTACATGAATATGCTTCTATACAGCACCTTCTGTGTCTTGTCCTCCTTTAGTAGGGTGCTTATGATCATCTTCTGGACCACTGCCGTCAGCAGTCTTCCCTGTGTGTGTACTGAACTAGACACTGCATTTATACTGTATAAATAGTAATTTACTCAAAATGAAATATTGTCATTTTGAGATACTGGATTTTTTACGGTATAAATTAAGTTATGATAGAAAATTTACTTTTTCTCTATATGAATTTTTTTTAAGTTTGTGTTTGGCGTGCTTTAATCTTATATTGCGTAGATAAATTTGCCTCGATTCAAGATATTTTGACTAGTTAAGATGACATTTATTTGCAGTCTAATAGCTTCTTGCCACTATTGTTAAAATGTAACATAAGGTTTAATACGGATTATTTTATTTTATAAGATCCTAAAAGATTACCACATGATTAAGAAATGTAGTTGGGAATTTTAAAATGGAGCCAATTTAATTTGAAAGTATTAAGAAAAGAAGTATAAAAAAAAAGTCTTCCACATGCTAAAACGCAGACGTAAATAATTGGACTTTGTTAGTTCCAATTTGTGTTTATAGCCATCTGGAAAACATGGCTAAAATCCTGCTGTTATTGTCTTTGGATTATACTTGGTTTTGTGATTTATTTATTTATTTAAGTTTATTGTTTATGCACTCCTTTATTGTGGAGAGTGTCCTTTGTCCAGACTGGACTGTTTTAGGCTCTGAACCCTTATTGATTGGCAACATACTTGTATCCTTTGTATGTAAATGTAAATACAAATGCTACTTATAATGATGAAAATTAAATGGAAATTCTAACTGAACTCCTATAACTGAACATAAACAGATGTTAAGGTAAATACTGCAGCAATTAATCCAACACTTATAGGCATTCACCAATGAAGGTGTTGTTCCAGCTTCTTTGTCTGTTCTTGTTCCACACATATATTGATATAAATAAAAGACATACATTGGTCAGAACTCTTTTAATATCTTTATTAGGGCCGGGATTTTAACGCGTTAATTTAGATAAATTAATTACACAAAAATAACGCGTTACATTTTTTTAACGCATTTTAATCGCACTTATTTTTGCACCGCGGAACGTTTCTCACTGGATGAGTTTCGGCGGACCGA
>JAQMYL010000023.1:19834951-19856378 GCA_030014365.1 Clarias pachynema | reverse complement strand
CTGGGATAGGCTCCAGGTCCCCGCGACCCGAAATACAGGATAAAGCGGTACAGAAAATGAATGAATGAATGAACATTTGGGTGTGAAGTGAAGATACAGTATACACAAACTTTTTGGCAATATAGAGTTTCTTTAAATTGATGCATAGACGATTTTTCATGTGTGTGATCTTCAGAGTCAAAGGAAATCTCCCGAAGCGCCAAACGGTTACCTCGTAAAGGCTTTGAAATTAATCATCTTCTCAGAGCACAGTCAGTGAAACATAATAAACAGCATCTCGCTGACAAAAATGGCGGTGCATGATTCATGTGTAATTACAATGTCTTTTTTTTTTCTGCATCAGCCTTCAGCGTTGAAGCATCGCTCTGTCTACTAAGGGAGCGAGACTAACATTGCAAATAGACCTACACCTCTTCCCCACTGGGACCAATTACTCTGGCATCAAACCGTTTTGTGCAAGGAGCATGGTTTTATTTTTTCCAATCACTTGTCAGAACTTTCATTCATTTGAGTGAATACTCATGTGAACACTGTTTGGAATTATAGCAACGCCAGAGAAGATCAAGAGTTCTGGGTAAACACAGCTAGCACCTGAAAGTATAGTGTACATGTACTTGCTTTTTTATTTATTTATTTGATCTGAGAGCCTCCCTCAGGGGTAGACTGAGAAGGCAAACCTGCTGAATTGGTTGGCCCAGTAAATGCAATGAGCATGCAGAGTCTCTGGGGAGAAAAGACATTTTTAGCAGCTGTTATTTCCTTCACCGCATACGTTTTTTTCACCTTGTTGTTTACCCCATAACTACTGACTCTCTGTACAACTTCCACAGGTGGATAATTTATGAAAATATGTTCTTGTCGGCTTGAGGTGCGTGTAGGACGTTTATGTAATTCATAAATGTTCTCAAATAAGCACATTATACCTCCCACACCTTCACTGCGGAAAAGTGGAGAGTCGGTAATTACCCTTTCAGACCTGCGCGGAAAAGTTACCCGAACGTCACCAACCCAGTCTCACAGAAAACAACCACAGTGTTGTACATCCTGTACGCTGAATAGCGATATCCAAAATCAGGCATTGCATATCATTGTGTCAAACTTTCTGTCGAAAGGTGCGTAAAGTCATAAAGCACTGACATATCTTAACCAAGCTAATCTCCAACACTATGCTGGTTGAATAAGACTAAAATCATTTGCGATCCTAGTACTGTTTATACGTTCTCACTCTCTCATCGTCTGTACCGCTTTATTCTGTATACAGGGTCGCTGGGGGCCTGGAGCCTATCCCAGCAATTGTGAACCCCAATTAACCTAATCTGCATGTCTTTGGACTGTGTAAGGGATCCGGGGAACCTGAAGGAAAAGCACCGAGCACGGCGAGAACATGAAAACTCCATGCACGCAGAACCCGAGGCGGGAATCAAACCTGGACCCTGGAGGTGTGAGGCGACAGTGCTAACCACTACGCCACTGTGCTGCCTCGTTCTGTTTACAGAGATAAGGAGATTATTATAGAGACAAGCTGCTTATTTTGAGGGTTTTTAGACCTACGGTATATTTATTCAACTATGCCAGGAAGGCACACAGCTTATATTATTAACCAGAGTTACAGGTTTTCACAACATTTCCAGCCCACTTACATCTAAAGAGACACACACACATATATACACACACACATTATATATATATATATATATATACTCTGATTATTTCATATACATTTCCAAAATTTTGTTTTGTATTCTGTTAAGCTGCTTTGTGACAATGACCATTGTTGCACACACACGCACACAAAAAGGGAGACTTTTTTTTTGTCACCAAGTGAGCCACAGACTATTTTTATACTATCCTGGCACCCCTGTCACTAGCTGTCTTGTTTTCTGCCTTACCTTTAAAAGCAAGGGGCACCATGACTCCTGCCCTAATTCTTAATTAGCACTTGCAGTTCCCATTTCTGGCCACTAGGCAATCTATATAAATAAAAGAGCGGTGTTGTCTAAACATTGGGTAGAACTCACTCTTTTAATTAGATATTTACGTTTAATACATTGGAGGAACCGAAACCTTCAGAAAAATTTCTGGACAGAATTTAATGAATCTTTTGCAGTACTTAGATCTCTGTCTGAAGTTTAACCTGCACCATAAGTGAACATAAAATGTTGAGTAAAAAGCGATGTTATGAAAAGTTATGTGTCTGATTTAATAACCTACTTTAAGATAAGCTTCTAACGCGCTACCTGCTCAATTTAAACAAACACCTGCACCAATAGATATTAATTAGAAGAGATAAACTGAATATTTTTACTGGGATTTTCACCGCTGAAATAACAGCGCTGAAGTGGTATAAGTGAATTTTAACACACTGGATTCATTAGAAATTGTACTTCTGACGTCGCTGGAGACAGAAACTCACACCATCAGAGAACATCAGAGCTGAGCAACATTTCAGGGGAGGGTTTCCCTCATATGAGGTCATATTAGGAGAAAACCCTACAGTAACTGGCTTGGTTAAGCCCAGTCTAATAGTTACAGTATAGAACAACCAAAATTTTAAAACTGAGTTGTGTCAAATAGTTTTTTGTACAGATGCAATCGGGACCCTACTGAAGGTCTAAAAGGGCCTAAACCATGAATTTTGCAAAATACAGGGCGTTCCAAAAAACTTTACACTATTTTGTGTTCTAACAAGATATCCAATTCTCGAATATCTCAAATGATCTCAAATTTTAACGAGATGTGTAAAAAAAAATTTTAAATAAATAAATAAAAGATCAGGCGTGCCAGTGATAGTGATAATGTGCTGTTGAAATGGCCACCATGTTCACCTGACTTGACACCTTGTGATATTTTTTCCATGGGTCTATGTGAAAGGCCTGGTCTTTATCCCTGCTCTTCCTACAAGCCTACAGGAACTCAAGCAGAGAATCATTGAAGCGCTGGAGAATGTTACACAAGATATGATACAGCGTGTTCGGCAGGAGCTGGACTACAGACTGTGCACAGACTGAACATTTGTGAAGCTTTGTGAAATCTGTTATAAAGTCTATAACTGTTTGAATATGTTGCTAGAATTTTTAATCTTTGATTTTTTGACATGAAGCCTATTAAATTTTTTTTCCTAAAACATGTAGTTCCTCAGATATTCATATTTCAAATGATGTCAAATTTTCTGGGACACCCTTAATGTGCCCTTTAAAAGAGGTCTGACGGTGTTTGTTGGTGTGTGGAGTAAATGATGACTATAAAATGTAAAACCATTTGTTTAATCACAAAACACAAAGCATTCTGGCTTTAAGATGTTATAATGCAGTCTCTGTTTATATCTATTATTGTTCTGTATTCTGTCCTGAGTTGTATAACATCTGGTATCAACAACTGGTGCCAATCAATATTGTTAAAAAAAAAAAAAAAAAAGATAAGAAAAGAAAAAAAATGTAGATAGAGGAAAGGTTGCATAAGGGTCATATATTTTAAGGTCACTACAAGTCAGCGTGCTATAGCAATCTTCCATTGCAGGTAACATTTTCAATCCAAATGCTGATCAAATGAAAAAAAAAAAATAATAATAATAATGTTCACTCATAAGCTGATGAGCAACAAGGAATTAATGAAAAGGTTTCATTGACAGCTTTTGTCATTTCCAGTTATTGTCGAAATTGCAAATACTCATGGTGGACGTCTTTGTTCATGTTTGTCATGTAGATTTGGGCTGCATCCCTGCATAAAAGCATCAAGCTGCAATAAATAACATGAATAGCTGGATGATACAGAATGATGTAGCATTTAAGTGCAGTTAAAGTGGTATAAAGTGAGTCTGACTTGAAGCAGTCCGTCTGAAATGTGAACCTGTCTGATTTCCCCTTCCAGTCTTCCATTTATCCCTTCTTTATAGTTGTTCTATGTAACGCAGTGTACACCTAATCCTGGGTGGCTCTTGGTGATGTCTGCGATTTATAAGAGCCACTCCTCCTTCATTACCTTCGATTTCCAATGGCTGAACGCTTCAAGTCGTGTCCTTTAAATCACACAAAGCACTTGGCTTTATATGCACGGCGTAAATTATTGTAGGGGAGAAAATCAAGCAGTTTTATATGGCTTTGAAGTCGGGCCATGTGTCAGCGCCTCTTCCGGAGCGATACTATACACTGTCCTAGGGCTACGCTCTATAAATAATGACTTGCATCAAAGAAGGGCTTATTAAAAAATCATCCAAGTAAATCAGAACACAGCTGCATTATAAACTCTGACACATCATATGCAAGATGAATCAAAAGTAGCCTACTTCTGAAGTTTGTCTTACAAATTGTAAAGACAAAAATGAAAGGCACGGCAAAATATTTGTTATATTATAGACAACGTTGCAGAACGGTTCTGCTTCAAAAGAAGCAATGCTCAGATCTGTCATAACCAACTTGACCAACTTGATCGGATTGAGATCTGGAGCATTTGGAGGCCAAGACAACACCTAGAACCTCTTTGTCATGTACCTCAAATCCTTGCTGAGCAATTTGTGCTGTGCTATTAGGAATACTCTTGCCATGAAGGCGTGTGCTTTGTCTGCAACAATCTTTAGGTACTGTAGGTGGTACAAAGAAAGAACAGTTCACACGAATACCAGGACCAAAGGTTTCCAAGCAGAACAAAACTGCTCAAAGTATCACACTGTCTGTGCCAGCTTGCATTCTTCCCATAATGCATCCTGGTGCCATCTCTTCTCCAGGTGCAAGTGCTTCACACGCACCCGGGTATCCACATCATTTCTGAGATGCTTTATTTGGGTCAACATTGGCACCCTGACTGGTCTGTGTGCACCGTGTGTTCTGACATCTTTCTATCAGAGCCACTTTTTCAGCGATTTAAAAAGCTCTTCTCTGGGATTGGACCAGATGCTCTAGCCTTCAGTCCCCACATTCATCATTGAGCCTCTGACACAGATGACCACGTCACTCGCTCACCAGCTGTCCTTCCTACGACCACTTTTTGAAGGTACTAACCACTGCATGCTGGGTTCCTGGGTCAGTACTGATCAGAAAGTCGGGAGTTCAAGTCACATCACCCTGTACAGTGGCCAAGAAGTGCAAAACAAAATAATAAATCAGAAAACACAATGACAATTCAGTCAAACCAGAAAGAGTAGTATGGATTGCAAATGAAATTTCGGTCACTCACAGCATTTAAATGTCCGTGAGGCTGCAGTACTTCCTGTATATTTTGAGTGACAGATGTCTCGTCCAATCAGTGGTAAGAATCAACAAACTGAAAAAAGATCAGCGGTAAGAATTTCATACCTTGTTTTTGAATTTTTTATTTTGTTTTCATTTTTTCATTTTGTTTTTAGTTTTATCTTGTTTTCGGTTTAGTTTTTTTGTTTTGGGATTTTCATTTAGTTTTTTTGGTTTTGTTATTCTGTTTTCAGTTTAGTTTTTTTGTTTTCGGAATTTATTTTGAATGTATTTTGTTTTGTATTTTGTTTTGTTTTCAGATTTTCATTTTGTTTTTTGTTTTTGTTATTTTGTGTTTCGGTTTTGCTTTTTTGAATTTGTTTTTGTTATTCTGTTTTCGGTTTTTTTTTTGTTGTTGTTTTGGGATTTTCATTTAGTTTTTTGTTTTTGTAATTTTGTTTTCGGTTTTGTTTTTTTGTTTTTGAATTCATTTTGTTTTTCTGTTTTGTTTTTGAATTAGTTTTTGTAATTTTGTTTTGGGTTTTGTTTACTTTGTTTTTGAATTTATTTTGTTTTTGGTTTTGTTATTTCTGATTTTTTTTATTTTGTTGTCGGTTTTGTTATTTTGTTTTGCACTTCTCTGCCACCATACTATACTGTATGTATCCAGTAGGGGCGCTGTCTGTATCCTGGCTGACCCCAGTTTCCTAACTGGGACATGCGAAAAACAATAATTTCACTCTGCTGTAAGTTGCATGTCACAAATAATTGAATCTAACAAACTAAGTTTTTGTTTGTGGCGTTATTTTAGAAACTGCATTTCTTCAATGCATTTTAAAAACCATCAGTTTGAGCAGCAGTTCTGTCAGCAGACATGCCTCAATCAAAAGAAAGGTCAGAGGAGAACGTGCCAGACTGGTTCAAGCAGAAAGGAAGATTTTAGTGAAGTGAAAAGTGAACACTCTTTAGAAGCATGATGAGCAGAAGAGCATCTCAGACATGCTACAGTGGGAAGCTAAAGAAAAATACTTCATCTATTCTTAACAACCTCCATAAGTAGGCGTATATATACAATCATATACAATATATATGATTCAGAATAAACAAGTGTGTGTGTGTGTGTGTGTGTTGGTCCTGCATCTACCTTCCAAAACGTGCGTCTGAAGAAACCTGAAAGTACATTTACTTCCATATTGTCCACCACGTTTGGAATTTCTGCATGGTTTAACAACAAGCTCTGCCCTCGTTACTGAATTAGCTCTGTCACCTGAAAGAGGAGACCCAGTTCCCTTTTGTCTCCCATATGCAGCCACCCATGCCCTCCCTCCCTCCCTCCCTCCCTCATGTGCCCTATTGAGAGCGCTATAAATTAAAGCCACACTCTGAGACAGACCCCTACACCCCAGCCCAAACACAAACACAGGGAACCTATTCAGTGAGTTATAAATCCAGGCTGCACTTTGACACACGAGCACACAAACACAAATGGTAGGACGTGATGTGATGTGTGTATGACACTCTGAATGGATGGAAGCGCACATGGAGGACGCTGGCTGTGGCCCGGCTCGTGGTGCGGTTTGGGAGAAAGTGGGGCAGATGCTGCAGATGACACGCACCTCGAACTATATAGAGAGGAACGTGTCTGTACATCTGCCACAGTCAAAGGCTTTCCTGGCCAAAAACAAAAAGATAAGATTTTGGAGTCTAAAGTGTTTTGCGCCCAAATCAGTACTCCAGTTCATCCAGTTGGGTTTAGGCTAAGAATATATATTTAGGACACTCAAGTTCTTCCACTCTAAGTTTTAAGATTTAGATTGTCTGTCACATGAACTTTACAGCACAGTGAAATTAGAGCACAGGGTCAGTCAGGACACAGCGCCCCTGGTTCAGATAGGGTTAAAGGCAATTTGGCGGTGCTCAGGCTCGAACCCCCGACCATCTGATCAGTAACCCAGAGCCTTAACCATTTGAGTCACGACTCCACCTCTACACCAGTAAAGGGAAATTCTGGTGCAAATGTAAACACAGACATCTTACACAATTGTTTGCTTCCAACTTTGTTCCAAAAGTTCCATGAAGAGCCACATATGGCTGAGATGGTCAGATGTTTACATCCTTTTTGGCAAAGGGACTACAAAGAGTTCAGGATTAACCCACTAACCCTCGATGATCTACAGTATGGTAACCTGGAACCAATGCTTATGTACTGTAATTATGTAAAAATGTCATTTTTAGCTTTACACTTTTCTAGTCCACTTTATTTTTTCGCCAGTTTGGGAAAACCAGAGAGGTGGGGCTTAATTATGGGGGGGGGGGTGGTTATATACTTAAGCAATATTACACGAGAAGGAGTGCTGTTGTACTGAATATCACCACAGCTGTGATGCCGTTATGGGCTTAAGGGAACGGACTATATATAGCATCATGTGCCGAAGGCATCACAGCCATGCTGATATTCATTACAACAGCATGACCTCAAGCATGTTATTTATTTTTATAGAACAGTTCTACAAACACCATTCATCATCAACAGATTATGATTTGTTTATTTATTCAGCCAGTAGTTTTGCTCCACCAACACATACAGTATACCGAGCCGACCTGACCAAGCAAAGCCCAGTTCATAACACTACACAGACGGACTTGCTCGGTAGGCACAAGGCATGACGTTGCATTATTTTATCCGCCTCTCTTCTTACCCTGATGCACCAATCACTCTGGAACAGGGTAGATCTGGACTCAACAGACCATGTGACCTTTTTCTCCTATCAAACGAAAGCCTTTTTCCCCCTGATTAGCCTCACTGATAAATAGTTTTCTTAAGGATACACAGCTGTTTAGTCCCGGTCCCTTGTGCTCTTGCATTGATTTGTTAAACAGAGCTGTGAGTTTTCCTGATTTGAGTTCACTGTGTTTTAGTGGTTTCTCATCACACTCATTCAGGATGTTTTTTCCCCCGAATGCTATCCTTCCATGTGTTGGACAGTTCTTAACCCACTTTCAGTAGTTTCCACAATCTCCTTAGTTGTTTTCTTTGCTTGATGCAGTACAATAATTTGACCCCTCTGAATCAGAATGCTCACAGGATGTGTCTTCTGACTTGGTTGTTTAAGATATTATAAGCTACTCACTATCAGTTAGGGTTAAATAACTTTTTGCTAGCTGAACCGTATTAATAACTACACTAATTATCCAGTAGAAGACTCTTAAATATTTGCTTCATTAAATACAGATAGTGACTTTTTTTTTATCCAGACACCAAAAAAAACATATATACTTATGCTCGCACAGTTAATTGTACACTTTAATAAAGTTACTGGATATTTACCTACCATAATGAAATGGACACAAACCAAATTATACACGTTTGTCATCACATAGCGGTTGTCAAAATGTAATTGCACCCCAGTCAGAACAGGATTTTAAATGCAATTTCTCCCTTTTTATTATGCTGGAGAAACTGGAAACTTTTTTTTTTAAAACTATTTATTCCCCCCCAGGAGAAATCTGTTTTTTTCCTGTTTTTCTGATTTCAGTTGTCAACATTTGACCATTTGAAGAGGTTTCCCGCCACGAAGCCGCTAGAAAATCTCCTCTGATTGAGGAAACACCGTAATAAAGAGTCAGGAAATGATCAACATTAGGCCACAATGTTTATTCAGTAGTGTTGTTTCAACTTACAATACTGTCTGCATTTTGTAAGACTAAAAAAGGTTACCGTTACAGTCAGCTGTGCTTACACGATACCAGTTGCTCCGGTCCACTCCGATGTACACACTCCCTTTTAGCCGATACACACACACAAGCACATTTCCAAATGATAGGCACTTTGAAGGTTTAAAACATTTGTGAATATACATTTATATATTTTATTTGATATAGTTTTTTTTTTTTATATATATGTGAATAAGCATTTGGACTCGCCTTTAAAAAGTCTAAAGGATAAAAAACTTATAATAATAATAATAATAATAATGATGATGATGAAAAAGTCACAATAAAATGTGAAAACTCAAAAAGGTGGCCAAGAGAATACGATACCACAATGTAAGAATCCCTTAATTCTGTGTTGCAGTAATGTTCTGTGTCCATGTCCAGCTAAGGTGGATCATGTCTACACGGCATTGAGAACATGAAGCAAAGCCCGTGAATGTGTGGAGTTTAGTATGCAGTGTGTGACGTGTTCAGAAACAGGGGCCTCTCCGCTCTCTGCTCTCCTTTCCTTCTCAGTACGACTTCATGACCTGCCGAATTCATGTAGACTTCCAGAGCAGAGAAACCACTCGGAAAGGAACTTCCTGGACTCATTATCATTTGAGATGAGTCGCAGGCTATTAATCAGAGCAGTTCTCCAGGTCTAAGTATAGCTTCTAACACAAAAGGGACCTGATTAGATCAAAACAGATTTGGCATGAATCACTCTGGAGACTTTACCAGAAGCATTAAAAAAAAAAAAAAAAAAAAACACCCGTGTGTCTTTGGGAGGGAGACAGCCGGGCCGGGCCCGAAATCCAAAAGGCATCACACCCAAGAGAGGGGAACAAACAAACAAACCAGCGAGGCAGCAGACTCAACCATTTAGGCCTCAGCGAGAGGAAAAAAAATGCCAAAAAAAACATCCGCTTATGCGTAAATGCACCAGTCGTGTTTAAATATGATGTACTGAAACCCCAGTGTGTCACTTCCTTCTACACAGTAATCTAAACTTACAGATACGACTGATACCGACGCCAAAAACAATCAGTTCCCACTGGCAAGGCAAATGCAGAGTGGATCCAGGTTTTACAGAGGGAGAGACGGAGCTACGGGAAGCATAACAAACTCGACAGAAATCAGCGTCCAAATAAAGGGGATTTTTGGGGGGTTTTTTGTTCCTTTTCTTTTAAACTCCGACAAGCACCTACACGTACTGTACCAAATGGGACCAAATTAAACGAAATCATAAAGTTACATGCTCTACATCTCTGTCCCGTCATTTCTCACCTTCACGTCCAATTACTTACTGAACCACATAGTGATATTACACAAGAAGCTAAAAAAAACTTACAAATTTAACGGACCAGGTGGACACGAGGGCTTAAAAATAGAAATAAAAAGTCCCTGGGAGCACGCGTACACTGAAGGATAACTGTTAATCTCGAGATGAAAAGCTCTGTAAAAAGTAAAGAAAGGCATTTTTAAAAACACCAGGGTGGGGGAAGAAAAAAATATATATAAGTTAATGAGATACACCTTTAACATCAACATTAGACATGCTAGGACAAAAACCTAATGCTGAAAAAGAAAGCAGGACTGATACAGAACAATTCTATTCCAATCGTTTCTTCTTTTTTTTTTTTTTTACTTTACAAATACAGACTGCTACAGTTAAAAAGTAGTCAGCGACTAAAAACAGCTCCTTTGACAGAAAGATGAAGATTCCTCACCTTTACAGATATTGTTTGTGTGGGTTTATTATTTTTTTTGTCTTTTCAGCCTTTTCAAAATAATACACAATAAAAGTTTAAATACACTGAGATTTACCATAATTGCTTGTTTTTTTTTATTTATTTAAAAAAAAAAAAAAAGAAAGAAAGAAAGAAAGGAATTACAATACTCTACGCAAAAGCTTTCTTTATGTTACTCATGTTCCTCGGTTGGTGTCTTAGTTTTGATCTTTACTTGAACGTTGTTTGTCGTCGTCGGCGATATGGGACCGTCGTTGCCGTCACTGATGAAGTTTAACTTGCGAGACAGTTGTGGAAATGGAGTCTATGCGTAAAACTCCTTGGTAGGAGCCTTCTGATACACCGCTCCCGACGGTTTCCGCTCACCGAGGTCGTAGCTGCCTTCGTCCTTCTTCCTCATGCGGTACACCAAGAGGAGGATGAGGAAGATGGCGAAGAGGAAGCCGATGACTCCGCCCGCGATGACGGCTGCCGGGGAAAGAAATAAACGCCAGGGTTAAAGGGAGCTCAGTGTGTGTGTGTGTGTGTGTGTCCTCACCGACTCTAATGTCAGTGACAATCATCTGCCCACCGGGGCTGGGCTCGGGCTTTCTAAATTCTAAAGTTCATAAAAACGCAGGCTATGCTCTCTCTCAGTTAAGCCTCACTTAATTGCCTAATTATAATAAAAGAGCTTTTCGGCTGCTTTAGAGGGGAAAGAACAAAAGGAAGGTGGCAGGATGTAGGAAGCCGTCTGTCCACCCACACTGCAAAACCTCGGCGGTGCAGCATATTATCCAGACAGAGCAGAGTTAACTCACTTTTAATATTTCCCCTCTGGATGTAAACTTCATGAAAATGTTCAGTTATTTGAAGGCAGTGCTGTATGCTTTTATCTTCTATTCTGGGTTCTGGGTGCGGGGGCGGCGGAACGGCGCGGGAGGCATTGCAGAAGAGGCTGAACAATCCGAGTTGTAATGTTTTAGCGTGTGTTTTGTTCGAAAATGAGGTAACCATGTGAACGTTATGTATATCTCAGCTAATCATCATCATCCAGCGTGAATGAACCATGTTCTGTTTACGTTTTAACAAAAGTAACACGTAGCCGTAGATGTTCTTCATGAGAGAAATACCTTATTTTGCAACTAATGTCCTTGCAACTAATGTCGTTATTTAATTAATGCACATCATTAATTAAATAAAATTAAAATTTAATTAAAGCTGTGCAATTTAATCGATCTTTTGTTGGTCGATTCAATTCATTTTTTTTTTTTCCGATTTCAGAATTGTGGCATACTTTGTAAATTATTTAGATACGTTAAACTGTCTAAAATTGACTTAAACAAAATGTATTAGAGCGTATGCTGCGAAACCACTAGCATATTCTGCAAATACTCGCATTTTATGAGAGTATTGCAATTTTTTTTTTCCTCTTTGGAGTTCAAGGGTTGTTTAGTGCGTTACTGCCACCTACTGGACCGGAGAGTGGAGGGGAAGATAGGCAGGAAAAAAAAAAAGTTTTACAGCTTTGTAACTGACATTACACTTAAGTAACATGGCATTTTAATTTCTATTGAATATTTTAGTAGTAGAGGAATCTATAAGAAATATAGCTGCTTGAAACAGATTAGACAGTAAACTTTATTGCTACTGAATCTGATCGAAAACCGCAATGAATTTAAATCGAATCAACATTCTATCTCTGATAGCTCACAACTCGAATTGTTTTGATTTTCTTTTTGTATACGTTTTAAATATCGTTAAATGTTTTACAGTAAAATATCTTATTTAAAAACAACTTTAAATGTAAAAAATGTGTAATATCTTTCTTAGATTTTTACAGAATCCCCTCAGGGATAATGTGGTACTGTATATATATATTGTAGGTGAAAAACTATGTGCATGTTTTACTGAACCGAATGCACGAACTGACAAACCATTCAGTAAACTGTGCTTTGGTTTAGTAACTCGTGGGCTCGGTTTGTTCGTACGCACAGATTTTAGAGAACACGCTCAGGAAAACAGAACTTGTATGATTCTAATGTGATCCTGAAAATCTCTTTCTCTGCTGAGTTTATCATTAGTAAGTAAGAGATTGCTTTTTAAATGGCAGAAGCTTATAAAACCGATGGTAGTACATAACTTTACATACATAAAGATTTTTGATAGTATTCAGAGACAACATTCTAATGGTCTCATAATATGAAAACTTGTGCTTGACCTTGTAAAGCTTTTTTCTATTTTTTTTTTTGTTTTTTTTTGTTGCAGATTTCATTAAAACAGACTTTTGCTAGCCGGAATATAAAAACACATCCTAACACAGCTTTTCCACTCGGAACCTCACAACACTAAAGGACACAAATTGTAAGACCTTTCGGTGTAATAAAATCGAAAAGTGTATAACATGGACCAGAGACCAACCTCGGTTAGCTGAGACAAAGTAACAGCTATTATATCGTTAATGCCTTAATTAAAAAAGGCTCGCAACCAAAAACCAGCTCCATACATACCTGCCAGTACCTCCGTCCTCTGGAAGAGGTTTTCCGAGTGCACCTCGTAGGGCTCTACAGCGGACCGAGGAGAGCTAGTGGTTCCAGCGACTCCATTTCTGCGCATATCCTCAGTGATGGGAACTGGAGGCTGAAAATCAAAAGAAAGAAGAGAAACTGGCGTTAGAATGCAAATCAAGCGATCACACTGGACTTTTTTTCACTGTGACACAAAGATGTCTTTATATACACCATATACGTATGTAGTCACATATCATTAGTTTATAAAGCCTTTAAAGAAGGCTTACAGCATTTAGATTCTAATACAATAAACACTTATAAATGGTTGAATATAGCTTCAGTGCATACATTCTTCTTCAAATGATTTTTCTAATAAATAATTCACATTGGTTGGTTTAATTCACCCCAGCAGGGTAAATCTTTATTTATTTATTCAATTTGATTTTAATTCCAAAGGTATTATCCTGTAGTAAGTTAATACCTCCAAAAAATGCAACATGCAGCAGGAGCAACAATACACAGTGCTGCCATGTTAATGTGACCTTTAATTTGGGCTCCATATGGCAAACACTTCAGCAAGACTGAGACACGCATGGACTCCAGATTTCCATTTCCATTTGTCACATCAGTTCAAGTTCATTTCAAAATGAAGAAAAAGTTTGATCTCCAAGACTTCACTGTTGTTAGCATCAGATGGGCTGATTTGAGTATTTTAGGAAATGCTGAGCTTCAGGGAAATTCACACTCAACAGACACTAAAGTTTACACGAAATGAGCGAGCGAATTCCCTGTACATAGAAACACCCAGTTGAATCTGCGAGAAATGATGTACTGTAATAACGGTCAAAACACAGTATCGATGTTGATTTTATTTATTTATTTATTTATTTATTTATTTTGTTATACAAACTGTATAATACAGAAAATGTGTGGAAGTGAGCAATCTTGCTTCCCTAAAAAATTTCAGCTGTTTTAGAGAGATGATTTTACAGTATATGAGCCCCAAAAATGGCCTTTTTTTTCAGCGTTATACTGTCTCGCTTCAAACTATAATAATTTAAAATGCAAATTATTTATATTTCTTTAGGAGTATGAATACTACAATAGGTGTACGCTTCTAGAAGCATATGACCTGTAAAAAGTGTTGCTTAAATTAAAAAGAGATGGTTTTAGGGAAAAAAGCTTAAAAAGCAAAGAATCTGTAGTGTCCGTAACCATGTCAAATTCATGTTGCAATATCTTAATTTTTCAGGTTTATGTCTTTTCATGTGAAATCTAAATCGGCCAAGTTTTATCTGAATGACGATTAAGATCATTGAAAGATTTGAATTTTTTTTTTTAAGTTACAACACTAAAACATAAAAGGGCACGAAACTGTATTACGCAAATGTGTTTTTTTTATCTGATAAAAATATAAACGTTTATGCATATTTACAAAAAATGAAGCATGGATCAGGAGATTTTTTTTTTAAGCATTAAGTATTATGAAAAATGGTGTTATATTATGGATCCTATCTGAAAATTCACATTTTCAAAAATCCTACATTATATGGTAGATCAAGTGTTTAAAGCATATTTTAAATACTGGTTTTCTTTTTGATCTAGCCATAAACATTGCAGCTTTAAACCAACCTCTGTCCTGACAGGCTGTTTAGGCAGGTCTCTTGTGTGGTCCCAGTCCCTGGCTGTGAAAGTCTCCACTCTGGGTGTGAAGTCTTTGGTGGTGTCCTGCGTAGGCTTTGCTTTGGGTGCTATGAATAGCGTGTTTACTGTAACCGCCGCCTCCTCTTCCGCACCAGCACCTGAAAAAAAAAAAGGCGCACCAAATCAATCAACCAGTCCGGTAGAGCCAAGTGCTAAGGTTCTAGGAAAACAATAACTGTGCAAGGTGAAGAGCGCGTCGTTTCTGTTAAACAGGAAGTCCTCACGGTACCTGAGCCTGATCCAGAGTTGAAGTCGTCGTCATCTTCAGGGTATCCTCCAGACCCTGTCTCCTCGAGGTACAGGTCATCTGCGGAGGACGGAGACTTTGCAGCCGTGACCAATATCTACAGGCGACAAAAGAAGAAAAAGTGCAAATAAGTACCTATAAATCTGAGGAATATTTGTCCAGAGACGTAACGGCCTGTCTCACAGCTTGAGGATTAAACTTGCTGGAGCGCTCAATAAACAGACGCTCGAAGGATTTTAAACGGTCCGGTTGCTTCCTTCGTTTGCTTTGAGCAGATGTCATGTGAAATTTGGATCCAACCTCAGAACAGGATCTAATGACTTGGTTTAAACAGTGCAACCAGTTACAAGACATACTTCTCAGTTCCTGGTGTGTTAGCTAGGCTAATTGGAGTGAACCCCTACTCGGCAACGTGAACCGCGGCACTCGTGAGTTTTACTGGTTATCTCCTGTTAAAGCAAAGATAGTACAACTGAGCGATTACACAAGTGCAAAAACGAAAACTGCCACAACTTGAGCTTGGTATCGGAAAAGAATGCTAATTAACGCAGCTTGAGCTTGGTGTGGACTTGGACCCGGGAGAGTATCTCAGTAAAACGAGTACTTGGAAAAAATAAACACATGAAAATAACTGTGCAAAGAACTAGTACTACTACTGTAGGAGATCCTAACATCTGATTGGATGAGAGGCAGCAAATGAATGGTGATAATGGATGGTAACATCACTCGGTGTCCCAGGTGTTCTAATAATCGTTAATCACACAAACTGTCGATCGCAGCATGGGTGAAAGTAGGTCTATAGATTAAAAAAATAAATAAAAAATCACATTCAAAACCAGTCACTTTCAGCAAGAAAACACATCTGATAACATCATAAGATACCAACACACTTTATTAATCCTGGAGGAAATTCCTGTGCCAGAGAATGCTCCAAGAGCAGAGAGAGTAAATAAATATACACAATGAAGTGAAGGAATAAATAAGGTAAAATAAAAATCCACAAACTGGACGTAGAATGAAGCAACAGGCAGCAACAGAGTCACAGAAACCAGATTGTGATGTAGGATTTACATGATGAATAATACTGCACATGATATTGCTAAATGATGTTACATGTGATATTGCCAAACATTACTGGACTTGATATTGCTAAATTATATTACGCATAATATAATGTCATCTTAGCAACAACTCAATCTACTTAACTACTTAATCTAGTCTACTTAATAACGGCTTCTGAGTCGTTCTGAATTGCCTTCGTGTCGTTTTATTTACGCCTAAGGTGAGTTACAAAGTTAACTAGCTTCTAACACGAGGCTGAATCCCAAATCCCCGTCTCGAGCCCCTGTGACCAGGGATTGTACTGTACGCCCTCCATAGCGAACAGAGCCTGTATTCTAATGCAGAATAAGGGGAATTAAAAGAGCTAATTATGTTATTTACAGGACTTTTTATCACCTCTACACGGTATTAAAATTCTTTACGAATTTAAAACTGCTTTCATCTCTGTTAATTACACCAGCTCCGCCAGTCGCGGAAGGATACGTGTTGGTGGAGAAAAATAAGTAGCTGGATGAATAAAAAACAATCGTAACCTGTTGATAATAAATGGTGTTGTATAAACGCAATATCACACTCGAGGTCGCGGCTGTCGTAGGCACGATGGCGCAGCCCTCAAATGCGATATGGCTTCATTTTCCAATCACATGCATTTATGTCAATTATTTGTAGCTCATCAGACAAAAGGCTATCTCGAGTTTAAACGGTCTTTCATACTGTAGTTTTCATTCTCCAACCTGATCCAGCCACTATTTTAAAAAAAATAAATAAACAAAACGAAAAAAGTGAACTACAAAGCAGAACATTTAACCACAACTAGACAAAGGAGCATGTGTTCATTGTGCTCATATTCTGCATCATATGCTTATCTGTCTAGTGGGAAACAATGAACCGCTTTGTCTTATTTGTAGCCATAAAGTCAGTAATCAGTAAACAGTTAAGCATTAAACGGTCAGCCTTCAGTCATGTCAGGAAGTTACCTGGATGCAAAAACAAATTTACCCAGCGCGACTTGTACAAACTTTACTTGAACACTCTCGCTCCAAGGCAAAGTAAACTGATACGTAAAGCCTACTGTATGACTTGACATTCAAACTGTGACATTGTGTCCGTTCCCTAATCGCTAACGGAGCTCGAAATGTGCTATTTCAGTCATAACACGTCGCGCTCCAAGCCCCTGCTTATCTGCGAAACTCCGCTTGCCGATAAGGGTTTTGTTCTCTACGCTACATGCCGCAGTGCTGATTGCACCTGTGCTGGAGAGGCTTCCTGGTGGGACGCGTCACTGGTTTATGGCACCGACACCACAAGCAGCGGCGGCAGTAACGCCACATGTTCACTCTCAAATTAAAGGAGTCACGTCTCCCGCCGCCCCTAATCCCCTGGCAACCACCCTGGGAGGAACGACTTGTTTGTCTCCCAGTGTTTACGAGTGTCCTATTGAAACCGAAAATAACTGGCTGGCGCTTCGACAGTACACGAGAATAAACCTGCATAACGACGACCGCATGGCCGTGTAACCATTTAAACATGTCAGTCCAAACACAAGTTAATGGGGAAAAAAAAAAACAGGGCGTGTTTTTGATGTTTATATGAAATGATGGAGGTCCACTTTATGGGAGTAGGTCATGTCTTGTTTATATGCAAGGGTGCTCAAAGTAGGATCAGTGGCGTGTCTTTGTGTGTTCCGGGATAGCTTCTTAAACACCATGACAACCTCGGTTCACTGCCAACCTTACCCGAAGTCTCTGGTCATTCGGTCGGGCTCTCCATACTGATGAAGCTTCGCAGGACACACAAAATGGATGTTTTTTATTTTTTAATCATGTCACACGATATTAATGTTAGAAACAGACAAACAAACATAAAAACACACTTTCCGAACCCAAGAATTCAAAGAACTTCAGAAAAAGCCGTAGATAAAAACCAGAACAATATCAAATCCGTTCAAAAAGAGAGAGAGAAAAAAAAAGGAGCTTTAACGTTTTAAAGAAAGCCGCTCAAGCATGGAATGATCTGAAGGAGAAACTGTTCAAAGGAACTTCGTCATCTCGCCAGCGCATTCCTTCTCCGCGCAAATTTCCGCGATCGACACTACACACGTGAGTCAAACCACAGAGCGCATAAGGAATTCCGCCCAAATCGACAAAGCCCTGGCGCTAATTACGCCGCCACACACAATCCCCACCCCACCAGAGAACATGCGCCTCGTTTGTACAAAAGGTTCTTGAGCGGCTTTCTCTCGAGTCGTATCGACGTGCCCGGGTGCGAGGCACCAAGAGCTGCTCACAATAGGCAAAAGGGCAAAAAAAAAGAAAAGAAAATGGAATTCCTGAAAGTACACTCCCTCCCAGGACACGACCCATTGACGTGGACTTCAAAGGACTTCTGCACCACTGATCTGAAACCTGTAGAACACGGTTCACGCGTACAGTGCGGATCCGACCACAAAACCTGCTGCTTGGGCCCGTTCGCTTTGAAATGGAACGTACTGGAGCCGACAACCTATCGGACAACAAAGCGCCGCCTTATAAACCTATCTGCTAGTTCGCTTTGATGTCCAACCACTCTCCCAACCCCCCATCCTGTGTGCGGTGTCTACTCCCAAACACACACACACACACACACACACATATCAGGATGCCATCCAAGAACCAAACTAATAAAACAGTTAGCACTGATGTGTCCTTTACACGTCCCTGCTACTACATACTGTAAACATGTAACATTGGCCTTTTGTATAAAACACACACACACACACACACACACACACGCGCACACACACACGCACACACACACACTGAAGCTGATGAGTTAGCATGCAGTGGGAGACTGGATTTTGCAACGTTGCTAACATGCAGGAAGTCACTATTCGTGTCAGACAAAATCTACAAATTACCCAAACAAACATTATAATACTGAATTTAAAAATAATACATTAAAAAAGGGAACCATCAGCTAAGTTACAGTATAGTGAGCATTCTATTGGTCATTGGGCAAAATTAATGTAACTAACAATACAATTTAAAAGATCAGCTTATTTCAGTGGGCCGAGGAAAATTTGCCAAACTTCATATAAATACAACTGCACTGAGTGAAACTCATTTCTGCTTTGTATTAGCCTAATTACCCTAACTTTACTGACTTTACACTAAGCATAAATTTTACACTTTTTGTGTAAAAAAGTTACGAGTTTAAAAAAATTCTCCTAATCTAAATTTGGGTTTAAAATAGGTTGGTGTAATCTCTCTTGTAGTCCAGTAACTTTCTCTCTCTCTCTCTCTCTCTCTCTCTCTCTCTCTCTGTAACACACTCAGAGCTTAGTGGACAAAAAAGAGTGTTTTTTTGTCTTTACACACACACTTGTTAAACCTGAATTGTGTCTTATTCGACAGCACACACACACACACACACACACACACACACACACACACTAAGCATCTTTACAGTGCCCCATAAACCGACCCCTTTTATAATTCCTGTTTCACTTTTTTCCTGGAAGAAGTTAGCATTTGGTCACAGCCTGCACTTCACCCAGAAAAAAACCTCCCACCCTCTCAACCCTTACAGGACAACGAAATCCAAACGAGCATGAAGTTCACCTCCAGCTCTACCCACACGACCAACTTCACCAGAAGAGGAAGAAAAAACATAAGCGAGATAAGTTAAACTGATAACTGAGATAAACTGAAAGTTAAAAAGTTTTACTAATATGCTAATCGTATACTGTCAGCCTCGGGCTATCATTAGCATCCAACTCAACTCTTTTAGACTTGATCGTTTCCCTTCTTTTTTCTTTGTTTGTCTCTAAATTGCACAGTAATTATTTAACAGGACAAAATCTTTTCTAATCAATGTGTTTTTCTAATAAAACAATTAGCGATAAACATATCTAATGGCTATGGCTAAAATCAGGCTGTAATTAGCATCAAATATTTTCTGCTTCAAAAGCTCCTTATGCAGAAATCATTTACAAGACTAACATTGTGATAAACTACCAATAGCTACACTAAGTATCCAGCTGTAACTAGATTTATAATTAGCATGGAATGAACTGTTTATTAACAGCTAACATTAGCCATGACTGTTTTATTTCTCTGGAGGACGTTTTTTTTGTTTGTTTAAAATGAGTATCAGTTTTAAATATTTTTTTACCTTCATGTAATTTAATTAGTCCTTTATTTACAAGTCTCAGGTTATGATTAGCATGAAACCTTTAACATTTTTGATTAGCATTAAACCTCTCACACTTTTTGCTTAGCATTGAAACCTCTCACACTTGCAAATTCACACCAATTTCTACAAATTCTAAACTGTTTACAAAAAAAAAAAAAACTATCATGGTTTAGTTCCATTTTAAAGGCAGGGTTATTCTTTTTTTGCGCTTTTACTCCCAACTGCATTTACATTACATCGTTCTTTTTGAACAAATCTTTAACGTGACTCAGAAGAGCGAGTAGTCTCGGAGAGTGATTCATTCATTTTCTACTGGGCGCGCATGCGCAAATCACCGCAAAAACCACCGTAGGTTAGGTACAGGAAACAGAATTGAGCGATTCGTTTTCAGTGACTTGTCTACTCCGAGTCATTCGTTATTTTTGTCACATGACTCCCATAGACGCTGTGCAGAACACAGGAAACAGAATTGAACGGTTCTCAACGAATCTTCAAGTCCCGGGTCGTTCGTTCATTTTGAAGAACGAGATTCAAAGAACCGAGTCACTAAAATGATTCAAACTTCCCATCACTAATTTACATGAACCATGGCCTTGCTTGCTCAATTAACATGTCACAATTACAAACATGTCTGAACTAGTGATTAAACTAGCAAGTCTCATAAAAAGGTAGAATCATCAACAATGAAGTGTGTCAATTCTGTAGTAAGTTATTCATTTTAAATATTAAAAAAGAATAAAAAATAGCTTTAGACTTAAGAAATAACATCTAAGCATTTTGGTGATTAAGTTGCTGTTGTTTGTTTTATACAGCATTTTGTTTACAATTCAGGTAGCATTTGTAGCAACATTTAATAAATACATTAAATTCATTCAATTAACAATACAAAATACTTAATATAATTGTATTTTTACATAATATATAGCTTTGTATATTCTTACAATAATACTTTGAAATAAATTCTTTTATTTAAATTAATTAGGGCTTGAATATTTTTTAAATGTTTGTAATAACTAATGTATATCAGATAAGATACTTTATTAGCATACGGCTTTAATAATTTTGCAATTTAATAAAATGTTCGTAACAAAATAGCCTTCATACGAAGTGACAAAATCAAATATAAAAACTGAATTTTTATAT
>JAQMYL010000023.1:19818738-19828771 GCA_030014365.1 Clarias pachynema | reverse complement strand
ATCTATCTATCTATCTATCTATCTATCTATCTATCTATCTATCTATCTATCTATCTATCTATATATATATATATATAGAGAGAGAGAGAGAGCGAGAGAGTAATCTACCCAACCCCGAGCGTGTATCATGCATTTCATTTAAACTCAACATTCTGACGCGGTGTCCAGGGTATTTAACTAGCCAGCGTAACCGTCTCCTCCTTACCGTGCCACCTCAGATACTAAAGCCCTTGACAGATGATGTGCACTTCACACCATTCACACCCTTCACACCCACTAAGCCATTGTTTTTTTTTTTTTATTCACAAAACTGCATCCAGAAAAAGCAACTTGTCCGCTGAACATCTTTCAGGTTGGCAGCGAAACCGCACTGCGCCTGTTTTGACGCCGCCGCGCACCACCATCCCACGAGTGTTCCTCCTCCTGTGATTACTAAATAAAACTCAGAAATGCTCCGAGGACTGATTCCGGCCTCGCTTGAAGGAGGGGCTGGAGTTTGCAGGTTTGCTTTCCTGCAGAATATTTCTCTTTCTTTCTTTCTTTCCTAAGGCTAGTTTTTTTTTTTTCTTCAATGCTCTCACTGCAAGCACTCGTACAAGAAAAAGTGAGCTAATTACAGCGCTCGAAAACAGCGTTCACACTTCGCCGTGAGAACTGAACTCTCAGGGCACGTGGCTCCGAGGACAGAAAACAGCCTAATAACAGAATGTTCGAAAATATGTTCTGGCGCCGGAGTTTTTTTTCCTTTTTCAATGTAATTTTAATAGGGAAACCTAAGCAGTGAAAGAAACGTAAACACTGATTTGGCGAGCTCGGCGTCTGGTTAGCGAGCTAAAATCGAACACGGCCAGCTGGTGGCTAAGATTTAACGAAGGCTGTGGAGCTTTTTTTAATTTTAATTGTCAGTTTGATGATCTTCACGCAGTAGATCACGTCATGAAATCCAAATCCTGTACACGCGTGCCACTTAAAACCGGCGGATGAAGAAGAATCCTTCGGTAATGAATAACGATGTCTAATTAACTTGAGCTATACGATCTACACGGTTCGCGAGCGCACGTCTCCACCAGCCGTACCGAAGCCATCGACAGGGACAACTTGGCTCGCGGCGCTTTCAAGGATATTTTTAATAGAACCCGGAGGATCGCCGTGATGGGGCTCTGCTCTCGTATCTCCACGACTCCCTGTGGCTCCAAAGTGGATTATGGCCACCCTGTGATTTCTCGACCCAGTTAAACAGCTTTTGATGCACACAGGAAAAAAGAAAAAGAAAAAAAAAAGGCAAGTATTCTTTGTGTGCTGTGTAACGTTATACGCTGGGAAATGGGCTTCACCCTCTGAGTAAGGATTTGAATAAAAATACTTAAAGATTCGGCGTAGCGAAGCGGGTCTGTCTACTCCGCTTACAGGACGAGTGGAAGGAGGGATGCGAAAGTCGGTGGTGAATCTGAAAGAAACACACGGATACGCTTTCAGAAAATTGCTTTCAGCAGGATCGGAGCTCAAAGAGGGAATCGAACTCAAGATACAATGGTGACTAAAAAAAAAAAAAAAGAAAAGAAAAACAGATCGTTCGTTTTACCCAGAATAGATTTTCTCCTCTTTATAAACAGGAAAACTGGTACTCTGGACGATATAAATAAACTGCTGACGAGATAAAGCGCACAGATCTATTTTTATTTTCCAGAGTAATGTTGGGCCCCTTCACATTTCGAAACATCTTTAGAGTTTAGACTGAATATCGACAGCTCCTTTGAACAGCCACCCCATGCAAATACAAACTTGGAATCAAACTCAAACCTTCTAAGCTCATCAATTTGTCATGAACCACAAGGAAACAGGCCACAACCCGTCATCGACCGAAAATGAAGGGCCTTGGCTGTAACTGCTACAGCTCATGAAATATTTTGGATAAATCCCCAGAATCAAACTTCACACTTTTAATTACATCTTGGCTCAGAGGACTAAGGCACAGAGTTACTGATCGGAAGATCGGCGGTTCGAGTCCCAGCTCCACCTGGTTGTCACGGTTGGGCCCTTGAGCAAGTCCCTTAATCCTATCTGCTCCAGTTGCGCCGTATCATGGCTGACCCCAGTCATATTATTAGGGTTTACATACACTAATATTATGGTTTATTGCCATATCAGCTTCACAGGCTATTTCATGGCAGATACATAAACATTCAATCAATTTATACAAACAAATATAATATAGATAAGTATATAAAGATAAATAAATAAACAAGCACAAAGCTCTGCTACAATGCAGATACCTGGACGATTTCCTACGTGTGCCTGGACGCAAAACAGCTACCAAAGAAGCAACTCCTCCAAATCTGCCTACAATGAAGCAAACAGCAACACAACCAACAATATTGTGTTTTAGCCAGAATCGAACTTTTTCGACATGAGCAAAGGGGTTGTTCTTCCCGCTGTGAAGCGTTAAATCTGCCAAAAATATAACAGAAGACGATTTTTCCCCCCACAATCCATCAAATCCAGCCTTCTGAGTTATGACTTGTGATTTATTATCCTGTTCACTCCATGTGAAATACGAGCCACTCAGTGTCCCGTCCTCAGCCGAAGACCAGAAGTCAGAAAAGTTAAGACTAGTGCGGGAGAGAGTTGTTCTTACAAAGTTTGTTGATCTGGAAAGGACGCAAACTTTTCCTCCTAGAAACACATCTCATTGCCTAATGTTACCCCATGTGGTGTAAGCATGCTCAGAAATGAGGAATATATTTATTCCGACGAGAGAGAAACGATCAAGTTGGTTAATATTTTCCTACTGAATGGTTTAGACGACTGAAAATTCCTTCCAGTCTGATGAGATCAGACAATTATCTTCCAATTGAGGTGGTTACTAAAACACGTTAACCTTAGGCCAATTAATCAATTCAATTAATTGAATCAGGCCATCAGTTTTCGATTCACAATCAACTAATGCTTATAAAACTATTAACTAAATGTCCAAAATACTCATATTTTGCGAGACTATTGGTTCTTCCTTTGTGTGTCCATGTGCTTGGTGCGACCCGCAGGACGTGTAAATAAACAACACCACAAACCGAACAGCATTTTAGTGCTTATTAAATACTTTCAGTAGTTTTTAATACTTCAAACCTTGCAATAAATATCACTGCTTCAGAAAAATTTGAAAGTAAATATTAACACTACTAAATTAAATTTAAAAAAATCAATCACATTATCAGTAGAATATTAGCATCCTACTACTTTTATCCAAAGCAACTTCCAATTGGAAGAGAAAACAACTTGCTAAACAACCCACCAATGAGAGCTTCTACAGTACACCTGTCAAAAATCTGGACACGCTTTCTAATTCAATGTCTTTTTGCTTTGTTATTTTATTTTCTACATTCTAGGACTATACTAGACGTGGGCAAAAATGAATTAAGTCATGTATAAAAAATGATTGCGAGCCGATTCACGTATCGTCTCACTGACTTCATAATAAATGTATTTTTAATATATTTTTAATTTAATATAAATTTTTATATTATTACGTTATTATGTTTATAATAGAGATGCACCGGTTGATCCTCCAGTGACCGGAATCGGCTGTTTTTCAGCTTGGATATAAACGATCCTGTGCTGAGCGATCACGCTCCTTAGCACATATAGTTGGTGTTACATTATCAAAAGTTGCACCTCTTAAAAAAAATTTTTTTAAAGCCTTGGATCTGCCTTTCTCTCCAAACTCTGCGAGCGAATTAGTCTCAGGCCCACTCATTACACACCCTCACACCAGCTTTAAAACAGCACTAGCGCTAATCAGGCATTAGAAGCTGCACACACACACACACACACACACCGGCTCGACATGCGCTCAAGGATTTGGAGGCAGTTAAGGCGTTGAAATGTGACCGTTCCTTTATAATCCCGCAGGAGGTACGCTCTAAACTAATCACACCCCGCGGGGTAGGAAAGGAATTATTTGCCAAGTTTGTTTAGAAATAATAATTATGGTGAATATGTGCTGCTCGGTAAAAATGTAGCTTTCTGTTTAATTTAATTTCAAGTTAAATGTTAAAACTCTTGTATTTTAATCTTGTTAGTTTGTATTGTTTAAATGCTGCACTTGGTTTTTAAGTGAGAACACTTATGTTTAAAGAATAAGCAATGAGCTACATTTATTTATTCATGTTCAGTTTAGTTGTGAAGCCAAGGTATAAAATTTTGAGTTATGGCAACTTTTTAAAAAAATTTACATCATAAAATTGTAACTGAATTGAAAAAAAAAATCGAATCGGGTTTATTTATAAAATCATGACTCTTACAGAATCGCAATATTAGTCAACGTATTGTCGAGTGCGTTTGCAAAATTTGTGCTTGATGATGAAACTGTCTCTCATGAAGACCTTCCCAGGACAACAAGACCAAAACTGACCTCTGCTGCAGAGGAGACGTTCATTTAGAGTCACCAGCCTCGGAAATCACCAATTAACAACCAGCACCTCAGATTAAAGCCGCTATGAAGCTTTACAGAGCAGAAGTAGCAGATATACATCTCAATATCAACTGTTCAAAGGAGATTATTGTGTATTTTGGATAAACACCTTCAGCATTGTTTTACAGTGTAGAAAGAAATAAACATCAGGAAAGAACATGGAGTTAAAGGGTGTACAAACTTTTGACTGGTAGTGTATCTACTGGGATTTGAACTCTCAACCTTTTAATCTATAGGTTTAAAGCTGAAACTATTGCCACTACGTTACAGCGGTATACAGTTAACACTTTATTACTCTTATTAAACTTTCTTCATACATCAACAGTTTGCATACAGAGTGCTGTTGAAACATCAGCGATGATTAAAGTGATGATTAATTGACTCATTTCCATAAACAGTTTCCATTTTTATGCAAGCAACTGTTACCATAGTGAGGCTTTGGGTTTACTCAGCACTTTTAGAGAGAGTCTCTTGATGCAGTAAAGACTAAACGACTGACACATTCGCAGGTTCTCAACATGAACTGCGTTTTAAATCTCAAGTGTCAACGAATAAAACCTCAGGATGTTCTAGTGTAGGAAATGCATCAACTTCGGCGCGCTCAGTTGGGACATGTACAGTACTGTATCTAACGCAAGACGTCTACGTCTCCAAAACAAATCACACACACACACACACACACAGCTGGAAAAAGTATCCGCATAATTAAGTGTGATTATTTCTCTTGCCTGATGGGAACTTGACAAGAATCCTAATGCCCCGTAAGCTGTATGGAACATAATTAATCAAGTTCATAAACCACATAAAAGCCTTTGTGATTAACCTCACACTGGAAGACCTTATACATTTCATTAAATCAAACCTGAACTTCAGTGTCACCTTAGAAACGCAATATTACCGCGCAGACAAAGCGAGCTTCTTCGCGGCTGTGGAAAATCATACGTCAATGTTAATCTTTAACGGCATAAAAATGAATGACGTGTAGCACAATTAAACAGGATGAAGCTTCTGCCACGGTTAATTTATTTTCCAAAAATCAAAGCAACCTCCCTTTAAATGTCAAAGTGTGTCATAAAGAAAAAAACCAGACAGCCATTTTAGATTCGCTGACAGTGAAAGGAAGGTGCTACAAAAGAGCACATCTGGCCGCGACGGAGCACGCTACAGCGTTCTAGGTTCACGGCGGACCTTCAGACGACGCGATATTTGCTTGGACTGGAAATATGATCCGAGTTTAGGGGGGAGGGGGATTGGGGGGGAGGGGGGGGGTGGCATGCACTTTCTCAGGAGGTGTGCATTTTACGAGACCGTTAGCGAGGTCGTGTTGCAAAAGCCCGTCATGTGACTGAGAAAGTGTAACTCAACCGGACAGCCGACCCCAAACTGTTGGACGGACGCCCTGGACGATATCTGGCACGGCGCAGACGTTTCCTTGCTGTTCGCATTAACGTTCACCTGCTCGTCTCTGATGTACATTCCAGATCTCCGTTGGACGAAGGAGAAACTTTCTGCCCGAACCGTCTGCAGCTTTTTACACCAATTAATGTCTGGAAAGCAAAGCAGAATGAACGTAGGAGTGTGTTTTACAACTCTGCAATGTAAAGACATCCTAACAAGCGCGCGACTGTAACAAGACTCCCCGGTTAGAAACGTTCGCCCACTTTATTATTAGCAAATTGATCCAGTAAAGCTGTAGAAGAAAAGCTAATATATATGTGAGCGCATGCATTTCAACACCGATACATTCCCCCGGAGTGCTCCAGGATCCCCCCCCAGCTTCGCTTACGCTGTGCATGAGGATGAATGAACTCTTTCAGACCGCAGCGTGTCTGGAATTTCCTCCAGTGCTCTCTAAACACAGGTGGCACCCGAGGAAGAAGTCGGCAGGAAGCTCATCCTTACAGCATATGTAAATCACCCCGAACAGCACGCGGACCATCAGGCAACGCAGCTGGTTATGTGGTTCGACTGCAATCCTACATAAGGCCACAGGGAAAGGGATTTATTTAAATGGGTGAAGGATTAATCAGTTACCTTGTAGCCAAAAACCCAGTATTGGTGCTGATTTTATTTTATTTTTTTAATATTATACATATAATACAGAAAATGTGTGCGCCAAAGAAGCTACTTCCTAAGTTTACGCAACATGGAAGTGACCAATCTCGCCTCCCCCGAAAAATGTCACGTTGCTAACTTCACCCGTTTTGGATAGATGATTTTATATGAGCCCCAAAAATGACAATTTTTCAGTGTTATACTGTCTCGCTTCCAACAGTAATAATTCAAAAAACAAAAGATTCGTATTTCAAATTTCTTACTCAAAATTGGTGGAAGGTTCTAGAAGCATATGACCTGTAAAAATTGTTGTTTAAATTAAAAATGGTTTTTGGTAAAAGCTTAAAGTGAAAAAATCTGTCGTGTCCGTAACCATGTCAAATTTATGCTGCAATATTTTAATTTTGCATTTTAGAAATGATACACTTTTTCATGTTTATGTCTCTTTATGTGAAATCTAAATTTCATCTTCCAAGTTTCATCTTAATGACAATTAAGATCATTGAAAGATTTGAATTTTTAAAAAAGGTTACGGACACTACAGACATAAAAGGGCATGAAATTGTATTTAACAAATTTATCTGATAATATATATATATATATATATATATATATATATATACATACATACATACATACACACACACATATATATATATACACATATATATATATATATATATATAAAATTATAAATTATATAAATATATATAAATATAAACGCGTCTGCATATTTAAAAAAAAAAAAAAGCATGTATTGAGTACTTAAACAGAAAAAATTCATTTAGGTATTAAAACGCGAAAGAAAGCAAATAATATTAAAATAACTTTTAATACACCACGATGTTGTCAGTAAAAGGTTTGCTACAGACTACGACCCGACAACCTCCACAGCACACAGAGTAAAGAACTGACAGAAAGCCCTGAACCCAGACAGACACAGTGTGTCGACGATGTACACGGGGAGATAACCTCAACCTCGGTGTGACTAAGGTCCTCACAAAAAAAAAAAAAAAAGGCCCGTCACATTATTCACTCTAAACAGGCGACACTTCCTGCGGAGGTGAAGACAGTCGAGGACTGAGACGGCATCAGGCCGCGGCCCTTTGCTCCGGAGCGCGCCCTCGGGTTCTCTACTCGCGGGACACTGATGTATGAATTAGCCGCTGGTTCAAAGTTTAATTTAATCCAGATTTCTGATACGGCCCGAGCGCCTGTGGCATGCTCTTACCCAGGATCAGGGCCGGGCTTTTCCCCCTCTCTCTATGACAGGAAACTCTTCTTAAGTGTCAGCTCATTAACCTCTCAGTGGTCGGCGGGGCCACGCCATGAAAGAGGCTCAACTGGGCAAAGGGGGTAAAGGCCAAGCCACAACAATGCCACAATGGCCTTTTCAGAAAATTAAAAGAGAGTCTAGATCTGCTTCGGGCTGTTTCTTAAACATGCCCTGGACCCCCCAGGGTAGTGTGAGAACCGCAGAAACAGACAAAACTCTTACTATAGGTAGACTTGTTTTTTTGTTTTGCACCAAGACACATTAGAAAAACATCAACATGATGACTGGACCTAAATTGGAGACATAATCAAGCATCTATTTTTAGTTTTACAGTTGAGGGTAAATTGTTCCTGTTGTTGTCTGTGAGTCACTGTGCAACCCTCCCAGCGATGGAACTAA
Organism: Clarias pachynema; assembly: GCA_030014365.1. Classification (NCBI taxonomy): domain Eukaryota; kingdom Metazoa; phylum Chordata; class Actinopteri; order Siluriformes; family Clariidae; genus Clarias; species Clarias pachynema. Next base: position 19,820,573 of record JAQMYL010000023.1, on the reverse strand, counting down.
ATGTGTGTCTTCCATTAAGAGGATTTGGCCTCTAAGGGGTCAGAAGGCTGCGGTATTCGGTGGGGGGTTGGTCGGTCGGTCGCACAGGAAGCCAAAAAGTGATGGTTAGAAAGAAGAAGAAAAAAAAAGATGAGATGAAAAAGTATAGGAAAAAAGCAAGCGAAGGGGATAAAGCGACAATGGAGTTCTCACGTAACCGATTTAAGAGGCAGCAGAGTAGACATTAACCTCCGAGACTGGAGAAATAAAACACATAGGGGACGGGTGTCTAAACTAATTTCGCACTCAGAAGTGGAAGAGCACTTTTGTGTTCCCGGGGCAGGTAGGAGAATCGCAGCATAATAGCATAAAGGAGGTATGCAGGCCGCGGGCGAAAGTACCAGGTGGTGATTTGTGATCTCATTATGTGGGGCTTATCCACAATCTGCAACGCTACGGAAAGATTTTCCGTCTGTGAACCAAAAAAAAGTAAAACACCAATTGAACGGCGTTCGCCTGCAACGTCGGTTCCAGGAACGGGAGGTATTATTTCTCAGGCTTTATTGCATCTAAAGCTTAGAATAGTCTGTGGTTAGAGAGCTCAAAATGGAGGATTTCAGCAGGAGCATAAAGACCGGTTGTAGTTTTCAGCGATGTGAAATGAGCGGTAACGCAGGAAAAAACGAAGCGCCGCAAAAACACAGTGCCAGACACAGCAGGCACCCTGTAGGCTGTAACCCTGTCGTATGGCGGCGCGGCGCGGCATGGGGGATTAGCAGCTCGGGAAGTGAGCGGGGGCACCGTGGCACAAGTTAGAGATTAGTCGGATTTTTGCGGCTCACCAGCCGAATCCGGGCGTCTACACGGGGACGACCGAGCAAAACCGCAGAGGATGTCACTCTGGCCAGATTAAATCACCTGTGCAGTACAGTCAAAGCGTGCGGCCGTAACTTAAATTAATATCTTTTTTTTTATGTTATGTAAATGATTCCAGGAAACAGAAATAGGTCATGTGCTCCGAGCTTGCCTGTGCTTTAAATATTTCATGATGAAAAGCATATCGGAGGACTCGGCTCTTCCCATCAGAAAGCACCTGCAGCACCAAAGGACAAACTTTATGCTAAACAATCCACTTTTTTATTTATTTTTTTTATTTCATCACACAAGAGATAAAAATTCATTAAATGTCCCTGTTAAAAACAGGCCTGATTCATTTTGACTCCCTGCGGTAACCATGACGAAACGGGCGCAGTTCAAAAGGGTTACGAGTTTCCTGTCCATCATCCCAGAACCCGTGGTTTAATTCCACCCTGACCCTTAGAGTGGGCTGAGAAACTCTAGAGGAACTGCCCAACTGTGTGTAGAACTCATACAGGATCGCTCAGATGTTGGTTTTGTTTTTTTTGGTGGAAGGACTTGAAATCCTAGTCTTCCATGATAAACAAATAGCCAGCAGTGATCAGTCACGCACTTTTGTTCGACTAACAAAGCCAGACATTCAATGTGCGTCAGGGTACGGTCATGGAATGGGGTGTGTTCGGCATGTGTGTATTTCAGCACCAGATGATCTTACTGCGTGACTGGATTTATTATAATGCAGCTCATGATGGCGCCTTATTCTCAAAGTGTTAAATTATACACTGTCTGGACCAAAAAACAAACAAACAAGTCACCCATTCAATGTTTTTGTTCAGCCATGTTCAGCTTAGGTTACGGCGGACCAAGATTCCTCACACTCCTCGAACCCCTCCTGCGTAATGTGTAGGATTGTGATACCTTGGTGGTCAGCTGACTTCATTTTATTGCCCCATAACGTTACTGAGTCTAGACCTGAGTAACTGATCAACCCCAGATCA
>JAQMYL010000023.1:19712763-19732779 GCA_030014365.1 Clarias pachynema | reverse complement strand
TCCTGGAGGAACGTTGTTTCGTTTCACTGTGTACTAACTGTATATGGTTGAAATGACAATAAAAGCCTTTGAACTTTTGAACTTTGAACTTTTGAATGCTGGCTGTGACAGAAAATGTCTAAACCCGAGTGCTTTGCATCATGCTGCGTAGCCGCAGAACAGTCAGCGTGCTCATGCCGACCCAGGTCCAGAGCTAAAAGATCTCCTAAGGACAATGTGAGCATCAGAACTGGACCGTGGAGCGGTGGAAGAAGGTGGCCTGGTCTGGTGAATCACATTTTCTTTTACATCATATTGATGGCCGGTTGCGTGTGCGTCGCTTACTGTACCTGGGGAAAGAGATGTCACCTGGATGCACCATGGAAAAAAAGGCAGGGTGGGAGAGGGAGAGGCACGGTGAGATGCTCCCGGGAACGTTCTGCTGGGAAACCTTAGGTCCTGCCATTCATGTGGATGTTACTTTAAGACCTAGTAATTGCAGTGGCCTCTTTCAAAAGGTCTAACTGCACTCTGATCCAGTGTAATAAATGATCAGGAATGGTTTGTGGAAGAAAAAGGTTTTTGATTTGGCCTCGAGCTTCCCCAGATCTTAATCTGATTGAGCATCTGTATGGGAATGCGCTGGACAAACAAGTCTGATCCACGAGGCTTCACCTGACAAAACAGAGGACTTAAAGGATCTGCTGCGAAAGTCTTGGTGCCGGATACCACAGCACACCTACAGAGGTCTTGTGAAATCCATGGGTTTGGAGATGTTTTGTCAGGAGGGCACATACTGTATATGGGGCATTATAACCTCATATAATAATTTACTGTTTACATACACGTGTATTATATATACAGTATATACACATACAAGTGCATCTCAAATATTGGAATATCATCGAAAAGTTGATTTATTTCTGTAATTCAATTAAAAAAGTGAAACTCATTATATAGATTCATTACACATGTACTTGACATATTTCAAGTGTTTATTCAGTTTTAATTTACAGCTTACAGCTAATGAAAACCCAAAATTCAGTATCTCGGAAAATTTGAATATTGTGAAAAGGTTCGAAATTGGAGACTCATGGCGTTATAGTCTAATCAGCTAATTAACTCAAAACACCCGCAAAGGTTTCTGGAGCCTTTAAATGGTCTCAGTCTGGTCCAGTAGGCCGCCGGTCACAGAGTGCCGTATCCAGGCACAGAGTGCCGTATCCAGGCACATTCATGGAATGGAAGTTGAATGGAAGAAGGAAAAAATGTGGTAGAAGGAGGAGAGGATTATAAAACGAAGCCCATTCAAGAATTCGGGGAGATTCACAAAGAGCGGACGCAGCTGGAGTCAGCGCTTCAAGAGCCACCATATACACAGACGTATCCAGGACGCTTCAAGCCGCTCTTGAACCAGAGACACCATCAGAGGCGTCTTACCTGGACTAAGGACAAAAAGGACTGGACAGTTACTCGGTGGGCCAAAGTCCTCTTTTCAGATGAAAGTAAATTTTGCATTTCATTTGGAAACCAAGGTCCCAGAGTGTGGAGGAAGAGAGGGGAGGCACAGAACACAAGTTGCTTCAAGTGCAGTGTAAAGTTTGCAGTCAGTGGTGGTTTGTGGAGCCCCGTCATCTGCTGGTGTCGGTCCACTGTTTTATATCAGGTCTAGATTCAGCACAGCGTCTACCAGGAAGTTTTAAAGCACTTCATGCTTCCCTCTGCTGATCAGCTTTATGGAGATGCTGATTTCATTTTCCAGCAGGACTCGGCACCGGCCCACACTGACAAAAGTACTAATACCTGGTTTAAGAACCGTGGCATCCCTGCGCTTGATGGACCAGCAAACTCGTCCCCACCTAAACCACATAGACAGTCTATGGAGTATTGTGAAGAGGAGGATGTGAGACACCAGACCCAACAATGCGGAAGAGCTGAAGGCTGCTATCAGAGCCACATGGGCTTCCAAAACATATACAGTATAATATACATATACAGTATATAAACAGTAAATTATTAAATAAGGTTATGGGTGGTAACACGAATGGTAATTCTGCTGGGTTATAATTATAATCATTATTATTATTATAATAATATGCTCTTTCATTTTGGTGATCCTTATTCGAGTCACACTATATTACTATTACTGTATTAATCTTTTTTTTTTTCCACGATAATTTCACGCCATCAGCCCCTCCACATACTCATTTGGAAGTTTATACACAAATTTTCCACAGCAGTGAGTCTCCACAAGAGTCTTACAGCGCAGTTTAATGAAGCGAACAAACACTGGCAAGCAAAAACCTCAAACACTTCAACATGTCCGTTAAAGAAAACTGCGAAAACTGCCCACTGATTCATGCGATTCCCGCCTTGAGATGCCATTCGTTTATATAATAATATCTGCATAGAGCATGTTTTCAGGGACGTCTGCAGTGACGAAATAAATCTCGTTTACCATAGTGACCTTTCCCCGACTCGTGCAGATCAATTTTAATGGCATAAAGACACTTACGAGGGCGCCCAGAGGACATGCTTTGTTAAATCCGTGCCCTTGCCAGGTTGGAAGTGAACATTTTATTCATTAAATGTTTTTTTTCAAGTTTAAAGCACTGAATTTGTGTTGCATTAATCTTTATTTTAGGCTTGTTGCTGTAGCCGGTAATAAAAAGAAAGAAAAAAAAAAAAAGACTAGCCAATGAGATCAGAAGGTCAATATGGACAAATATAAAATAACATATAGACCCACAAATATAAAATGTTGCCTTAAATATATATTACATGATTTATGGGGTTCTAGGTGTTAAGCATGTTCAGTATTTTTATATCTGTGTATCACTGACGAAATCATCGACTTGCTCACACACACTGAGTTACGAGCGGGATCGGGGGCTTTTGAAGTGAAGCTCTAAGCACTATGGAATATTTTTAACTCAAGAGTCTTGTGTTGTCGTTGTTCCAGAGCTCCAGTATGTACCAGCGTGGAGATTTAAAAAAAAAAAAAAAAAAAAACTCTGATCCCTCACAAGCACCAACCAATGTGAGACAGACTGACCGATGACCTTTGCGCTTCCGATATGGATGAAAGAAGGATCAGCGGACAACTGGTGGCTGTCTGTCATTAGAGATGGGTCTGGCCCAGCTGCGTGTGTGAGATAGCTACTGGAGTCTGTCTGGCAGGAGCATCAATGATAATGAAATCATTGAGAAACAGAGAGGTTGGCAGGCTGCTGCATTCGGGAGATTCATTATAAAACGCTGCTGAGAAAATGCACCCTATAATATTGCTTTCACACACACACACACACACACACACAGTAATGCAGTATATCAAATGCATAACAGCCGTCCTATCATATCTACCGCAGTGTCGTAACCAGGGAGCAGTTTCCCAGTTCCAGCTTCCATCGCCTAAACCTACACACACACACATACATCGCGTGCCCGATTAGGATTCTCTTATCCATTCTCTTATCCGCTTTCTTCCGCCCCTGCATTCCCAAACAGGTACTCCCTCGCTTGGCTCACTCTCACACGCACGCTCTCCTTCTCTCACACTTCCACATGGCAGCTCTCCAGGCACCGGCAACAGCTGAGCAGTCAGAAAATGCCGGGCAGTGATGTTACAAAGAGAGCGAGAGAGAGACGAGCAGCTGCCTCCAGAGAACACTCCTCAGACCTCTCAGTGATACAGAGGGAAGCTATAATTTATTTAGGCCTAAATAATGCAGGGTCTTATTGGGAAAACACAAAAAAAAAAAAGCCAAGCCAGACAGAACAGGAGAGAAAGAGAGGGGAAGTCGAGAGGGAACAGACTGGAGGAACAGTTCATCTGTTACTGGCAACGGAAAAAGATCTGCTCGTTTCGATCCGGATAGGATTTCCTGCATATTCATTTTTAAATGTTGACAAGCCCGTCCCCAAGGAGTCGCAAGAAATCGGAAAGAAGACTGTGAGGCATCCTTGTGTTACGATGGAGTAAACGTGTCCATGTATGCCAGGACACACACACACACACACACACACACCATATTACTGCCATCAATTTCTAAAATTTTAACATAAAGAGCAAAATGCACAGACTTGAAAAATAAAACTTCTTGCTTTTTTATTATAACCAAAATATAGATCATAGAATTCGGAAAGTTAGTTAATTATAAACTAATTTATTAATATAAATGAAACAAAGCAGTTTAACACTGACTAAATGTTGTTCTCACATGCTCCTCAAATAATCCCATTTTTTCACAACACGTATTTTTCCATCACTTTCCTTAGTTAAAGCATCTACTGGGTATATATATATATATACACATATAAAAATAATTAAATTTGCTTTAAATGTAAAACACAAAATCTGGCCAGATACTAATATTTCACTGGCCTAGCCTTGATTGCGATGCAGATTTGGCGTGGCATGCTTTCAAAAACCCTTACGCAACATCATAACGTTTATTTCTGCTCAGTCTTGCGTTACATTTTGGCCGCGATATCGCATTGATGGCGGGAGAGTCGATGCGAGTGCATGCTCGCTCTCACTTTCCTTGTTAAACATAGCTGTGATTTTTTCTAGTGTCGATTTTTTTCTTTATTAAGCAACTACACCTACCGTTTAATTAAGCTTTTTTTTTTCCCGACCAGATTTCTCTTGCGTGGTTGATGGTTCAGCGCTGTCTCTCCAGGTTTTGAGTTTGATGATGATTTTGACAGTTCTTAACCCAATTACAGTCATTTCAGCAATCATTTTCTTTGATTGATCCAGACCAATAATTTGACCCTTCTAAAAAAACAATAACTTTTAACTACGACGATGTGATACGTCTACTGAGAGGTTTGTTTAAGAAATAAGAAACTACTCGCTGCATCAATTAGTGCTAAATGAAGTTTTGTCAACTGAAACATATTAATCAGTGCAGTAATTATGCAATTAAAGCCTCTTAAGTATTTGCTTATTTATATCCAAATGATGACTAATTTATGGCAGTGTATATCAGGTCGCTTATAAGATGAAATGGTTAATCAGTCATTTAGATGCCTATTGTAACGATATAACAACCGAAGCAACAACAAATATGTACATAAATATGTGATTATTGATAATGTAATTGTCCTATGGTCTACACTATTATATTGTGGCTCAAATCAAAATGGAATCCAAAGCTGGTGAACAATGCAAAAAATAATAATAATAATTTTTATATATGGTCACTCCTTTTTAAGAGATCGATCTATAATTGGAAAATTTGCTACTTGGCTGGTGCCAGATGCACATTACTGTATTTCATTTAGATGTAAAAATGTCTAGAGCTGCTTTCAAGTGCAGAAATTCCATATGTATACATATACATTGTTCTTAACTTTAAAGAACTCAATCAAAACAGAACTATGACAGATAGCAAAAATATTAGACCAAATAGTTGATTTATCCACCATCTAAAAGAGAATAAACACACCAGTAAACTCAGCAATATCAAAAGGCCTGGAAAACATGTCGGGTACATAACAGGGGAATTCTTTCCCCGGGGAATAGAAATAGACCTTAGCAACAGTCGGCCAGATCGAGACCACCACAGGAGGTAGATCTACACTACCAGTCAAAAGTTTGGACACACCTTCTTAGTGTTTTTTTTTTTTCCTCAACACTGTACATCAATGCTGAAGACTTTGAAGCGATGACGGAAAACATATGGAATCATGTAGTCAACAAAAACATGTTAAATAACCCAGACTATGTTTTACATTTTCGATGATTTAAAGTCGATCTACCAAATGATGGTCCCAGTACGTGTAAACCAGATGGGACGACATGATGTAGCAGCCATGCTGGTCAAGTCTGCCCTCAATTCTGACTAAGTGACCAACAGCGTCACCAGTGGCGCACTCCCACACCATCACGCCTTCTCCTCCATGCTTCAGTAGGAACCACACATTCAGGAACCTTCCATTCACCCCTTCAAACTCCAACAAACACAAAGTGGTTAAAACCAAAAACCTTAAATTTGGACTCATCAGACCGAAGGATGGTTTTTCCGCTGATCAAACGTTCATTCCTTCTGTTTCTTGGCCCTTCGGTTTCAAAGCTCTTCTGCTTGTTGTTCTTCCGAAGTAATGTTTTCTTTGCCGCAGTTCGACCATGAAGGCCTGACTCACGCAGTCTCCTCTGAACAGTGGATGAAACAGAAATATGTCTGCCGTTTGAACTCCGAGAAACATTTGTGTGGGCTCTAATCTGTAAGGGGCTGTAAACCGGTGGTTTCCGAAGCTGGTCAGTCTATTAAACTTATACACTGCAGAAGAGTCAGCTCTTGGTCACCCATTCCTGGGACGGTCCTCATGAGAGCCAGTTTAGTCATATCGCTCGATGGTTTTGGCGAGTGCACTTGGGGGCACAGTCAAAGATCTTGAGATTTTTTTCAATTAACTGACATTTCTTAAATTAATGATGCACTGTTTTTTTCTCTTTACCTACCCATAATATGGATTTGAACAGTAGTTGTAGTAGCGCTAATAGGGCTCAAGAAATGTCACAAATGAACTCTTGATAAGACACACCCGTGAACTGAAAACCATTTTAGGTGTCTACCTCAAGAGTCTGATAAGAGAATGCCATGAGTGTGCCAAGCTGGCATCAAAGTTAAATGTACTGTAACTACTTTGGACGATCTAAAATATGAAACATATTCTGGGTTGTTGAACATTATCAACATATCTGGTTGGATATCTTCAGTAGTAATGTACAATGTTGAAAGTCTTTAAAAATAAATTAAGAAAACCCTTTGAAGGACATGGTGTGTCCAAACTTTTGACTGGTTTCTGTATGTTCTCCAAAGTCAACGATCAAGAGAAGAATTTTCTAGAGTAAATACAAAGGGTTTATCAGAAGATGTAAACTAAATATAGTAAATCTTACAATCAGGAAGACCAGATTATGGATGGGGACAGGAGAGACTAACATCTACTAGTACCAGAATGATGGGAAAAGAAAAGTATGGAGAAGGGAAGGAACTGCTCATGATCCAAAGCCTACTATCGATGACTGTCGACACCCTCAGCAAGATAAATCGTGAAGTGTATAGAGAAGTCCATATAAAAGTTCTCAGTACTGTTACTCAGAACTCATTGTTCCTCAGTGCAGATGGACAGCATAGTATAAAAGCAAGCCAAGATGTTATAAGGCAAAGGAGTAGAATCTTCTCAAACGGCACAAGTCAACTGCCTGACCTGAATCCAGCTGAGCTGCATTTCACTTTGCTGAAGCTGAAACACGCCAAGAACAAGCGGAAAACTAAAAACCGAAGTATAGACTGAAGTCTGGCAGAGCATCACCAGGGAAGAAGATGGCCCGAGAGGTCTTTGGGATTCAGACTTTAGGTCTGAATGACTTTAGTCATTGCATGCAAAGGGTTTGCAAACAAGTATAAAATGTATGTATTTTTAGCTTGTCCAAACTGACATCATATTCATGATGTCATTTCCTCTCGAATATACCGTCACAGACAGCTGAAAGAACATTAACATTTTCAGATGTCCAAATATATATGGACCTGACTGTGCGCTGTGTTAAAACGTTCTTGTTGTCACATACCAAAACTACACCCCTAGAATGCCAATGCAGCAGGGAGATATTTCTAATTTGACAGGTAATATGACTGACCTTGCTTGTCCTGAATGGCTGGATGTTGATTATCCACATCATTCATTTATTTTTTTTTCTTTCTTGCCCTGGGGCAGCCGCAGAGACCAGAGTTTAGTCTCCGAGTAATTCTTTTATTGACAGCTGTCCCAATGCGAGAGCTCGACCAATTTACAGAAATATTAACACTTAAGTCACTGATAGCACTGTTTAATGCAATATCTACTGTTAGCCATTTATCTCATTTTATCCAAGCGCATCAGAATTGCAACTGATTAAGTTTAACTTAGGAAGCTAAAAAATGATCATATTTAAAAGGCTGCACAATTAATTGTGTTAAAATCTAAATCATAATATCGATCTGTCCAAAAGGCTGCAAGTTATTACATACGCATAGTCTGGAATTTATGTAGAGTTTATCGATCAGAATTTAAATATTTGTTCATTTTTTTTAAATACTTGAGCTGATCAAGTATACAGCTGTGGCCAAAAGTTTTTTCGAATGAAACAATTTTCACAAAGTATGCTGCTTCAGTGTTTTTAGATCTTTTTGGCACATGAAACTGACGTATAATTACAAGAATTTCATAAGTGTCAAAGGTTTTCGGTGGCACGGTGGCTTAGTGGTTAGCACTGTCGACTTGCACCTCCAGGACCTGGGTTCGATTCCTGCGTCAGGTCTGTGAGCATGGAGTTTGCATGTTCTCCCCGTGCTTCCTGGGTTCTCTGGATTCCTCCCACAGTCCAAAGACCTGCAGGCTAATTGGAAGTCTCAAATTGTTTGTGAGTGTGAATGTTGACCAGAGGTCCTAACATGGTCATTCAAAAATGGGGAAATAAATACAATGGTCACCATTGGCCTCCACGGTCCCTAGTTGGACTACAGAGGTTCCAGGATGGATAGATGGATGGAGGGACGGAAAGGCTTTTATTGACAATCACATTAAGTAAAGTCAATATTTGCAGTGTTGACCCTTCTTTTTCATCACCTCTGCAATTCGCCCTGACATGCTGTCAATCAACTTCTGGGCCACATCCTGACTGATGGTGCAGCCCATTCTTACATAATCAATGCTTGGAGTTTTTGTGGGTTTTTGTTTGTCCACCCGCCTCTTGAGGATCGACCACAAGTTCTCAATGGGATTCAGGTCTGGCGAGTTTCCTGGCCATGGACACCAAAATTTTTGTTTTGTTCCACGAGCCACTTAGTTATGACTTTTGCCTTATCGTGAGGAGCTCCATCATTCTCCACAAGGCATTGTTCATCAGCAAACTGTTCTTGGATGTTTGGGAGAAGTTGTTCTTGGAGAATGTTTTTGTACCATTCTTTATTCATGGCTGTGTTCTAAGGCACAATTGTGAGTGAGCCCACTCCCTCGGCTGAGAAGCAACACCACACACATGAATGGTCTCAGGATGCTTTACTGTTGGCATGATGCAGGACTGATGGTGAAATTTTTATATTCGTGTCATTCTCAAAACCTTTCGCCAGTAATGTATATTGGCAAATCAACTCTTAACAGCAAATAATGACACAAACAAATCATTAAATGTGTGTCAAAAATAATTGTGACATCATTTTTTTTTGATCGAATCAAGCAGTCCTAATTCATTATAAAGCAAATCTCTGAGATATACAGTACAAAGCAACCATTTAAACACTGACCTTGACACACACAACCCCACACACACAAGCATAAATCATAAACACACCACTGAGCTGCTCAGTATGCAGTGCGGCTGTGGGTCGTGCCCCAACATTACAGACTGGAGACACGCTCCATGTCCCCTTGTGTCCCGTAACAGCAGTAGTGTGCTATATATGCATGCATTTACTCCTTGGAAAGACAAGCTGGCCCACTTCAACACTCAACCTCTGTAAACGCGAGTGCAAGAAGCCGGCTTAATAGCGAGTAGAAAACAAAAGGGACAATTACATCATTTGTTTGTTCCGTCACTTCTGTGTAAATGGCTTCATTAAAAAAACACACACAGCAAGAGTAAGCGAGAGAGCAAGAGAGAGAGAGAGAGAGAGGGAAAAGTGGGTCGTACCTAATTTATATTCAAACATAGACGTTGAGTTCAGACCCATAGAACAAACCAAGTGTAACATGTAGCGCATAAAAGCTAAGAAAAGATCTCAAAACCACCCACATAGTTGTGGTGGTGTTAAAAACAGGTTGATTGGTACTCAACTGCGGCTCTGATGAATCCTCTTTTCCATCCACTTAGATACTAAAACACAACACATAACAATACATGAATTAACTTCAACAACTCAGCATTAAAGGACGAGTGTGAGGCTACTAACCCAAAAACTCATGTGCACTTCTGTATGAGATTTTCCCCCATTACAGGTTGCTGCAATACTTACCTAGTGGTACTATATTGGTAGCATCAGTTCTTCACAGTCACCGCGTTACAATGTTAATGGATCTCTTGATTCTGCCTAGAGGAATGACTGGAAAATATCACGTTTAAATCAAGGATGTACAAACTATCGCCAGCATTTCTAATCTGTTAGAGTTTGCATGTTCTCCCAATGCTTGGTGGGTTTCCTCCAAGTATTTCGGTTTCCTCCCACAGTCCAAAAGCATGCAGATTAAGCTAATTAACATGGCCTGTAGTTTGTGAATGCGTGTATGAATGTTGATCGGAGGTCGTACAAACGGGAATAAATACAGTGGTCACCATTGGCCTTCATGGTCCCCAGTTGGACTACAGATGTTCCTAGATGGAAGGATGGAATAGTCAGATAAGAAGCTCTCAAAAATAGTCTTTAGCTCTTTTAGATGTGCATTTGTTCTACAGACTTTGATGAAATTTCATCAACAGGGGTTGAAAGGTTTCAGGACTAACTACATAAAAATTACAAAACAAACTTTCGATAAAATTACACAAAACACTTGAAATTAGCTTTCAAAATTCAGCCACGTTAAAAGAGAGAGATTTTTCTACTTCTTTAGCATTCTCTTGAGAAACAAGCCCATCCTGGTGCACAAATGCTGCTTACCAGACGCATTTTGGTTGGAAATGTATTACATTTAATTAGATTTTAATGTCCTAAAACAGAGAATTTTATAGAGTTTTACGCAGCCCAGCTTGGCAATTGTGTCAATAACTGTTCTGCCCCCTGGGGTAGCATTTATCCTGCCCCAGTGGATATTAACGCTTGTTGCAATTCCTATTTTTGGCAATAATTACAATCTGATCCATAATCCATAATCGTTCAACAATTGTTCAACCCTATAGAGATAAGCAAATGAAGAGAACATCAGCTTATATGTGAAATAGTGAATATTAATATTTTATATAAACGATGCTCCTCCACCCTACAGAAACTTGATACCGCTATAACCGCTTTTATCACCAGCCCTCATATAAACACATTTTCATTACATACACTTCTACTATATCTTACATCAATTTTAAGCATCAGATTTTTGAGCACCCAATATACCATTACAATAGAAAGCTTAGAATTAAACTCGATCCAAGCTTAGATTTTTTTTTTTTTTTTTTGGTACATGCTATGTGTAAGTTAGGAATAACAAAAGCCTCATTTGTGACTGAATGACCTAGCACTGGAATATAATCTAGATAATAACAATAATATAATAATATATGGATGCATTAACAAAGTGCACAGACATATTTTTACAAATACATGTGTAAAACAATTACTTTTTCATATCTTTGGGATTCCTGTTGACCCGAGCTGCGTAAAGCCTGTGGTTGTGGCCTGGTAGACCTTCTAAGGTCACCCCGCTGACCTGAAGCACTAGACTCTGCCCTGATGATGTATAAAGCAAGGAGAAATAAAATTCTTTATTCCAGCCTCTATTCCACTGCTACAGTAAATCCCATGTCTGTTATAGACCAAAGTCTTCACTTGAAAATGAGATAAGCCACATGTACCAACATTATTATTAACAGTGAGCCTGCGTAGGTCATTATGGGGGGGGGATGGCTGTGAAAGTTAAGAGGTTAGGCATGTTTTTTTTCCAAAAAGAGACAAAAATATGGCTTTTGAAGCAAGGGAGTAAATACTTACCACTGTATCCAAATTTTTAATCTGTTAATACTTTTGCAAACTATAATAACTAACAAAAAAAAAAAAAAACAATTATAATAGTGCTTTATTTTGGCTAGTCAACTTGACAGCTCAGGGACTGTGTAGCATTAAAAACATATTTAATGCATAATTCCAGGTTCATATCAATACAAACAGCATTAGTAGAGGCTAAATAAATTGTATTACACACTCGAATTCAGACACATGTTGAGTCAACCTGGTGCTTCGGCTTTGGCCACTTGCCGGGCTTAGACAGAGAGCCAGAAGGGGAGCTAAGATGGATGACGGGGGCGTTTGCTCTCCCGCTGCAGCGGTAAATAAACATGTATGCGAGTGAACAGAGATAGAGGTGCTTTTATGGCAGAGTGTTTGCTCTCCTGCTGGAGTGGCACTGGAGGCGAGCCACGGTCGCCGTACCCTGCCGGCCTGCAGAGGAACACTGGGTCCTTTCAAGAGCAAAGCCTGCAGCCCACACAGGGTCGACCTGGTGCGAAAAAAAACAAAACGAGGGTTCTTACAGTCCGAGCCAGCTATCGGTGAAAGGAGGATTTGTGTATGCTAACGCATACAAATCTATGGTAAGAAGGTGGTGTCATTTCTATTTCTGTGCGACACTGAGAAGGTCAGTGTTCTCCAAAGCTGTTAATTGCGAGTTTGGGTTTGATAGGCTAATTGTTGCCCTTGTAGTCACGCACTCCCTCTCTCATGGAAACCTGATAATATTAATCCCAGCTCTCAGGTGCACAGAATAGATTTTTCTGCTTATGATTCACTTCTGAAAGCAGTACATCGCCTGAATAATGATATCTTTTTGAGGCTTCCTGAGTTTTTTTTTTTTGCATTTGCTAAAGGAAGCAGTTTTGTCTTCTGTGTTCCCTCCAAAGGCAGACCACACAAAGCGCATGTCTAGGCTAGAACGTCAAAGTTTTCTTATTTCTAGTAGAGATGCCTCCGTGTGCTGATTGTGGTCCACATCATTTGTTTCTCTTCTTCAACCTTCCAGCAGATTTTCTGTTGACAGCTGCGACAAACTGGAAGAACTTCATATTTAATCAAACCGGATCTCTTGCCCAATCCTTGTCATCCACGCTCATTAGCTCAATCTGGGTCAACAGTGACTTCTCTCTCCATTTCTGTCCCACTAATCACTTGACGGTGGCAACTGCACAAAGGAGCTGGATTCGGTTCCTTCAGCGTACTCTTACAAATGCTAAAAGGTTGCCAGGGACAACAGCTTGAGGCAGGGACGTTGGCCAGATCAGAACGCCTCTCAGTGAGGTTGTGGTTCGAGCCGTGCCAGAGCAGCACTAATGAACTACAAAGCTTTCTTTCAGCAGTGTTTAGGATGTTCCTGCTTGTGCTCATGCTTGCCCTGTGTTTGTCTCTTGTGTAGGTTCGACTATCAGGAGCTGCTCCACAACTCCACCTTCTGCCTGGTTCCTCGTGGACGGCGCTTGGGATCCTTCCGTTTCCTCGAGTCCTTGCAGGTACGACAGCTTTAGCCAGGTTAAACTGGTCAATGGTCGGCAATCGTGCACAACACAAAAATAAATAAATAAATAAAATCCACAAACATCCACCTTGTGGCTGGAAACTCCAAACACTGAGGAATGGTCCAGGGGTTTCCTGGTAAAGGCATTGGGTGGGAAACTGCAGCATATATTTTTAGGCTTACTGGCATTGTGTGAAAGGGCCGGAAGCTCACATTAGGGCACCTGCAGCGCCGCTGAGGAGTGCTGAATAGACAAATCCACAAAAAAAACAAAAAAAAAAAAAACTGTGAGTTTGGCAGCCTTACCCTCACAGTAACTCCTCCTCAAGATCCCACGTTTTCTCATTCCGCTGGTCCAAGTTCACTGTCTTCTTTGCGCCATCGCTTTTCCATTCACTCCTCTTTAGAGCGTCTTTTCTTTAGCGCCAGCCAAAGCCACATAAAGCACTAAAGAACTGGCAATTATCAGTGGATTTGTAAGCGGAAAGTTCTAGAACGTCCTCTGACCCAACATCCCACCCTCCAAACGCACAAAAACACGCACTCCATCCAGACTTAGCTCGGCTGACGCGCTAATATCTCTGACGCAATCAATCTCAGGTTCCAAACCTAACACAATGTGCATACATACCTGACTATCGGCCAGGAGCAGCGTCTTTCCTCTACCTCTAAATCCACCTTCCCCAAGTGGGAACACACACAGGCAAGATCTAGACTGAAGATGTAAACAGAAATTAACTTTTGTTGTTGTCGTCCAAGAATAGCACCAAAGAAAACTCTCTTCGTATAAAGGCTGGAAATCACTGCACCAGATGGGACTGATGATGGGACGTTTGATCTCTGCATGTTCTTAAAGTTATACTCTCCTAAGATTTCTCTCAAATAATTAACAACGGAACAAAACACATGCTGCGAGATAAAAAGCAAACTTTGAACACAACATTTCTGGGAGTGCTAGTACAGCATCTTTGATAAACAAGAGGAAAAAAGGAATAGCAGAGTGAATTTAATAATCCATGGCTCACCCTCCCACCGCTGATCAAAGGGAAGGATACTGTTTAATTAGCAGCCCAGGGTCCACAAAACGTCAGGTGCTCTTAGTGCCGCTTCTTTGGGAGGACCGATAGAGGGGTCGAGGCATACTTTGGGACCTTTCAACCTGATCCAACTGAACAAGAATTCTGTGCTTAATAGGATTTTTCTCTTTTTTTTTTTTTTTTTTAAATATGGAGACTTCATTTCTTAACCTACTTTGTTTAGCAAACTATTTTGGTGAACCTCAATGAATTCTTCTTTCCTGTCTCCCCATCCCCAGGCGGCCTGTATCCCAGTGTTGCTCAGCAACGGTTGGGAGTTGCCCTTCTCTGATGTCATCCAGTGGAACCAGGCAGTTATCGAGGGAGACGAGAGGTTGCTGCTTCAGGTATACTGCACGCTAACAACTGTTGAGAGCGATCAACTATTACATGCTAGTGGAGGACCGTACAGCCTTTCACTTAGCGTGTGTCCCCCCCCCCCCCCCTAGATAAAATCCCTCTCTCTGTTCCATAAGGTGCCGTCTACCGTGCGGGCGGTGGGCGTCGACCGGGTGCTGGCTCTGAGACAGCGCACCCAGATGCTTTGGGAGGCCTACTTCTCGTCAGTGGACAAGATCGTTCTCACCACTTTAGAGGTGAGCGTAAGGCGGTTTTTGTATGTAGGTTTCAGGCAGTGACGATCCGGCAAGGACTGTCAGGGGAAATTAAAACGGGGATGAAGACGCTTCGCATCATTAGCACCCACTTAGTGCTGTGCCTTCAGGTTAATTGCCAAGCACAATGTTGGTTTTTATGTAAATGAAAAGAGCCCACACTGCCCTCTGCTGGAGAAATTGAGAATGTAGTTTTGGAAAAGCATGCAAACAGATTATGATTAGAGATGATAATAATAATAATAATAATAATAATAATAATAATGAGACTGTCCATTTCAGGAGGTAAATAAACAGTAAATTGATTCACTTTTGCCATCTGTTAGATCATCAAGGACAGAGTGTACGCCCACATCTCAAGGAACAAGTTCATGTGGAATTCTCTGCCTGGAGGTCTGCTGGTGTTGCCTGAATACTCAATCCACCTGGCCCATTACCCTTTCTACTATCTGAATCTCGGTAAGTATTAAAGAACGGCGAGGCAAGTTGCTCCTTTTACAACACACATCTAGTGCTTTTCTTTCACAAGACCAAAAGTCGAAATTTTCTGTAGCAGTCTCAGTCCTCCATATCTTCCATTAATGCAGGAGTCATGCCTGGCCAGGAATTCACTGCCGTCATCCATGCCACATCTCCGCTGGTTTCCCAGTCTCAGCCAATTATGAAGCTCCTGCAGGTGGTGTCCAAGTCGAAATACTGCTCACAGGTACACCAGCTGTTTCCAGAAAAACATAATTTTCTTCTCTGTTGAGCTTTACATGCCGTATTCTACTCCACTCTGGCCCTTTACAGATTATCATCTTGTGGAACAGCGAGAAGCCGCCCCCTCACCGGAGCAAGTGGCCGCCGATGCCAGTGCCCCTCGTCGTCACAGATGGCAGAAGGAAAGTAAGTGTGTCTCCACACGACGGTACAGTCAAGCTGCGGCCATATGCAAAGAACAAACACGCATTTTCCAAGGCTCACTCCATGACTTACTCTGCTTCTTCTTACAGACGAGCAGCCGGTTCCTGCCACATGTCGCGATTGAGACTGAAGCGGTGCTCAGCCTTGATGAAGACTCGGTGCTACTGACTAGTGAGGTTAGACTTTCCCTTTTATAATAAATCCAAGAGCAAGAATTGTGATGATTATTTTTGAAAGTCTTGGTTTAACATTTGCATGAATAAGTCTGAACTTTGAACATTCTGACTTTTGGCATTAAATAGTGTGGTATGATCTTTATGGCTAAAATAAATGCAGAGAAAAACAAACATTTATAATGATTAAATGTTCATTAATGTATTTACAGCACAGTTTAGGAAATAGAGTTGATGCAAGTGAAGGAGACAATCATTAGGCTTAAAAAAAAAAATATTTTTTTTTTTACTGCAACAGACCTCGAAGAGAAATACCAGAAACTTTGAGAGTTGCCAAAATTAATTTCATATATTCTTAAAAAGAAGGAATGCGCTGGGGAGCTCTGCAAGACCCGAAGGCAGGGAAGATAATTAAAGTCTATTTCCTTGGCGAAGAAAAACCCCATCGCAACATCCAGCCAAGTCACGGACGGAAGTAGGAGTAACAGTGGCAAAGTCTACAATCAAGAGGCACCTTTGGGAATTTAAATACAGAGAGATTTACCTCCTCAAGCTGTACACCACTGGGAACTCTCAGAAGCAGAAAGGCCAGATTAGACTTTGCTGGAAAACATTTTTTTTTTTTAAAGCCTGGAACAGGATTCCTTGTACTGATGAAACCAAGATTACTGTGTACCAGAAGTACATGGAAGGGAAAGGAAGGGCTCATGTTTCAAGACAGACCACGTCATCTGTCAGATATGCTGGAGGCCATACATGGCATTTGTATTTATGGCTATCACTGGGACTTGGGTTACTGGTGGTCATTGATGATGTGACTCCTGATAGGAGGATGAATTCTACAGTGTATAGAGCGCTGCGTTCTGCTCAGATTCAGTCACTCTGCAAAATGTATAAGAGAGCGCATCACAGTGCGCAAAGACGGAACCCAATGCTGAGAAAGGGAATCTTCTTACAGGGCAGAGTCAGTCACCTGATCTCAACCTGATTCAGCATTCAGTTTGTTTTCAGGAAGTGAAAATCATGCTCAAAGACCCACAAACAAGAAGCAACCGGAGAAGCAACTGGAGCCAGCTGCAGTAAAGCCCTGGGGGAAAGCGTCTCACGGGAGAAAATTCAGCATTTAGTTATGTCCATTCAATTTCACTTCAATTTAATGGTATTTGTATAGCGCTTTTAACGATGGTCATTGTCGCAAAGAAGCTTTACATAATCAAAATAAAATAATAAAAAAATATGTATGAATCAGAATTATCAGATCGTCCCTGATGACTGAGGGAAAACTCCCTGAGACAGCAGTAGGAAGAAACCTTGGGGGCTCAACAGGGAACCCATCCTCATCTGGGTGTCCATGGGATCCAGATTTCAAAGCATCATTGACTGCAAGTTTTTGCAACCAAGAATTGATAATAATAATCCTAATACATTTGATTGTTAGATTATCCAAAAAATTGAGGCTGTGAAAACGGAGGGACCTTGTTTATAAAAAAAATTAAATAAAAAAAAAGGCTACAATTCCTAAACAGTTAACGTAATTTTTTTTTTTTTGTGTAATTTTTCTTAAATTAAAGCTGAAACTCTACAAGTCTAAACTCCAACATGCAAATCTTGAATCCTTTCTTCTTCTTTTTTTTTAAGAAGTACAAAAGCGGCAAAAGTACAAAAAAATTAGTTCTCTGGCAATCTTTAAACAACGACTTAAGACATACGTTTTTTTTTTTCTCTGTACTTTCTTGTTCCTTCACAACGGTGTTTGACTGATGGTACATAGTTAGTAACCTATTAACTCAGGGTAAGGATCTATCCAATGATGGAGACTTGAACATTTTTGTAAGTCGCTCTGGATAAAAGCTTCTGCCAAATGCGCCGTTGTGTCCGAATACTTTTGACCTGACCAGGTGTAGTTAAAACAACTGCATTGATTCTTTTCAGATCAACTTTGCCTTCCATGTGTGGCGGAGTTTCCCTGAGAGAATAGTCGGGTATCCACCCAGGAGTCATTTCTGGGATCCAGTGAAGAAAATCTGGGGCTACACCTCCAAATGGACAAATGAATACTCCATCGTGCTGACTGGAGCAGCCTTCTATCACAGGTACTGATGTACCAAGTTCCTAAAATTTTCCTAAAAAGTTTTCCTAATATTACTTCGAAATATGCTTGAATCAAAAAAAAGCTGATGTGTGGGTAATTTCGAAATCGCGTAACCTTTATAACGACGTTAAAATATCAGATCTTTCATAATCGCTCTCCAAATCGGAGCGTTAGCTCACGTTATTTCTTCTTTTCTCTCTGATAGGTATTATCATTACCTGTTTTCTCATTATCTGCCCCCTTCACTACGGGCATTAGTGGACCGCAGCTCAAACTGTGAGGACATCCTGATGAACTTCTTAGTGTCCTCTGTGACCCACCTGCCACCCATTAAAGTGGCTCAGAGGAAGCAGTACAAAGAGATGCCGAGTCCACAGGTGAGTCATTAGTCCGACACCTCAAAGCAGAGGTAATAACGAAGAAATAAAAGTAGGTTTGGTCACAGTTTAACATTTTCATGTACTCCATTCTTTTCGTCTCTTAATCAGAGCACCAACATGGCCCCCTGGGCGAACCCTGAGCACTTTACGCAGAGACAGGAGTGTATAAACAGCTTTGCTAGCTGGTTCGGCTACATGCCCCTGGTGCACTCGCAGCTCCGTCTGGACCCTGTTCTTTTTAAGGATCACGTGTCTGTCCTGCGCAAGAAGTACAAGGACCTCGAGCGTGCTTGAGCCACGCGGAGAGCACAGACGACGTCTTTTAAAGTCGCCTCGGCATCTTTCAGAGCGCATAAACTCTGCAGAGGGCAAGAATCCCCCTTGCTAATAGAATCCTGGACTAACACATTATTGTGTGTTTGTGGAGTCAGTTCGAGAGCAACTTGACTCAATACATGAAATTGTATGTATGTATGTATATATGTATGTACATGACCAATAAACCATTTCTGAAATGCATCGTGTTCTGAACTTGTGTTTAAATAGAAAATTTAAGGGAGAATTTTTTTCCATTATTTTTTTTTTATTATTTCATATAGAAAAAAAACATGTAAAGATATTCAACTGTACAAAATATTTACCCTACAAAGATCATCACTGTGAAAATTTACGCATAGACTTACACTCCAGCTTCCACATGATTATAAAAAATAAAAAAGATGCCAGGAAGAAATATGTGAGACATCACACCGCGATCTCCTGCTCAAAGGCTCAGCAATTCCATGTTCATGACACACAGGAGACCCGTGTTTCAGGCTGGTTTCCCATCTGTCCCTCTTGAGATTACCTGGGATCACGCCTTAACACTTGGCCTAGAATTCATATCCCTAGATCCCTGCTAATCCATGAAAATTTTTTGTCTTTTCTTTTTTTTTTTTTTTAATAGCAAGAAGTACAGTACATATCACCGATGAGAGCTGATGAATAGAGAGAAGCTCTCCACCTGAATCTTTCTCTCATTAATCAAGACTAAACAATGCAGCAGTAACAGGTAGCGGTGGATCTGCTGTCTTTAGCTGCCTGACTAGAAGAGACTTGATGGAGATCGGATTTACGAGTAAATAAAGGCAGACTTGAAATTTTTTTTTCCGGTCATTTGCGCATCGTTAGCATGGCGTTGATGTCCCACAGGAGGTTCCTCATCTGGTCCATCAGCACCTTCATCTCCTGATTCTTCTGCCTCACTTTCTGTGGAGAGTTTTTATGGAGTTTTAGAGCTAATTAAATAATTCTTCTGAAAAAATAAATAAATAAATAAACAAATAAACAATGCTTTGAATCATGAAAGTCAAAATCTGCTAATTTAAACCATCTAAATGCCCGTTATTTTAAGGTAACAAACCATAAAGGAAAAAAAATATATATGTAATTTATTTCAAACTGTTTAAAGATTAATTTACGCAGCCTGGAAGGCGGAGAGATTTAACAGCTGTTCTGGAACACTCATTAATTTGTTATAAAGAGACACACACACACACACACACACACACACACACACACACACACACACACACACACACACACACACACACACAC
>JAQMYL010000023.1:19677249-19702584 GCA_030014365.1 Clarias pachynema | reverse complement strand
CCGGTCCGGGGACCGAGGGTCCTGAACCCGCGCCCATGTGGAGGCTCTGCGGCGGCGGCTGAAGCGGAACTCCACCCGGAACACCACCCAGACCCGCACCTGGAACCTTCTGGGGCAGAGAGGACATCTACAGGACAGGACAGCTACATGTTAGCATCTTAAACAACAACAACAACAATACACACCGCTGCTGCAGCTCTCTAACAATCAGTTACCTCAGAATGTTTACACAATGAATGTATTAGTATTAATGAATGAATAAATCAATTGATTAATTAATTAAATAATTGAAGTTCTCTGAGACTTACTTTTAAAACGCGAAGGTTTTAAAAAAAAAAAGAAATCACACAGGTTTACGTCTTAGCGTAAAGGATCTACACGTTTCGCTTTCAAACGCCGCAGCAACACCGATCTGTCGTCACTTCCTGTTTCCGGTTTTAGTTTTTTGTCTCATTGAACGCGTTCTTTTACCACAAGGGGGAAGCAAATCAATACACACGACAGATTTGTGTAACGAATATTCATTGTGATCAGAGTCTCTCAACGCTCAGAATGTGTGCTCTTTTATCTTCTACACGCACAATATTATCTCATACGAACAAGTTATTATCTTAAAAGGCATACTAGGTATTTGCATGACAACCAGGAGGACTTAAGACTCATTTTCAAAGTATATTTAGAGCAATATAAGATTCAGTTATTTGTTATCAGTCCTAGCTATAGAGATGCACACTGTATATCATGAACCTTTTTATTGTGCGTTATAATAATAATAATAATAATAATAATAATAATAATAATAATAGTAATAATAATAATAAGTTTAAATAATTTATTGACTACATTAGTTTAATTTGTGCTTTGATAGTGAGCTGTGTGGGCACAAGTTAAATAACCTGCTTCCAAAAAGATAATAGTTTATTTCCACAAGAAATGACAAACATACATTATATATTTTAATTTGATACTTAGTGTGGTGCTTTTACATAAAAAATCGACTTTCTCATTTTTATGTTTAATAACCGTTAAAAATTTTAATTCTGTAATGTCAGCCTATGTACTAAAATCAAGGTGTCACGTGTATATACTGTATATATTAGTCAGCCAAGGAAATGTATAGGCCTACACATTTCAGAAAAAGTAAAAGTGGTATGGATTATATTATATTAATATAATATTAATAATATCATCATAATATTATCACATAAGATTATTATTTTTTCATTTCCTGAAGTGTCTATACATTTTTTGTCTGACTCTGTATACAGAATAATAATAATAATAATAATAATAATAATAATAATAATAATAATATTTGTTTTATTTTTCAAAATGTATTTAAATATATTAATTTGCTTTGTGCTTTGATGGTGAGCTGTGTGGGCACAAGTTAAATAACCTTCTTCCAAAAAAGATTAAGTTATTCCGACATGAAATGACAACATGTTTATTTTAATTTGATACTTAGTGTGTTGGTCTCACATATTAAGTAGATTTATTTTTATTTTTTTGGGCTGACTCTGTGTATAGGGGAAAAAACGTATCATCATTATTATTATTATTATTATTATTATTATTATTATTATTATTATTATTATTTGTTGTTGTTGTTATTACCTTTTTTTTCTTATATACTAATTGTCTAATAAGATCACAATAAAAGGGCACGATAAAAGGTTTATGACAGACTGTATATATGATTATTTTGAAATTCTTATTTCTGGCTTTTAATTTGTAATCCCGTTCTCTACCGGAAGTCAACAAACCATCTATGGTGAGTCACGTGGGCGATGTAAGTGACACGTTTTTATTTCTATTATTCTCATTCTGTGTTTGTTTGTTGCTCAAACAGGTGTTTATTGTACGTTGACTGTTTGTTGTTTTTGTTTACTTTCCGTTTTATATTTGAATCTTTAGGTTTGTGCTGCAGGAATGATGACTAAGATAGTTAGCAACATTAGCTAGCTAGCAGTGTTTTTTTTTTTTTTTCTGATAAAGGAGGAATTATCATTGACTTTCTGTGATTATTTGTGTCTCTGTTGAAGGTGAGGACTGTGTCTGTTTAAGCAGATAGTTTGATCTTTGTCCTGTTTTTAACTCATCTTTTCCTCTTGACTGTTTATTCAGTGTTTCTAATGCAACTGGTTTATTTCATTTAAAGAACCTAAATACACACTAAACCTTTTTTACTGCATGAATGTGTGCTAGGAAGCATTTAATATGAAGTGTAAATGTATTCTCCTGTGTTTATAGGTATGAGGAGTTGGAGGATGGCTGAAACTGAGAGCAGCTCGGAGCAGAACTCCACACACTCTGATCCGCACCACGAGACAGAACCAGGAGCCCAGGGTTCCAGTCCCGCAGCCGGAGCGGACTGTCTGTCTGCTGCACAAAAAGATGTCCTAGAGCGCTGTCTCCATGCGCTCACTCACGCCAAAAATGACAGCCACGTTCTGGCAGCTCTTCTCCTGGTAAGGTCACAAAAAAATCAGGTTTTATTTTGTTTCATAGTTCATAAAGAAGCTCAGTACATGAAATGTTCAAAATGTACAGTACTGTGCAAAAGTCTTAAGCAACCTGTGATTTACAACACACAGGTTGTAAATTCATTCATCATCTATAATGCTTATTTTGTACCGGGTCACCGGGGGCCTGAAGTGTATCCTCCTATAACTATCTATCTATTCACACACATATATATATATAATGCACACACAGCTTAATTTTGTTACATAGGCTGATATTACAAAATATTAACAGTTATTAGGTATAAAAAGGAGAAAGTCTATCTATCTATATATCCATCCATTTAGGAACCAGGAACCAGGGAGTGTGGAGGCCAGTGTTGATTACCATTTATTCCCATTTTTCCGACTATGGTAGAACCTCCGGTCAACATTCACACACTACAGGCAATTTGAGAACATCAGTTAGCCCGATCTGCATGTCTTTGGACTGTGGAAGGAAACAGGAGGAAACCCACTCATCACGGGAAGAACATGCAAACTCCATGCACACAGACCTGACACAGGAATCGAACCTGGACCCTGGAGGTGTAAGGCTACAGTGCTGACCACTAAACCTCTGTGCCACATAGTACAAATGTTCCCTATGGATTTCTATTTATTTATTTATTTATTTATTTTATTGTAGGACTTTATTATTAAGTACAAAAGCATTTCTGATTTTTTTTTAAACATCAGCATTCCCCCACAAAGTTTCTGTTTATTTCTGAATATTTCTATTCTCTGAAAAGAGAGCAGCACATTGTATAAGTGACCACTTTTTAGACAAAAAAAGCAAAGTGGAAGCTGCCAGGTTTTGAAAAAGAAAAGAAAAAAAGAAAGCAGGTGTAGAAGTCAAAGTCCTCAGAAGAACTGTGTGTGGCTCTGCAGGACGCTCAGTAAAACTCAGTAGGTAATTGCTTTATAAAATGGCACAAATTGTACCTGAGACCAAAGAATCCTCAAAGCATCATCACGCCAAATACTGTCTTTGTTTCATTAATTACAGTTTACTGTGCTTTAGTTTTATTTTTAAACCATTTGTGGTCTACTGCATGTAATTCATAAAAATGTTAATAATCTAATATGAGGACAAATTAGTTTTTCCATCATCTTTCCATCAATGTTTCTTGCGTACATTTAAATGTTTTTGGTGTGAGATCCCATGATTCTTGCAGACGGGAAATGAATTAACCAAGTGGACTAGAACTCTGCTGATTATAGATTAGCATTTCAAGTTCTCACCTAAATGTCTGGTTTTAGTCTAAAATATAATTAGGGAACAAAACGTGCCATGATTCTCACCTGATGTTTTTATTTTTCCCTTCTGTCTAGATTACACGCTTGTGTCCCGCCAGTCAGCTGGATCGTGCGACGCTGCATCGAGTCTTCGAAGCGGTGGGATTTAACCTTCCTGCACGCCTGCTGGTGACGGCGATCCGAGGAAGCGAGAGGTCCGGCCTTCCTCCCGAGGAGCTGCTGTCTCTTGGTACCGCTCTGCTGGCTGCTTTAAGCACAGACCCGGAAATGGCCAGTCATCCCCAGCTGCTCAGCACCGTCCCGCTCGTCCTGGGCCTGCTGGAAGGTGGAGCGCCAGTCGGCGAGAAGCGAGCCCGGTGTGACACCGGAGTGTCCGAGAAGACGCATCCCAGTCCTGCGTCACATCAGACCAGCAAAAGCACTCCGGGAAAGCAGGCACCAACAAGTCCTTCAGGGTTAGAGGACAGAGATGAGGGGGTCCAGCCTCCCGCATGCACCCTGGATGAGGCGGTGGCAGCCGACTGCTATCAGGTCCTGAGCTCTTTGTGCGCCCTGCCGCAAGGCCCGGATCGTCTGCTGTCCCGCGGTGCTGTTCCGGCTCTGTGCCGGGCCGTGTCTCACAAGCAGGCTCTCAGCTGTGAGAAGGGTCTTCCCCTCCTGGCTCATCTCCTATCCAGCAGTGTGAGGCAGCGAGCCTGGAGCAAACACCCATCAGAACTGCTCTCTCTCCTCAATCACATCACCCAGAACTTCAGCCAGACTTCGGATCTGCGGCGTCTGGAGATGTGCGTTCAGATACCGCAGTTTCTCCCGCCGCCCGGAGGCGAGCCAACGAATCAAGAGCTCAGGGAGGCGGTCGGTCGTCTTTGGGCAACGTTACGCCCTGCGGTTCAGGGGAAACTCGGCTTGGAGCAGCTGGGCCACGTTCTGGTGTTGTCTGCTTGCCTGCTGGACTTGTGTGGTTGGGATCCAGCAGGTCCGCCGAAGTTCTGCTGCCTGCTAGTGAACCGGGCCTGCGTGGAGGTGAGGATGGTGCTAGAGGAGCCTCCGAGCGTGAAGCCGACGGCTCAGCAGCAGCACACGCTCACTGCCTGCTACCGCATCCTGGAGGCAGCGATGGAGCAGGCGTGCAGCACGGAGGAGAGCAGGAGTCCCCCTCAGCCGGGGGTCGCCATCGCAGGTTTGAGTCTGCAGCAGAGCAGGCAGGTGCTGGGGGTCTTAGAGGAAGCTTTTTCTGCGGTGATTTACTACCTGAAACAGGTGAGGACAAGATACTCGCTCTCAGCTCTAAGATTCAATAAAATTAAATCGTGTCTTTATTCTTCAGTCCAAATCTCCACAACGTATCACATTCGTGTCGTAACACGTATTTCCCCAGGTGGAACCGAGCCAGTACGACGACCCCTTCGTTTTTGCCACGTTCCGCTCTCTGTGCGCCTGGTTGGCCGAGGAGACGTCATGTTTAAAGGAAGACATCGTAGCCCTGTTGCCCTTCCTCATTGGCTACACCAAACATCACCTACAAGACAAGAAAGACAAGGGGCTGGCTGACTGGATGTCAGAGATGTCAGTCACAGATGGCTCACAAGCTGAACCGTGGACAAACGAGCAAGTGCTGAGGTTAGAAACATCACTGAAGTGTACACTGTGTCACTTTATAGGAAAATTAGAGTTGAAAGATTTTCCAAAGTGGTCACGAATCGGTCGTTTATGGAAAACGGTTTTAATGCAAATAAATTTTTGCAAGCATCAGAAAGCTCTAAAAAAAATTCACATTTAATCACCTTATGAAGATCTTTAATCCTAAATTACAGTTTTATTCTAGTTTATATCAGATGATCTTTCTCTCTCAGATATCTCCTCCCAGCACTCTGCCACCTGTCGGCCGAGGGAGGCCCGAGGAAGGTGCTGCTCTCTCTGAACACTCCGGCTCTACTGGTGGACTATCTCACCCGCGGCTGGGGGGTCCTGAAGACTCAGAGCGGGAAGACGGTACGCAGAGATCCAAGTTTGGAAACGGCCTGCTCCGCCCTGCTCAACTTTGTTGTCACGGAGCCAGAGCGAGTCAGGTACACAGACGCTATACAGTTTCACATACTGCTGATCAAACCAGTTTTGATCTTCACTTGTGTGTGTGTGTCCTCTGGAGCTTCACTAAAATATATATTTTTTTCCTAAAATTACTGATTGTTCCTGGTCTGTGTGTTTTCAGGACTGACTCTTGCTTCGCCTCCCTTGATGCGTTACTGAGTGAAGCGCTCCCGATCATCCTCCACAAGTCGCGCCTGTTGGTTCTGACAGCCAACTTCTGCACTCTGGGTTTAATGATTAACAGATTAAAACCGACCTTAACAGGTGGGTACATAAAACAATGCAGTCATAAAGTCTGCTCTTGGTTTATCCAAGACTTCTATGAAGAAGTATAATGTTTAAAGGGCCCTTATATTTCTTTAACAATTCAACACAGCTCCTCCAAAGTGTGTGTGTGTGTGTGTGTGTGTGTGTGTGTGTGTGTGTTAATGTGGCAGTGTCTATGTAAATAAGCGAACTGCTGAGCCACACCCAGACAGAATGTTCAGCAGTAGTGGGTGCAGCTGAACACAAACCTGCAGGACCATGGGTGTACTTATGTGAGGTCACATTAGGGGTTAAAATCTAGTCGCTTGAGGAGGACCAGCCGATACTAACATGGAAAACATAATTTTTATTCTTTAAATAAAATAATTGTGTGTGTGTGTGTTGTGTATACAACAGGTCTGGGCAATTCCAATCAGCAGCGATTCTTCTCCTCCGCCCTGCGTTTCCTTCGGGGGGCGCTGCAGACGGTCGAGGGGGAGAGCCAGGCACGGGTCTCCCCAGTGTGGGCACCGTGGTGGGACGAGGTGTGTGAGCTCTGGAGACTCAGTCTGCAGGCTCTGGGCAGCTGTGTGAAAGTGCAGCCCTGGATAACCACCATCATCAGAGAGGAGAGCTGGCTGCAGAACATCCTCAGCCTGCTGGAGTCCTGCTGTAGTCTCCCCGATCCACAAACACAGGAGGCCCTGGAGGAGGCTCTGTGTGCCATCGCACAAGTGTGCACAATTTGTCGCCAAGATGTTAGTGTATACATGAACAGGGGGGCAGAGGACTCGCTCCACTGCATGTCCCAGCTGAGGAAGATTCTAGTGAGCTAAGAGCAGGGCTGTTGGGTAATAACTCTAATATGTCACGTTCTCTTGACTGATCGGTGATCGTTACTCATCTGCCAAACGGTTTCTGTAGTTGTCGATTTATGATGCAGAGATTTAATAAAAATATTTTGCTTATAATTTTTGTTTATTGTTTGATTATTTTTAATAATAAGTACTACATTTTATTTAATGGCGCCTTTCAAAACACTCAAAGTTGCTTTACAATAGAAAATGGGACCTGTAGATACCATATTATCACGATACCTACAGTAGGTGCAGATTCGATTTGTTATCACAATTTTATAAATATCCTGATTTGATGTTACATTTTCTTTTTTAGATTTTGTTACAATTTTAAACAAACTTGGCAAAAAGTCTGCTCGTACCACACAAGATTCTGTGCTGCCTGCCAATGTGTTGGTAGTTTACAGTGCACCACCTGTAGGATTATAGAGGAATTTTAATCCTCTATAATCATTTTAATCGCCTCAAATGCAATTGTATATATAAATTCCAAAAAAAAAAATTATTCATTTTGGAGTCAGTATGGCGATGCATTATTTGCCTCGCAAAAGAATTGGAATACGTAAATGAATCGTTTTTTGTTTTTTTTCCTCCTCCATCATTTACAATGTATAAAGGAATGGCAAGATAAAAGCAAAACATAATAACCCAAATATAAAGTAAAAAACAATACTTTTAACTTGGCAAATGCATTCAGAGTGAGTAGACCAGCTTAAAAAAGAGGTCTTGAAGAGCAGTTTAAAAATGAGTAATAGAGCCAAGTGATAAATATACTTTGGGAATACAAATTAGTTGCTTTTACCAGGATCTGTCACTTCTGTCACAACAGGACACTTCATTTGTTCTTCATGAAATCAATTCACTACATTTTTAATGAAACGTACCAGACAGGGTCAGCTATAACTATTCCACAGTTTAACCAAAATGTGACATGAAACAGTGAGGAGCATGAACAAACTGCACAGAACGCAGACAGAGTGATTGCATGACTGCAGTTTATTTCTAGGACTTGATGCTTCTCTTAATTTGCACTGATGGAAAAAAAAAAAAAGGCACCTGATTCAGGGGTTAGCACTGTCGCCTTACACCTCCAGGGTCCGGGTTCGATTCTGTGTGCATGGAGTTTGCATGTTCTTCCCATGCTTGGTCGGTTTCCTCCCACAGTCCAAAGACATGCTCCTTAGGCTTCTTGGTGTTTCCAAATTACCCAAAGTGTGTGAGTGAGCATGTGTGTGTTTGTGAGCTGCGATGGATTGGCACCCCTCGTGTACACCTCGTGCCCTAAGTCTCCTGGGATAGGCTCCAGGCCCCCTACGACCCTGTATACAGAATAAAGCAGTATAGACAATGAGAGAGAGTGAGTGAGTGACCTCAAAATGCAAAATGACCTCAAGGTGAATTGTCTGTAAAGGTAAATAAAGCACAATGAA
Source organism: Clarias pachynema (assembly GCA_030014365.1). Lineage (NCBI taxonomy): Eukaryota > Metazoa > Chordata > Actinopteri > Siluriformes > Clariidae > Clarias > Clarias pachynema. The sequence goes on along the minus strand of JAQMYL010000023.1, from coordinate 19,694,196 downwards.
ATGTCTAAAAAAAAATTTAAAAAAAATTTTTAAAGAGTAAATCCACCAGCAGAATGCAGCCATAAAATGCAAAATGCCACCTGAGGGACCCTTTAAATCCATCACTAATATTATAGAGAGGTTTCAATCTTGTGAATTTGCCTCAAAGGATGTATTACTCTAGTCCTGTTGATTTTGCTAGGTTTCATTATAAGGTTTGAATGCAATAGCTTACACAGCCAGTAGATGGCGATCTTACTACAAATCTGCTGGATGGACACATAAATGTTTTTAAGCATTATGTTTTTGCATATAATTTTCAATAAAGCATATTTGGTACCTAGAATGTGTAAAATATGTTTAAAGTCAGGGAAAGACATTAAACTTACTATGGAGCAATAAATCTCTGTGTCTCAAAGAAGGAAAAGTTCAAAATATGTTCATGATGTTCGTGTAAATTAGTTTTTTCTCCAAAATATCCATTGGCACAATAAAATCTAGTAATGCTTTCTTAAAATCCAGAGCAATAAACAGCAACCGATCATATTTGTACACTGTTGTACAGTATTGGTCTAAAAGATGACATTTGTTTAAATAAAGCAGTTTAAAATTAAGGAAGGATGCAGTAGACCTCAATCAGCCCAGGTATGAGATACACTGCAAATAAGAAAAGTCCTAATTTTACAGAAAATAACTTAAAAATTTGATAGTAGTTTTCCTTTAAAAAAATAAATAAAATAAAAAAACTACATAGAAATCTCTGTAAAATTACAGACATTATCTGTAAATTTTTAAGTCGACTGTTTTTTTAAGTATTTTTTCAATACCAGAAAAAAAATCACATTTTTATCAGTAAAAATACTGTATTATTTTTACTGTGTTTTTTCTGTTAATGTAAATTACGTACAACTTTATATAAAATTACAATAATACATCGTAATTGAATATGAAACACATTAGATAAAGGTTAATGTCCAAACTAAAAACTTTCTTACATTTTTACATCAAACATTGAACATGGGAGAAGATCCAGTAGAGAGACAAGTCCATCACTAATAAGTACAGAGTGCAATATAAGACTACTTTGAGTCTTTTCATGGTGATTTAAAAATTAACTCCTTCAACCTTGGATCATTTTGAGTCCAATTTATTACTGTGTAGAGATCTTTTCTGTATTGTCTCACTTATAACCTTTAAGAGCCTGTCAGTGGTGAAAATAAGTTGTTTACACTGATGTACAAGTTTGTTCTGTTGGATTCAATTGCATAGCATTTTTGTGAATGCTGGTTGTAGCGTTCAAACTTGATACTGAACTGATACATACAAAAAAAAAAGGGCCCCAGTTGAAAAGTTCTTGAGTTTCCCTTTAACATATCTAGTATTAAATATGATTTCGAGTATTTTATTAATTTGTTCCTCGGGCAACAGAGAAAAAGATTAACTTTTTCTTTTGAATCTAAGATCTTAATGTGTTCTTTTCTTCTCTCTTCCAATCCACCCTACTGCACCAAGGATCCAGTTGTGTACTGCCTGTTTGGGAGAGGGTCTTTCTTGGATACACTGGACCGTCCATTTTGCTATTTTGGTATGTTTTAGATTTGACTTACTTGCACTAACGCATTAGGATTCTGAACTAAAAGGTAAAGTTATTTGTACACATACATTATATAAGAACTATAGAGTAAAAAAGGGGACCAAATTGTACTTTCCAATCCAACTTTAATTGGAACATTGGGAATCTTGTTTGAAATTCTTCATTTCTTCATAGGTTTTTAGTCAAGGATATTTCACAGAAATGTTTCAGTTTGGGAGAAAGAATGTTCCACTGTTATAGCACAATAGTCTAAATATTTCATTCTGTTTTTCATTTTAGGATTTTACTGTAAAATAAAATTGAACTTCTTTTTATTGTATTTTGCTTGAGTTTGTGTTAACACTTTATTGAACATGTGTGTTCTTAGGAATTTATGAAATTTGTGAAATAACAGGGTTTTTTGTGTTATTGCTTTATTTGAAGATGTATTTTACATTTTTTTGCCAGTCATTTGGCCGTTTTTTTACGCTTTTTTTTTTTTACAGTGAATAAACAATGTGGGGGTTTTTTTTGATAGATTATATGGAGAAAAGTATTTGTCCAAACCTGTTAATTATTGAATTCAGGTGTTTCAATCAATCACGCCCGTTATCCCCAGTAAAGGGCGATCTTAATGCTATACTTTTATGCAATTTTGTGGCAACAGTTTGGTGAAGGTCCTTTTCTATTCTAACATGACTCCCCCAGTGTACAAAGTGAGAACTATAAGGACATGGCCTCAACCCCATCGAGCAGCTTTGGGATGAACTGTAACGGAGATTGTGAGCCAGGCCTTCTCATCCAAAGTCAGTGCCTGACCTCATAAATGCTCTACAGAATGAATGGGCATGAATTCTTACAGAAACACTCCAACATCTTGTGGACAGCCTTCCAAGAAGAGTGGAAGATTTTATACCTGCAAAAGGATGACCAACTCCATATTATAGTTTTTATATGGCATTGCATACTTTTGTCCATATAGTGTATATTCAGATTGTTACCTGAATTCAGAACATTAGGGTCAGCCAGGGGTTAAGGGCCTTGATCAAGGACCCAATCAGGGATGCTGGGGCTTGAACATTTCATCAATAACCTAGATCTTTAACCACTGAGCCTATGACCACTGCACAAATCCTTGTGTTAACGTAGATGTGGTTTTGAAATCTATTAAGTCTGATAGACTTGCCTTAGACTGAGCTGCAAAGTTAGTGAGCCCAGTGAAATGGCAGCATCTCTCTTTTAGATCATAAACATGATCATATGACCTAGCTGAAATATAGACAAACAATCTTAAATACATTAGTTCCCCTCAAACTAACCTACACACAACTTTCTTTTAATAAATAACATGTCAAGAAGAAATTGTGTAATATTTTTTATTTCCATTAGAAAAATAAACAATAATAACAATAGCAGGAAAATCCGCCTACCAGTTAGTCCTGTACTATAGGCCGTGTGATTTAGGACACATCCCATGGTTTAAGCAGGTGTTCCTTGTGTCCCCACTTTTTCACCCCATGTCACTCTAACCCATCCCCCGCCCCTTTCCGTGTCCCGTCTCTCTTTTGTGTTCATAAAAGTCCCGAGTGTCGCCTTTCTTTTCTCACACACACTCACACACACACACACACACACACACTGCTCAACCTGCAGCTTTAAAACCCTCCACCGACTCCAGCATCGCATCCAAGAGCTTTAAAGCGTAAACAAGATGCTGTGGAAATCCCGCACCAAGACGGATCCCTATTGCGCACAGGTAAGCAAGCAGCCAGCTCATTCCATCATAGACTTATTGATACATCTGTGTTGATCAAGTGTCCAAGGAAACGGGGTAATAGTACCATGCATTTGTGAAGACAAACATAGGGTTTTCCAAAAGTTTCCAAAAGCTTACAGTATAAGACAAATTAACACTCTCTCTAGACAATTTCATCCTGAAATCCTGAATTAAAAATGTAAAATGTATAATATAACAAAGTATGAAAATATTTTATGGAACGCATTTCCCTCTATGTTTTGAGACTTTTGGGACACCCTTTAAAATGATCATAACTTTTATATATGTGATAAGTTATTATAGAGGTTATAGCATTGGCACTTAAAAAAAATATATTAGCCTTATAATATATAATTAGGCAAGATCTCAGAATAAAAACTATAGATTGTGCAAAAATATTTGTGCCTATTTATGAGCATGCATCTATATGAAGAGAATAATACCTAACATCCTTTATTTTATTTGCTTTTAAATAGAATAACATTTACAAGTCTTAAAATCTTAATCCGTTTAATACATAATTAGTAAATACAGTTTAAAAAATGCATAAATGTCCCTTTAAGGTGGTCCACACGACCCCTCCCCCGTATAGTACACCCAGCTGTGGTGAAGCTATAAGAGCGCACACTGCGCACAGTCCTGGAGAGCTGAACATTTGCGCACGAACACACACACACACACACACGCAAAGAGCACTTATAACACCGGCACTTCGGACACACATAGGCCTGTCTGTATGGATCTAGCACGTAAATGAGTGCGTGAACTCATCTGATTGTTCGTTTGCGAGGATCCTGTAAGTGGACAGAGAGCCAACTTTCACCGCCGACCCACTTTGGCATCCACATGTTAGTGCACACCTACTCAGCGATGGTGAGTCGAGCAGAAACTATAGCTGTGCATATACTATTATATAATCACTTAAAGTGCAGATGATGCGTTGGATTTGCTTTATTCTACGGCGTTTGTCATTGCCATGTAGTGCGTAAAAACGGAGGACCTGAGCTTTTACGCCGGATTAATGTACAGATGTTTTCAGTTTGAAAATACGCTCATATCGGGTTAACATATTTACATTTACATTTACATTTAGGCATTTGGCAGAAGCTCTTATCCAGAGCGACTTACAAAAAACACATTAGCTTTGGAAAAATCAACTGACAATCACTCAGAAATGTTTGCAGGAGAAAGTAGGTTATTAAAGAGAGATTGTTATAGCCCGTTAATTGTAATTAACGCATGCGTGGTATAGTTCCAGGAGGATATTTGGAAACAGTTCATGATTTATATCACAAAATGAATTCGTGCTCACAGATCACAGGTCGCAAGATTGATTTTACTCTGACAGGATTTATTTGGCTCTGGCTGAAAGCGTCCTGAGCTATTGCGCAGGGCTGTAACACTGTTTCATTATGGATCTGTGATTGTTAAAAATAAAATGAGAGGAAGATTTTGCTTATTTAATTTCTCATTTAAAAAAAAGAGCAGAATAAGTCGTGTTTATTTAAACTGAAAACACTGAAACACCTGCTGCATTATAATGCAAATGATGATGGTATTTCTATCTTGTTGCTGTTTTGTAAAAAGACCTGAAATTTAAAGTGTAAAGAGTGTGTAAGTCAAATTAGGATCTCCCAACGTGCCATTTTTTAAAATTTAATTTAATTTTAGAATTATTTATTTTCTTTAAAAACAAAAAAAAAGGATATCTAATGGGTGTAAATACAGCTAAACAACTCAAAACTCTCCAAAGTCTCCTTAGGGTAAATTAACACTTTTTAGGAAATTATCTTCGAAAATTGTAACACTTTTTTGATACTTGATACTATAGTTATTGTTTGTTTGTTTTTTTAGTCTTTGAAAGTGCATTTGACAAAAAAAAGAAAATATTGATAACATCATACTCATGCATACAACACAAAGGTAGTTTAAAGGACAGCAGAGCTATTCCATGCGTAACACCAGATGTGTGTAAAAAAAAGAGTCAGTCAAGAGTGTTAGAGACGTCCCTGTGTGTGCTTACAAAGAAATGGCAGATGATGTCGAAGATCATGCAAAGGTTTTGTGCTTTATAAAAGTTATTCATTTCCACAATGCATGGCGACTTTCGGGACACCCTGTAGATAAAATTACTTTATGGGTGTAACCTGGGTATTGTAGCGTTTCCTTGAAAACTAGGACATTAAATTAAAATGTTCTCATTGAAATTATGGATTTTTAGCAAGTATTGATAGTAATTGCATTTTAAACACATTTGCAGCCAGACTTTTTCATGGATTCTTTTGAATACACAATTCGAACACGATCTTAAACATTTTCTACGTTCCGCAAGAATTAAACTTCACGATGCTGATGTTTGTTTGGTTGTTTAGGAGCGCGCGGATGGGCTCTCGGGCTCCTCACCGAGACTCTCTCAGCTCTGCTCCCTCAATCAGTCGGCTTACTCTGCGGCCCCTCCGCTGTGCCACACCCCGGCCTCGGACTTCCAGCCGCCGTACTTCCCTCCTCCGTATCCGCAGGCGTCGCTCTCCTACTCGCAGGCTCAGGACTCAGGATACCCGCACCTGGCCGACCCGTACCAGTCCATCAGCTCCCTGCATCAGCACCAGCAAGCCGCCTGGCACCCGCCCCGGGGCCGCAACCCTGAGGACGCGGGAGTCCTACCGCAGCCGCACCGCGCGCTGAGCCTCGAGCCCAGGCGGGACTACCCCGGTGTTCCCCGGCTCCTGCACGCGCTCGGTGAGGGAGTGGGCCCAGGCGCACTGGGAGACGTGGCGCTCGGTGTGCACGCGGGTCAGCACGGCACCGAGGATCTGCAGGCAAGTCTTCACACAACACACTCAGTGCATCATGCAGGAAATCGAACACCCACCAATCCCACCGGAATCCAGGAGTATTTCGATCATTTCTGTAAAATCTTTCCCATGAGCAACTTTTGCTTAGTCTGCGTAACACTGAACATTTACACTATCTGGACAGATTCCCAACAAAATAAATTACACAAACATTAAATATAAGAATGCTGTGAGTGATGTTTAGCAAATTCAGATATAATGTTTCATTTTTTTTTCATATTTCATATTTCATGTTTCATATTAAGACTTAATTAAGACTTGGGATTAATACTTTCACTTTTTTATATACAGTGGTCACATTTTACTTCCATAATCACACAGTTCTTCAATAATTACTTCCATAATCACACATTACATTAATAATCAAATAAAACTTCCATAATCAATAACAATACCAAAACAAACGGTACTTCCATAATCATATTTTACCAACGTAATCACATATTACTTAAATAATTGCTCCTACAATCATATAATCACGCATTACTTTAATTACTCCCATAATCACACAATTTTTTTATAATCATAATCACATAAAACGCATATAACCATGCAGTACTTTCATAATCGCATATTATTACAATATAATAACACCACTCTAATCACACAATACAAACTAATTACTCCTATAATCATATGCTATTTTTATAATTGCTCTCAATTATTCACGCATTACTCCAATAATCACCAATAATAACATATTTCTCCCTTAAGTATACTTTACTCCCGTAATTACTCTTATAATCACGTATAACATGCATAATCGTTCCCATAATTAATCACATTACTTCAATTAATACCATAATCACAGAGTTCTTTTTATAATCATAATCATATAAAACTTATATAATCAGGAAATACTTTCATAATCGCACATTATTCCCATAACAACACCACTCAATACAACCTAATTAATCCTATCATCACGGATGACTTTCATAATTACCGCACAATTATTCGCACATTACTCAAATAATCACCAATCATCACATATTACTCCTATAATCACACATTGCATTCATAATCACACATCACACCTATAATCACTCTCATAATTATTCACACATTACTTTCATTACTCCTATAATCGTACAGTTCTTACATAATCACATAAAAGTCCAATAAAACACATATAATCATGTAATAGTTTCATAATCGTATATGATTGCAATATAGTAACATCACTCTAAGCACGCAGTTCTTAGTACCTAATTACTATTATAATCACGTACTACTTTCATAATTACTCTCACAATTATTCACATATTATTCCCAGAATTAGAATTACTGTTATAATCACACATTACTTCCATAATCACATTGCATATCCCTACACATTCTAGGGGAAACAAAACACTAAATTAAATGATCAAATTGCGATTTTTTTTTAAAACTATAGTGATTTTTTAAATTATTGATTTAATAAGTGTAGACTCGGCGTAAAACTGTAGGCGCACAATTAAATTTTAATCCAACGTAGCTTATTAATTGATTATTGACTAATCATTTATATTTTAATAGTAATTACATGTTTTGAGTTTGTTATACAAAAGAAAGTAAAAAGAGCCAGAACTTGTAAATAGATTTAATAGGCTAATTGTTGTTTTTTTTATTTTGTAAAGCGATTGAACAGAAACAACGTTGCAATTTGTAAACATACGGGATAAAAGTGTTACATATTGTTACATGTAAACAATAAACAATAGGACAGTTAGATCGATATGAACAGGAAAAGGTTTTATTTAGTCGGGTTTATTCATCCACAGGGCTGTAAAATCCCGACTTTTCCCGACTCGGCGGTGTCGGTGGTTTTGAGCAGGTGCAGGATCAAACTGCTCTCAATGACTTTCTGTTTGACAACTGAGCGCAACCAATCGATTTATTTAAGCAGTTCAGGTCAACAAAAAGGTTTTTTGTTTTGTTTTTGTCTTCGCGTGAGACTATTTTAATGCGCAACACAAGAACGCGTTTTTAATTTTGCAAAACCCTCAGCAAAAATGCAGACTGGAAAACGAGTTTCTCACATTACGACTGAGAACTACTTTATATTATAATTATATAAATAACAAATACAATTTGTTTATTGGAACAAGGAATTAATAACCACAAATCAATAAATGACGCAGAGAATTTGGCAATATTTCAAAATAGGCAACCGTATGATTACTTTTTATTTGCACTATGTTTTTCTTTCCTATCTATTCTAAACATAATTTTAGTATTAAGTATTTAATTTAAAAAGCAATGTGTCGACATTAAATAAAATCTGAGCTTTTCCTATGGCTTTATCTTGGTTTTTCTATTGCCTAATTAACAAGGAGAACTCACCCTTGAAGCATATATAATCACAATTGACTTGCAGATTTAATTTCTTTATTTTACCTAATTAAATTAAGTTAATTTCTCCCCACATAGGAAACTCAGATTCCATGTTATTTAAAAAAAAAAAAAAAAAAAAAAAGGATTCAAACTAATTCAAACATTAGCTACTTATTGTTTTTGTAAATGCACAAATGTATTAATTCAAATCCTTAATTTCTTCAACAGGGCATGGAGGAAACATCATCTCTGGGAATCTTGGATCATTCTGTGATCAAGAAAGGTAAGAAACTGTTGTTTGTTGAGGATAAGTAGAAATAGAAATCATAAGATTTCCACGCTCAGATATTTACAGATTAAAACACGTGTGCGCGCGCGCACACACACACACACACACACACACAGTCCCCACCAAAAAATAATTCAGCAGTGTCGTTTCATGTGAAGTCAAGAAATCATCCAAGGCTCAGTTCACCCTTAAGGCAGTAAGTCTTAATGAACTGTTCATGGTCATATGAGAGGAAAAAAGAGGGATTAGAAACCAGCTCAGGGGAGGAGGAGGGGTGATGAAGAAGAGTTATGAAGAATTCACAGTGTGATCTTTCCACTGAAATACCGAGAAATTGGATTTTTATAGGTCATGCAGACACTCAGGCTCTATGTGCTCTCAGAAGTTTCCAAGCTCTGCAGCTATCATGTATTTTACACAAATGCCATCTTAACTCACACGTTTTTGTGGATCGGTTACTGAGCACTCTCAGGGGTTTAGCAGATTCTCGGGGGGGATAAGAAGCTCTAAAGCTCGTATGAATAAACGGAAGGTGTGCAGAGCACTTATAGACATGCACACGCGCACACACACACACACACACACACTGCTTATGTTGGCTATCACAGCAGGGTGAGACACAGAGGCACACACAGGACACCAACACCCAGAGAGAATAAATACTGTACACCATGCTGCATGTATAAAATATAATTTTGCAGCCAAGGGCCCTATTTTTAAATGCAAAAGAAATTCCAAAAACCCCTTCAGCATGCATTTTTTTAAAAATGAACACAGTCCAACTTGTCAAATATTAGGCTTGTTATTTAAATATTTAGTATAATATGTTGGCTGTTTAAATAAAAGACATTAGGTTTAAGTTTAAGGACTTAGTTGTTTAAGATTTGGATTAAACCCATTCAATTCAAGTGATCTATCAAACAGGTCAATAACTTCAGCCTACATATAATATATTATACTGTTTATGTTGGTAATGGTGGGTTAAGACTTCTACGATATAACAGAATAAAAAATATATAGTTTTGACAGACCCCCAGGCCAGATGTTACATACCTCTGCGCATTCCTGGACCCCACTTTTTGCCGCTTTTGTACACTTTCAAAATATATTTTGTTTTGTTTTGTTTTTTTGCATCGTTAATGGTTGCAAAACATTTTAAACAAACAATGGTTGCTAACATTTTAAAGAGGTTCAATAGTTTTGAAAGAGAAACCCTTCCTTCTGTAAGGGCATCCTTAGAGAGTCGATCCAAAGAAGCCATTTTTGAAGTTTTATAGCATCATGTTTAAAAAAGACAATGGTTTATAATTCAGGCACCGATATACTGTAGTATGCCATCAAAACTGGAGTTAGAAGCAGGTGGATTTTGGGGGATCATTACTGAGTGGTGAATATTAAACTGCTAGAAAAAAAATGTCACATCTAAGAATTGTCTAGGTCTTTTTTTTATATAAAAGAGGCTTCCAAGGAGAACTGCTTTAGAAAGCACAGAGTGCTTCATGATTCAATGTATCCCTAAATTTCTCAGAACGTCATATATTTTTATATGTTCATTATTGTTATTATTTTGCAAAATTGTTCTTGCTGTTTGTTGGCTTCAAAAATATAATTAAAGTACATTTTAAATGCCTGTTTTTTTTTTTCGATGCTTGATATATCTGTGAAAAGGATTGTAGCCATGGTAGGATGCAGGACACAGAAAAATTCTGTGCAGACTAATTCAGTTATTTAAAGGCATTGCAGGGGGTCAATTTAAAAGTCCATATGACTGACATCATCTTCCAAAAGCACTGGAATGGAGTTTAAAACCTTGAAGCCTACGTATTTTTAGCAAGAAACTCCTAGCTTGGAGAATATTTATTAATAATGCACCAAATTATTGCGCAATTGCATGAAATGTTTAATAGTTGCTAATAATTACCTGTTTAAGTTCAACTAAAAGAATGTAGAGACATTAGTGTCTTCATTAGATGCTTCTACTGTCACTTTTCATTACCTCCTTCTACATTTTCCATACCAGCATGAGGAATAATGGAGGAGGCAGGACTTTGAGTTGCATCTAATGTCTCCTCTCACTGTCTCTGTCTCTCTCTAGTTCCTGTCCCATCCAAGCTGAATGGCTCGGCTCTGTCTGTCCTGTCATTCGGTAAGGACAGTTTGGGTCTCGGCGGCGTGTCCAATTCTGCTGAGGTCTTCTGCTCGGTGCCTGGACGTCTGTCCCTCCTCAGCTCTACGTCCAAGTACAAGGTGACAGTAGGGGAAGTCCAGAGGAGGCTGTCTCCTCCTGAGTGTCTCAACGCCTCGTTGCTGGGAGGAGTGCTGCGGAGGTGAGCGGGGCAACAGCGTAGAGAGATCATCAGATATTAAAAAGAAATGGATATAGAGATGAAATCACAACAGTTTATACGGATAATCTCACTAAACAGCCGAGAGTCTTTTAGTACAGATAGATCTTGGTTATGTACATCACTTGAAAACAAATCAGTGAGGACAGTTAAAGTAAAATCCATCATACAACTGTGACAGGGAGGTTACGTTTATAAATGTAAATGTTATTTGCCACATACACAGCCATACACAGTACGATACGCAGTGAAAGGCTAATACGACCGCCTGTGACCTAAAATTTAAAATAGAGTATTCAAATAAAGAAATAAAATAGGAAATAAGAAAAAATGATACAAGTATAGAAAAACTTTAAATAAAATTTACAATATGTCCATATGTTAAAAACATTTGTCGATCATGTGTTATTTAAATATTTGTAAATCTATCAATAATTTCCTGAATTGCTCTAATTATATTTATATGCAGAATTTTTGTCCAGCTGTACAAAAATTCATTATATACATTATATTCTTTAATGATTCAACTTCAACACTTTTTATTTTCGCATTTTGCATCTATTACCTTATTACACCAAAAAGTCATTTGCTTGATTATTAAAGGTTAATCTGGGGGAAATTAGGCTATAAACTAGACAGAGGTGAACCGGTCAGAGATGCTAATGAGAGCATGTCAGCAGTGTTAAGCATCTCTTTGTCTCCTTCCTCAGAGCAAAGTCAAAGAATGGCGGCCGCTGCCTCCGTGAGCGTCTGGAGAAGATCGGACTCAACCTCCCTGCCGGACGCCGCAAGGCAGCTAACGTCACACTCCTCACAGCCTTAGTTGAAGGTACACACACACACACACACACACACACACACAACAAATATAAAGACATTAAATAGACAGAATGAAATTTAAAAAATAATAATATTCACTTTTTAACTACTACTAACAAATGACATCACTGATTACATTCCAAGCTTTAGTCTAATCTAAATGATCCGTCTTTAAGGTGAGGCGGTGCACCTGGCGCGGGACTTTGGCTACATGTGTGAGACGGAGTTCCCGGCGAGGGCGACTGCAGAGTACTTATGCAGGCAGAGCGACCCAGACCAGCTACCCACACGGCGAAGCATGCTGCTGGCCACCAAGTGAGTCCCAGTCTTATCTCAGGTTTTTAACATCACCAGGACTCCTATAATGTACTATATGCTGTATAAATGTACTATATATTTATTATATATTTAATAATACAACTAAATCAAGGTTTGGAACCTTGATGATGCGAGTTCTTCCTCTTGTAACATTCTGATCCTAACATCGGAACGATCCAAATATTTTGTGCTGTGCAGCAGCAAATCCGAATCCAAATCCAGGCCTCAGGATTCTCTCTCTGTTCCCAGCACAGCTGAGGCAGCGTGATCATTAGCTGACGAGCTGATGAGGGTTATCCTCTCCAGAACTTCATTTTATAAACTACTGACATAATCACTGCATGTGAGAATACACTCATGCAAGAAAAAAAACAAGTGTTCAATAGTTTTTGCATTAAAAAATTAAATTCTGCAGATTATATGTTATATGCTCTCACTCAGAGTAGGTTAAGAGTAGTGCTTTATTACACACTTTATACTACTTAACCCTCTCAAGGCAGGCGTTGCTGATTTGCACCAGTTAAAAACTAAATACCTTATTAGTACTTACTTACTACCCAGATAAATATTTTATGAGGTTTTTTTTACTCAGGAGTACCACTGCAGGACTTGGTTGTCCTTTAGCAACAAAAACTTAATTTGAGCCTGAAAGGGTTAAATAGAAAAAGGTGAAAATTCTCTTGCTTTTTTAAACTATTCAAATCTTAGTCAATAGCATATGTAGGTCAGAAGTGTTAATATTTTAAATACAAATATCAATTGACTATTTAATCACTGATATTCAGGTATTCATTCATGCATTTCTTGTTTTCTCTGCTTTAAAAATCTGAATGTCACGCAAGACTTTTTTATCTCCTTCGTTTCAGTTCAATCGAATCCTATTTGCTAAATGTTCAATAAACAGGTATAATACTGTATAATCACACAGTCGTACATACAGTGTAGCATAGTGTCTCTGTATATGAAGATGTACTACACTGTATATAACACAAAGTCCCTGAAGTCCTGCATCACAGGGGAACAAGAAAAAGCAGCAAAACAAAAACAACTTGAACAACCAGTTTTCTCAATACACAAATTTACATGTAATAACCATCGATAAACACATGGTTAATGATGTCATGAGTCATGTTATGAAAAAGAAAAACTTGTACAAATATTTTACTACATACCGTACAGTTGTGTTTAAAGTGTCATAAATGGCATGGGTTCAATCTGAGCTCTTTTTCTGCATTGAGCAACAAGTTGAATCATTTAACAGATACATTATAATATATATATCAATTTATGCCTGTGGAGAGAAAAGGCCAATCCATCCGTTTCGATCCCACAGACAAGCCAATGTAGCACAAATAAAAGCTGAATAAAAGTCAAACCTGATCACTAGAGAAGGGTATCAGAGAACCCAGTGTCTCATAGCTTGCTGTTTCTGGGGCTCAGCAGGCAAAGGGTACAAGGTGGTTACAAACTTTGCCTCCAAATTCCCTTCATTTCAATCTGACCGAGGATGAATGGGATGCTCCAGACAAACAAGTCTGCTCCATGAAGTTCCCACCCGCAACAAACAGCACCCAAAGGATCTTCTGCTAACATCTTGGTGTAGGACATTACAGCACACCACCAGATGTTCTGGTGGGGGACCTGAAACCTGGGTGGTTGATCAGAGTATACAGTAGGGCCCAAGGTTTAGTAAACCCTTCCCTGCTTGGTGCACTAACCTTCATTTTCTCCTTGTCCTCAGGGAGATCTGCAAAGAGTTTGTTGACCTCATGTCCCAGGACAGGTCGCCGCTGGGTGCGAGTCGGCCCACGCCGTGCCTGGAGCCCGGGGTTCAAGGCAGCCTGACCCACTTCAGCCTGCTCACCCATGGCTTTGGCACCCCAGCCATCTGCGCCGCACTCTGCGCCTTCCAGAGCTACCTGCTGGAGGCCGTCAAAGTGCTGGACAAAGCCGAAGGAGGTGGCAAAGGCCACCAGGAGAAAGACCTCAAACACTGCAAATGAAGCAGTCGACCATATCTGGCAACATCTTAAAGACAGAGACTGAGCTCTTCCCCAGACCTTGGGAGAAAGAAAAAGAGAGAGAGAGAGAGACTGTGTGTGTGTGTGTGTGTGTGTTTGTGTGTGTGTGTGTGTGTGTGTGTGTGTATTTATGTGTGTGGGCGTGTGTGTGCTTGATATCCAGATCTGAGTGAATCAGCTGCTGGATTTGATTCAACCTCTGTGTTACAGGAGCAATTAGGATATGATGTCCTCGAGAGAGAGAGAATCATAGGCGTCTCACTCTTCCTGATCGTGAGGCGGACATTCACAACAGCTCCCCTGTGCACTCGTCCTGAGAATAAATAAAGAAATAAAGAAATAAAAGAGCCACAGGAAGTGTGAAGGGCAGCTAGAGAGGGCGCACGGGAGGATTTGTTAAAAAGCAATGCAAATATTGTCTTTTTGTACTCCCTACTGTATGTTTATTACCCATGTTATCTTTATTATTATTACTGTTATTAATGTATTTCAAGCTAAATGTAATATATTATTAAAACAAAATAATGGATTGTGTCTGGTTCATACCTCTGGTGTTAATTCCTTATTTGACCTTGACGTATTATGTTTGGTATAATTTAAAATATTTTATGTTTAATATATAGTTAATCTTATTATTTAATCTTAATCTTATTCTTACTATATATTTTTCCCCATAAACATTTTACTTAAATCATATTCAAAGATGCGTCAAGAATCTTACGATATTACGATAACTCTGAATATAACTTCAGCTTCATCACAAGAAAGCTGAAATCTTTACTTATGAATTCATGTCCTGCTTATACATACTGGTGGCTGCTTATACGTACTGAATATTCTTTTGCATGTTTAAGATAAGCTCACAGTTGATGTTGTATAGAAGTTATTTTCGGTAATCCTCTCCATCATTACATGGGTGCAATCCAAACGTTTTGACGTCAAAGTGTTAAAAATCAGATCGCACCAAAAGGTTGCAGGTTCTCAGCAGGTAATCCAGAAGGTAGCAGGAAACCTCCAGGATGATCGCAAGCACAAGTAACTAATCTCAGAGTAGCTAATCCCCCTCCAGTCCTTCTCTCACTCCATCTGCCACTCTACCTTTCTTCATCTGCTCAGGGGCACTACACCTCCATACCTGCCCCCCTACCAGCTCACACGCCCCGAGTGTCAATTCCCTGATCCTCTCTCTCTCTCTCTCTCTCTCTCTCTTTTTCTCTGATACACGGAGACGCTATTCAGCGTCTCTGTGCCTGCAGGCGAACATATGCTCCTCTTCCCTGCAGATTCCGGGTATGTTCAGAGGGGATTGTTTAATGTTTATTAATCTCACCTATCTGCAGAGGGAAGATATGCACACCCACACACACACACACACACACACACACATACGAGCACGCTCATAAATAAAGCAGAGAACAAAAATACTTTCTCTGCACAAGGTGAGAAACAGCAGCACATTTTAAAAAAAAAAGTGCTTTATTATTTGTATTTTTTTTTTTCATTATTTTTGTCACAGGTAAATTTAAACTCTTTGAAATGCAGGAACTTAATTCAAGATGGATGAAGTCCAAACTGAGATTTCAAAACTGGAGTTGACTGAAATTTCATTTTCTTGGGTACACACACATCCTCAGGTGTTGGAAACGTAACTAAAGGAGCTGATGGTTTTTGTTTGCAAGAACTACATTTAGAAAAACTATTGAGCATTTAAAGCTGTTTGTAGACATGTTGAACTAATATATATATTATTATTGTCAAGAGCACCATGATGATGAAACTGTCTCTCATGAAGACCTTCCCAAAAAAAACAAAAAAAAACTGACCTCTGCTGTAGAGGAGACGTTCATTTAGAGTCACCAGCCTCAGAAATCACCAATTAACAACCAGCACCTCAGATTAGAGCCGTTATGAAGCTTTACAGAGCAGAAGCAGCAGATATACATCTCAATATCAACTGTTCAAAGGAGATTATTGTGGATTTTGGATAAACGCCTTCAGTATTGTTTTACAGTGTAGAAAGAAATAAAGATCAGGAACGACCATGGAATTAGTAGGGTATACAAACTTTTGTCTGATAGTGTATATATTCCAAAATATAAGCAAAGATGTTTTAGGTAATGGCAGGAGACTGTCCAGGCCGGAGTTAATCAGCTGTATGCTTGGGGTCGCTGTTTTTTTATTTTTTATTTTTATTCTGCCCAGATTCAATTAAAATTCTCCTCTCATTAATCCTGATGTTTATTAATTAATTAACGTTTACTGACTTGATTAATGTTAACTTAAAAGATGTGGAATGCAATGTATAAATAAATAAAAAAAACAGGAAAGACCATAGAATTAGACATGTCCAGATGTTTCCCTGGTAGTGTATATGTAGTCATGTTCAAAGGTTTTTACCCCCTTATAAATCCTGTAAAAGAAGTAAGGGTGTTGCAAAGCTTTTTTGGGGGAGGGGCTTATTCCTGTTACATAATTAATAGCGCAGTGAAAAAAATTATATTGTTCCTTGACTAAGGTTGGTTTTGCCCAAATACTGAAACCCACTACGA
Source organism: Clarias pachynema (assembly GCA_030014365.1). Lineage (NCBI taxonomy): Eukaryota > Metazoa > Chordata > Actinopteri > Siluriformes > Clariidae > Clarias > Clarias pachynema. The sequence continues at coordinate 19,677,352 of JAQMYL010000023.1, read as the reverse complement.
TCAGATAATTTTCATTGTTTTACACACACATACAGTGGGGCAAAAAAGTATTTAGTCAGCCACCAATTGTGCAAGTTCTCCCACTTAAAAAGATGAGAGAGGC
>JAQMYL010000023.1:19660025-19677046 GCA_030014365.1 Clarias pachynema | reverse complement strand
ATCCTACAATGTGATTTTCTGGATTTTTTTTTCTTATTTTGTCTCTCATAGTTGAGGTATACCTATGATGAAAATTATAGGACTCGCTCATCTTAATAAGTGGGAGAACTTGCACAATTGGTGGCTGACTAAATACTTTTTTGCCCCACTCTATATACAGTTCATACACATCCATATATATTATAACTGCTATCATTGCATCATCTGTACTTGGTCACGTCTAGCCTGGAGTCTAGCCCAGGGAATTCGCTATACTCAGAACAGGGTGCCAGCTCATGGCAGGGCACACAAGTATACACACTAATTGCCAATTAGCCTACTCTGCATGTCTTTGTACTGAGGGAGGAAACTCACCAAGCAAACTAGGAGCATGGACACTCCCCGCACAACGATCCTCAACCCTTGAGGTGCAAGGCTACAGTGCTGACCATTTACATTTTAAAATTAGAAAAACATAAAACTACCAATTCTACTCATGTGGTGCTTAAGCGCTAAAGGTGGATTCTTATTACTTCCTGTTAATTGTCACAACGTACAAGTAAAACCAGAAACATTGCTTTCAACAAAAAAAACAATCAAAACACGATGTACTTAACATGACTGAAGATTTATTAGAACATAAAGAATCAGATATGCAGTACAAAAGAGAAATGGTGTGAAGGTGTCACAGTAGACGGTCACTTTGCCCCCACATTAACCTTCTCCAGGTCGTGAATGCCGTCCTTGTCGATCAGGCGAACGGTGAAAGACGGCAGGTTCAGGATAAAGCGCTTGCTGAGCTATGAAACAGAACAGAAAAAAAAAGAAAATCATCACTACACATTAGTTCTTAGGTAGGGGGGAAACGCAATTAACACTGAAAAATGGCTTTAATGATATAAACGTTGTACACAACTCAATTCACACCATCAGAAACAGAAGTACAAGAGAACGCTGATATGAACGATGGAGGAAACGAGACGTGGCAGAGGGAAGTTAGAGTGAGTGAGTGAGAGAGAGAGAGAGAGAGAGAGAGAGAGAGAAAGAGATTACCTCTTCTAGACACTTCTTCAGGAGGTCTACTGCTTCTTCACGTGTCAGATCTGCAAACAGAGCAACAGCGAAGGTTTAGTTTCTGTCTCCTGGGCAGCGAGTGTGTCGGACGCAACTGGTACGTGTACCGAGGAAGGGCGGACACTTCAAGTAATTCTGCCTCGGAGATACTCAATAGGGACAAACTGTTAAAGCTATAAATTTTCACCTACAGTAAGTCCCCGACTTACGAACGAGTTCCGTTCCAAGAGGATGTTTGTAAGTCGGATTCATTCGCAAGTCCAACAAAGTGACTCTTATACACCTTTGACACGAATATACAGCATATAAAGCAAATATAAAGCATAAAAATAAGAAGAAACATACAAGTTTGGTGTTTTGGTTCCACATTATACTCCCATGAAACTGCACCTTTAAATCACGAGAGGGCATTTTCTATCATCATACTCCCGGACTGATTGATTGAAACTATTTCTATATTGTACAGATGTTTCTTATTTTTCTATATTTTTCATATATTGTATATTTTGTACTGTACAGTTATTTTATTCTTCTTAGTTAAATTTACCTTCTATTTTCTTTTTCATATTTATTTCCCATTAATAGTCTTTTATTTTAAGGTCATGGGCAGTTGTCTAAGCATTTCACTGCATATCGTACTGTGTATGACTGTATATGAGACAAATAAAATTTGAAACCAGTGAGGCTGTTTCAAACACACACACAATATACCGGACTTTAGACATTGTATACATTCACTTAAACACTGAAAACATAGATCAGCGGTCCTTTCGTATTTGTGGAAAATCCTAACTTTGAATGTTCGTAAGTCGAGAACTACCTGTAGAATTTTTCATTTCTTTATAAAATAAAAGTGATGTACAATAAAATAAAAACTTGAATGGAATTGAACTTCATTTTGTTGTCATTTCCTATGTATACCAAATAACACAGTGTGGAACAACAGGCACTTGGACTTGAAAGAATTAACAGTAGTTTGGTTCATTAGTGCCATGTTGGATTTGCTGAAAGCAAAATTGTTTTCTTGTTATTTCTCAACCTCGATATTTTCCAAAGCTGAGCCAGTACACACACTTGTTATTGTACAAACAAACAAGCATTTGTTATCTATAATGATACCAGTTATAATAAGTCCTCAATAAAATTATGTGAATTTCCTCACCATGAAGATATATATTTTTAAATCTTTATCATTAAACATTACAGAAACTTGTTCAACTGAGCTTTAATGTCAGTGATTTATTTACACTTACAGTGTGGCTCAAAAATCTGGATCCATAGCCATTTATTTTTTCTTATATAAAATGTGATTCAACACGAACATTAAAACATGCAATAAAACCAGTAAAACCTAACACCACTTGACTTAAACACAAACGCTTTTGCTGTGATTTATAAACTTTAAATACATTTTTGCCTATGATCCAGAAGAAAAAAAAAGAAAGAAAAAAAAGACATCCTTTTACTTGGTTTCTTGTTTTTGTTGTGATGTAACACCAGGAAAACTCCTACATGAAGTAAAAGAGAGAGAACTCCAGAGAGGAGAGGGGGCGTCACCTGGCCTGTAGTATCTGTCCATGATGGACAGGGTGAGGAAAGCCCCGTATCCGTGCGCAGCGAAGGGGGCTTTAGCCAGCGATGACAGGTAGTCCATGTAGTACAGCCCGGGCCCGTCGCTCTCATCGTAACCAGCCAGAAGGAGGTTCACATGGTACGGAGTCTACAGAGAGAAAAGTGAAAGAGAGAAAAGTGAGAGAGAGAGATCAATTCATAATCAAGAAAGAGCTACAAATATATACAGGGTTTCTCATTAAAAGCATATGAGGTGCCTTAAGATAGAGGTTACAGTTATATCTTCTGCGTTCTCGCTACGATCTTAACACAGTGTTTTTAATTAACAAGTTCGGTCTTAAACTCAATCAACAAAAAAAACTAAGGACTGAAGTAGCATCATCAACATCAAAACCAGTGTCTGAGAAAGAGAAAGGGGAGGGTGTGAAAAAGCCAAAATGGGAGAACAAGCAAGGTAGTGTGTGTGTGTGTGTGGGTGGGTGGGGGGGGTTGTGTTAAGCGGTCTGGGGGGTCGTTGGTGTCACTGGCAGTGTGACATCTGCTGGATGACAGCACCCCCGCTGCTCGGAGCGCCTCACCACCTTTCCTTTTCTCCTCTTCCCTTCTCCCCTCTCCGAGCCTCCCACCTTCGCTCCGACGCCCTGGAGCTGCGCCAGATCTCATTAAAACTTCCTTTAGTCTCTTTCCTTCCTACTTGCTTCGCCATCTTCTAACTCTGTTCCTTTACACCTACTATTTTTTCCCCCAACTGCTCCGAGCTCCTTTTTTTTTTTAAGGAAAAGAACCACACCGGTGTCCAACTACATTAATAATAACTCACCTGGTTCCCGACTTCATCGCGGTGCGGGAGAAGACAGCATCTGGCTTTCTGCCATCTAGAATGGAGCTCAGATGCTGGAGGTACACATCGTATCGTCTTAAAAGCCTACAGTCTGATTTGGGCCTTGGCTTTGACGCTCTCAGGGGCATGTTTTTTTTTTTTTTGGTGAGTGTTAGAGAAACCTGGCTGTGCTCCAAGCATCCCTGAAGACACGGGCTTTTCGAGCCCAGGTTGTTGGAGAGACCAGGCAGGGGAACGCCCGAGCTCCCAGGGGTGCTATCTCCATCCGCTCTCTCTTAACTCGACACCTGTTTCATACGCACCCCACCTGAGTTCCTAACACAACACCGATTCTCTCACCTCACCCGAGAGAACAGACCGTTGAATATTAGCGCCTGTGCACACGAACGCGGCTCGACGGCGGCGCTCTAGGCTACGCGGCTTGACACGGATACTCGGGCTTGGGGACAGCCAAGATAGAGATGTTTCTCTTCCACCTCCTTTTTTTTTCCTGTCTGTGTTCCAGCGTTCCTCCACACTCTCAGACAGCCCCAAGGCAACCTTCTCTTCCTCTGTCCCGCCGTCTTTTTTTTTTTTCTTTTTAAAAACTACGGCTGAGCCAAAGTACAACATAAAACGCGGTCTACGATTATTTGTGCCGAGGGACCAGGCAATATTTCAGGAAGTCAAAAGATGCCAAGCCGTACTCGCGAGTAGATTTGAAAGGCTTACCGCTGTCTATTGTCTTTTTTAGCATACCTGAACGATCAGTTCTGCAAATCTGTACATTTGAATCTCGTTTTTAACAAACGTCCTAGGGCGGGTGTTTAAATTCCACGTAACACAATCACCCCCCCCCCCCCCACTCTTACTTAAAGAGAAATTTTAAGTAACTCATAAACTACATAATTTTCTTGAATAGTGCATCCAAATTACATAATGTTTTTTTTAAGAACTAAAAAGTTACTCTAAAAGCCTTTTTCTTTAACAATGTTTTATAGTTATTTTACATATAGTATATTATATATACTAACTTTAATATATAAGGTAACTTTGGGTCAACCATGTGACCCAACATCACACTAATTTATTTCGTTCTCTAAAAAATAAATAATAATAGCTATGTCTGAAATAGCAGGTAGACTCAAAGAGTTCCCTACTATTTATTTTTTGTTAAATCTCCCCTAAATCTCGGTCCATACAGCGCGCGCGCACATACACACACTCTAGCTCCCTTTAGACACAACAGTCTAGAGACCAGAGTGTCATTTCAAATGTCGTATTACATCTTTTTTTCAACACTGAAGTCCCGATAATAAATTAGAGATGATTTCAGGATTAAACTTTAGAGCAGTAAGAGCGCTCACTGTTGCCGTATTTTTACATATGGAAATTGGACTTTGAAGCGATTCAGGGTTAAAAACCGAAAGGAGGACAAGATGTGTGCATTAGAAATAAAAAAATAATTATAATTGTTTTTCCACTATGCTCATTGCCTAACCACACCCAGCCCTTGAGACCGGCGCGCTAAAACGAATCCTCTGAGGAAAGTCTGGTAGGCAGCCAGTGAAGGCTTTTCTTTAACCATGCACTAGATGTGCTGCAGCTGAAGCATGTTGATTTGGGAACGATGCCCGATGCCCCCCCCGAGGGCTCCAGCTTCCCCCCACGGGCTCGCTCTCGCTCTGCAGCCCCTCCTGCAACAAATGCTCTAATTGTTTTTTGTAATTATTTTCTCCCTTCTGCTATTGTGACAAGCAGCAGCTACTCTTCCTAACAAATTAACACGAAAACTAGCAGACAACAGGGCCGGGGTGTAGACAGGCCGCTGACACAGATGGGTGCACGAACGAACAAACGCACACACACATGCAAAAAAAACATACATGCACATAATACACACATAAACAGAACCACACACACACACATATATATATATATATATATACGCAGACAAGAGGGTCCCATCTGGATAGGAGAATACTGCGGCGCGCACACACACACACTCAGGTGTTCAGGAGCACAGACACTTGGATCACACCTCATATTCACAATGTAGACACATAACATATTGACATCTGTCTCCGATCAGCCTCGACACGGGCCTGCGCCCAGTCACAGCGAGCGGTGCGCGAGGCAGCGCCGCCACCGCAGCATGAACTCGATTTACAGATTAGTTTAGTGTTAAAAACCTGATACCACCGCTCTGGGGGCAGGAAAGCAAGAAAAATAAAAGAAATACACTCACACCTTCAGAGCGGCGCCATTGTAAACTTTGTAAAAATTGATTTATCGATCTCACTGGTGCATTTAGACAATGAAATGATTTCAGCGATGCTCTCGATGCATCTAATAAACTACACCTATACAGTAATACTTTATTACGCTTGTACAGGCAGCTGTGACTGAATACAACATTAAACTAAACAAAATGTTTTCAAATAAAGCACTGAACGAATTTCGAAGAGAAAAGATTTGCTCTCAATTAATATTATTATTATACCTAGATGAAACAAGTACAGTAAGTCCCCTACGTACGAACGAGTTTGGTTCTGAAAGTTTGTTTGTAAGACCAATTTGTTCATAAGTTCAATAAACATTGCCTAGTTGCTAGGATACTAACACAATCAGCTGTACGCGGTATAAAACTAACACGTTCCAAGATCTTGTCCTTGAACGATAACATATAGAATTGGAACACTTATTTAAAAAATTTAAAAATTTAATTTTACCGCTTCAAATACCTTAAAAGTTGACCTAAGCACAAACACCCAGGTTGAGCGGCCCTGAGGATGTGGGGTTTCCAATGCTCATGATTTCAAGACTGATTTGTGCTCGTGGTGTTTTAAGACTGGTATAAGCGTGTTTAGAGACTAACTTGCTTGCAGAGTTTGGAGAACTCACCAAATTTTAAACTTAGCGATGGTAGAAACAAACCTAGACAGAAACATATGTACACACCCTACTGCGCAGGTAATCCGCTAGGTTCTTCCTGGTGAAGTTTGCAGCAGCCGTTGGACTGAGTTCATATCCTGAAAGATATGCAGAGGACAAAACTTACAAAAATGTCAGTAAAGATATAAAATCAACACAATATCAACACACAATGATGCTTATCCTGTGAAACCAAACAAAGATGTTAAGTTCTGTAAAATCTGTATACATTTTTTTTAACGTTAAATCTGTATACAGCCAAAAGTATGTGAACACCTGATCTTTTCAAATCCCAATGCAGAAGCATGAATAAGATTATAAATAAACAAACATCAGTCACTTTGTATTGGCGAGTTAATCATAACTAATCTTAGTAAGCAGCAAGGGCAAGACGTTTCTTAATAAATATCGGCATTTCTGCATTTTTAAGAGACTGTCTATTCCTCTTATCATCCAGAATGTTGGCCTCCATGCTGAATAGTCGCTCAATGTCAACCCGAATGCGTGATTTTTTTTTTGAGTGAGGGTTGACTTACAAGATTTAGCATCTGCCTTTGCAGATAATTTTCCATAGTTAAATTATTCACAGTGTTGTTAACCAGCAAATACAGATTGTTGTGTTAAAGTTTTTGGGCATGCGTTCCACACATGGTTTTCTTTTATAGAAACACTTTATATATTGCAAATTTTACATCTTGGTAATATTCCCAGAACTGTGATGGCATGTTGTTGTGGCTGTGGAATCATGCATTTTCCGTCATCATGATAATATCGGTTTATGTAATCTGCCAGTTAAGAGCCAACCCTAAAGAAGAAGATGTGCTATCGAGGTGATTCACACAGCCCTTGGTAGTACTTACTCGGTTAATATATTATTACATGTAAAACACGACTACCAGTATTACAGAGTCGTTTATGTGAGTAAATAACTAAGTATGCACGAACACAGCGATACGTACCATTCCTCATTTTGTAGAGCTGGACATTTTTCTGAATGTATTCTGCAAACTGTACCGTGTCTCCAGACTCCCCGACACACAGCAGCAGGATCTTCTCACTCAGTTTAAACATTTTGTCATAGTCTGAAATAAACACATTGCATATTAGGTTTAACTTCCTTACACACAGACACACACACACACAGAAATAAGGAGAGAGAGAGAGAGAGAGAGAGAGAGAGAGAAACACAAAAGTATTAACCTTGTATATTTTAAAGCGACAAGAAGAAGACAAACCTGCAAAATAACTACTATAATTTTAAGGGCTAAAACTTAATTTGGTCAATGATTAATAGGTAAAGATATTAATTCATAAATATTCTTGATTAATGAGGACTAACAAGGAAAAGAGTTTTCACTTTCACTTTCTAAACGGATTTCGCAAACTCATCTACTAAGACTAGCAGGTGTAGATATTTACAGCAAGACAAAATAAAACCGTAGAAACATATGTATATTATACATTTTCAACTTGAACTGTAGAACACATGCTCTTATTAGTATATTAAATAATTCACTAACTCTGAACTGCAAGAAATCTCGTCTCCGCACACTCCGCCTGGCTAACCCGTTAGCATTAACTAGCACAGGCTACTACATCGAATTTCTATAGTTATTTGTGATTTCGTTGTAAATAAGAGCTCTACATTCAAAAAACTAACTAGATTAATTAATAAAGAAATCCAAAAACTATTAACTAGCTGCATAATAGCTAACCGGGGCGCTGCGTGGCTAAGCTAACCGCTAGCGCGTCTGTTAACAACACCGCTAAGACTGCTAGCTAAGCTAGGCTAAGCTAAGCTAAACTATGCTAAGGTTCGTGAGTTGTCAAATCTTTACCGTGTTTCATTTTGATAATGCTGCTGGCGGCCACGTTATCAGCCGCAACCAAGACAAAGTCCGGACCCTGAATACCAATCAAATACTCCATCTTTGGGGGAAAAAATGTGAATAAATTATTTTCAAGTTCAGCTACACCGGTATTGAATGGACACTGAAAGAAATTACACAGCAAAACTTCAGCACACCGGCGCGCTTTTCTGACGTCACCGGAAGTGAGGTCGCAGACCGAGATGTCCAGGTCACGTGCTCTGTAACCGCTTTAGACAGTGCCAGAGAGAGATATAACAACACACAACACATTTTTAAAATATTTTAAAAAATCAGTTTCTGTACATTAAAAAATAGAGATCACATGATACCACTTTTCTTTCCATTAAGAATACCAATAAAGATGCTAAAACCTTAATTATAATTTCACAGATAACTGCTTTCACTCCTAATAAATAATATTAAACATAATTCATCCATCTAGGAACCTCTGTAGATACAACTAGGAGGCAAATAATGACATTTGTACTTATTCCCATTTCACGACCTTGGTAGGACGTAATGTTGTGTAATTACTGTGTATAGTGTACTGTGTTGTCTGCAACAAATGTACAGTGTTTTATGTTGGTCTGTACTCTCAAAGCCACAAACAGCGGAATCAAATTTCTTGTGTGTGTCAACATACTTGCCGAATAAAACCCGGTTCTGATTCTGAACACTCACATGTGCATTCACCAGCATACAAGGAAGACAGGATACCAGGAGGAAACCCACCAAGCACGGGGAAAACATGCAAACATGCAAATCCCTGGAGGTACAAGGCAACATTGTTAACCACTACGCCACCATGCCATTTAACATAATATAATGCTTCTAATAGACATGTACTGTATATTAAAATTAGGGCTAACAAAAAAAGTCACTTTATATTGAAATCAAAATAAATTATGAGGAGCTGTAAACTTATTTATATAATTCCCAGCTACACTAATAAACCTGTCACAGAGTTTCAGAGCCATGACCAGAATACCTGCTTCATGTCTGAAACACTGGCCTCCCAGGAAGTCCTATAATGGCCAAAACATGTGGAAATCCCTTGGAGCAAAGTCAGGACTGTATGCATTTGTCATGCAAATAAAGAATGACTTGCTGATTGATCATCAATTAAAGGAGTTCCTGTGAGGCCACTGATGAGAACAAAACAAAACAAAACAAAACAAATATTAGAACTGGATTAGGAAAATAAATGTGTTATAGAGCATGGTTGCCATGAGGTGTAGTGGGCATTCCAATTAATTATTCATCACATGGCACAAGCACACATACCTAATCACTATGGGCAATTCGGAAATGCCAATCACCTTACAATGCATGTCTTTGGAAAGTGGAGGAAACCTACAAAATACAAGGAGAACATGCAAACTTCACATACACAGACCAGAGGCAAGATTCAAATACTCAAATCTGGAGGTACAAGGCAGCCATGCTCTATAATACATTAATTTTCCAAATCCAATTCTAATGTTTGTTTTGTTTTGTTGAGATTTGTTCAGATAATTTGTTGCGGTCTCTGATATCAAATGCCAATGCCATCTATGACAAGTAAAAAATATTAGCAAGAAGTAATAAAGAAAATACATCAAAATGTGATATGAGCGGTTTAAATTCATTATGCAAAGGTGAAAATTATTGATATTAATTGAAGTCAAAGCTCCCAGGCTGTATTTGAAATACGACTCATACATCAGGTATAAATCACTTTTATTGTCGTCCTATCCATATGGTGCAACGTAAAACAGTACAGGCAGACAATACATCAAATGCAAAAAAAAAAAAAAAAAAGGAATGCATTACATGCTAATAAAATAGTAGGCTAGAAGGTTCAGCGTGATATCAAATGCATCACATTAAAAGACAACAAGAGCATCATCCAGCAATTTCTGTCACATAAACACTTTTCTTTAAATATTTCTTTTTAAATACTTATTGAAATATACAGTAGCTTCTATGCTCTATTGTTACTTTCTGACTGTTTTTATTCAACACTCCTAGATAATACACTTATTTTATTTCATTCTTATATCAGACTTAAGTAAGACTGAGAATATACTGTCCCTTTAGCAAATTAATATATTCTCACAAATAAAATTTGAATACGTACTTGAATGCTCGTTGTTGAGTACACCTTGACTTGACACTTAACCATCAGATTAATTTGCCCAGGGGAGAAATTACAATATTTAACAAGGTGCTTACAGTAAATCATTTCCAGCAAGGTCTCCTATAAATTCTTCACTTAACCTATTTATTTCCCTTTCTTTATTTTATTGGTCTATATGGTCTAGCATTTTCTTTTTTTTTTTTTTTTTTTTGTAAAGCAAAATGACCTAAGAATCATAAAATCACAAACATAATGAAGTCCATTTTATATAAAATATAGTTAGTTTTACTTTAGATTTGCCTATTACATATGGCTATTGTTAGGGTAGATATTATGTAGTTTTGAAAATTGAAAATGTAATTATATATATTTTTTGATTAGATAATAAATCTACATTCAATATACAGTAAAGGTTGGAGCCAGCCCTCATTTCTTACATTATAATAAAGTAATTAATGTTTATAAAATTGAAAGAAATGGTTTACTGTGACATGCTGCAAAGTGTCTAAAGATACAATTTAAAAACTGGTTGTTTATGTATCAGCCTCAGCAGCGACCTCATTTCCCCTCTCGTCTGCTCCAACCACTCAGCATTCAGCATCAGCATTTACTAATCACCTCCTGATCATCTGTCATCATCTGCACCTGTTTCTCACTGGGTCAGGACTTAAGTTAGATGGATTTTTTTTTATACATGAATGATTCATTGGTCACTGTGTGGCTTAATAAACAAAAAAACATTCATCTGAAACTCTCAGGTACAGGGACTGGATTGAACATGAGAGACAAAACCTTGCCAAAAATTAGGACCAAAAAGTCCTTGAGGAAGCCTGGAGAACTATTCCTTGATATTACATTAAAAATACAAGAAAGTCTGTGTCTTTGGAAGCAAAGTATGAAGAAATGAGGGGTGGCCCAAGATTTTCTTTATTTAAAAAAAAAATATTATATGTTTGTAAAGGAGTCAACAAATCCCCAAAGCTTCATATCACACGTGGTTATTTTAAATGGTGTACAGAGCATTAATTATTTGTATTTTGTGGTGAAAACATATTTCCAAAGACAATAAGAGCTATTTAAAAGTATAGTTTTGCTTAAATATTAATTCTCTGCAGCAGCACCTATAGCAGAAGAACATTAATTACAGTTTTTCCCCCCTATGTTCTTTATAAATGATCTACTCACTCTACACACATTCAAGTTTGTTTTCCTATACGCAGGTAATCACTCTAGTGGAAGTAAGTCTGGATGTGTCACACTCATTTCATTTATTATTTTTGTCCTCTGTCCCCCTGCCTTTCTTTCTCCCTCTCTCTACATTTGTCACTGGTTTAGCCTGACTGCTTCGTTAGGACTCATAATTTGCATTCAGATTAATTATCTAATTACCGACAAATGTCCGGCGGCCACCCCGTACTCCAGCTTGTCAGCTCAGTGCCTGTAATTATTTTAATCATTTACTTTCATCTGGAGTGCTTCTGCCATACTTTAGTGTTTAGAGGCCATTCTTAATTACCCTGCCAAGGCACTCTTCCCCTTGTTTCATGAAAGAGAAAGAAAGTGACACACACATGCACACACACATACACACACACACACACACACGCAAGCACAAAGTGCCCGATGGGGATGTGATCTTGACAGCATCATGGAAGCTTCAAGCTCTGCTGGTTTTTAGCCTTGTTTCTTTCTTCTACTTCTCATTCACTTTCTCTCTCCATATCTATCACCCCCAACATCCTGCTCTTCTAACTCTCTCTCTCTCTCTCTCTCTCTCTCTCCAGCTCTCACTTTCCCCCACTATCACCCCCACCACTCTCTTACTTCCTCCCTCTTTCCCTTTATCATAAGCACACACAGGAATCGCCTCCGGCCTCCAGTGCACTGACTGCTAATATACTGACACACACACACACACACACACACACAGAGTGACACAGATCTCTTGCACAACGCTTCCCTATGCTATCTGCTAGGAAAATCTATACAACTCTCTGTGTATATTTTACTTACTTGTCTGTCACGCCGTTCACGGCTGCATCTGGTTCTTGTCCATCAGCGTGTTGTGGGGTCAAATCCCACTCACTCTGCTCTCATCATCCTAGCGCCTTGAGCCAAATACACTGGCCGTAACTGTTCTGCTAAAAGTACACCACTTATAATTGGATCCCTGAATATCTGATTCACTTTGAACGAAAGATTAATGGAAAGATTATTGCGTACTGGTGGTTTATAGCTTAAAATAGGAAGCATGGCCTAGAAGTGGTCCAAATGTACCAATTTCAGGGCAGCGACCATCGAACACAGCAGGTTTCGCACCGTTTCGCACCGTCCCAGTGGGACCAGCCAGTAAAAAGTGTCGAGATTACGGGCACACAGAGCCTCAGGGTAGAGTTTGCTGGACTGAGACAGGTTTTGAGCTCTGATTAAAGCCTGAGACTGGCTGGATTAATGATATTCATGAGTTAAGTTCAAGTGTGTGTTTAGCAGCTTGCGAAGAGACGCAAATCCGGAGATTGTTGCTTGGTGTTGATAAATGGTGTTAAAAAAAAAAATTACAATTAATCATTGGGAGCACTTGTGAGAGTGTGAGGTGTGTATGTGTTTGTGTGTGTGTGTGTGTGTGTGAGTGTGAGAGAGATTAAATTTAATACAGTCACTACTGCAGTTAATCTTTGCAAACTTTAGGCCTGCAGATGAACAAAAGTGGCGGTATCAGGGGAATAGTGTCCGAGCTCGAGTGTTTAACCTAGCAATTTAATCATTTGCATTCTTGAAGGGAAACAGCGCGGGGTGTCAGCCGGGCCGATTAATCGCCGATTTCACGCCGCCGAGGCCGGGTGCCTTTCCCCTTTTGTTCGAGACTGTCGCCGTTTAGCGGCTCTTTTTCTTTCCCCTTAAGTAGCAGAGGGCGGCGAGAGAGCACGGGCACGAGAGAGACCACTTCATCCGGACAAAAAGAGCAAGCTAAATGCAAGTGACAGCCTCTGAAAAAATTCCTTGGAGCAGCTGTTAGGATTCGACATAGGCGGCTCTCCCCCAAGCCGCCGCTGTGACCCCCGGTGCTCGGCACACGCACCTGCCGCTCAGAGGCGCGCCTTCACCGGCGCAGAGATTAAGCGAGGGGCGGGGCCGGCGAGGCCCCCATGAGATCCTTAATGCGTGAAAGAGCCTGCATTCAACCCTATTGTTTAACACGTTTTTATGGGACAACATTGGCCATTATGAGGTTTAGAGATTTACATGGGACTCCATAGACGGGGATAATCCTGTCAAGGAGTGAACGAATGAATGTTTAAACCCGCTGTTTTCATATTTATTAGCTGGTTAAAGCGGCCGAGGCAGCTGAAGGAAGGCCGGCCGAGCAGCATTGCTCCTTCAACAGCATTCATGTGAAAGCTTCGCTCCTTAGCAGCCACAGCTGAGCTCTCAGCCTGCGGCCAAAGGCTTTATAGGCTTTCTATCATAACACATAGCCTCATATTGCATATTTGTTTTTTTTTTTAGGCTTTTAAGTTTTTTTTTTTGAACCCTTCTTAAAATGCTAACTTATGGGCATAAGCTATTCTGTCAGATATAACCTCTGAATAAACAGGAAGGCCAACTCACCATGCAGTGTATCATAAAATACTCTCCTATATGGCTGAGAATTTATACAGACGTGCTCCTGTGTTATATTTTTGCTTTATTAATTAATTAATTAATTAATTTATAATACAAAGATAGTGAGAGGTTTTTCACCTGCCATGCAGTAGGCCCGGGTTCGATTCCCACCCAATGCCCAAACCCCAGTCACTGGATGCAGTGCCGGTCCCAATCCTGGGTTAAACAGGAGGATTGTGTTAGTAAGGGCATCCAGCATAAAATCTGTGCCATGTTGTGTGCGGATCGTATGGTCCACTGAATAACGGTACAGACTAACAACAACAACAACGAAGATGTACCCCTCGACCCCTTACAGTTTCTTGTGTTGTCCCTCTGAGCAATGTAGATCGTTTCCCTCTTTCATATTCGTACCCTTTTTATTTTACCATTCCATTTCATTTTATTTGTATAACACTATTAAGAGAAGTAACTATCGCAAAGCAGCTTTAGAGAAATATATATCAAGTCAATATGTACATTTTGAGTTTAGGAATTTATTCTTAGAGAATAAAGCCGGAGGTGACAATGGCGAAGAGCTCCCTGAGACACTATGAGGAGGAAAGCTCGGGAAGAACCAGACTCAAAAGGGAAACCATCCTCGTCTGAGTGGCACTGGATAATGAGATTATAAATCATTTGTCTTCTATAACTGTATACCGTGGTGTCAAAGTGTGCTAAGTGTGTTAAAAGGAACTTATGAGCCTATGAGCAACTTATGAATATGAGCATCAGAGGAATTTCTGAATTCATTATAGTTTTTTTTAAATAATTTTTTTTACTTTTTTAAAGTCTATTGTATTGAACTGAAGTTATTAACCGTTAAGTGATGAAGAATTAAGTGCAAAACTGTCCATCGCAATTGAAGTTCTAAGGCCTAAGGAATTTAATAACTAAGCTATAAAAACTACAATTATATATTTAAAAATATATAATTGTATACTGTAATCAAATATTTAAAAACCTACTTTTGTAGTAAATAGCAAATCATAAATGTTCAAAACCATTCTACTGTAATATGTGACCCAGTCTGTGAAAACACAGCCAAAGTCTTCTGTTCTTCCAGCTAAAGTGATCTCCTGTATATTATTTTCTTATATTTGTTTTATACCAGATTTTGCATTTATTAAACTACTGTTTATATCCTGGACATGCACATGTATACAGTACATAATTCCCGTACCGTTATTCAGTACACTAAGGATGCACCAGTCAATGCTAAATATCAGCAAGATGACAAAGTGACAAAATTAATACTCATAAAGAGACCTGGAATTATTTTTTTTTGTCTTGTTTTGGATCCACTTGCCCATTTACATGGTGAGTGAATCCTGAGAATAAACCAATCATTTATAAATTTTCAGGAATGCTTTTGCAGGTTAGGGTTGTTGTCCAGCCTGGGAACACAAGGCGAATAACTACAGAGATGCTCTGACCACCTTTAAACTATAAAACATTTCTGTTCTTATAGACGTGGTCACTTCCAGGATGACCACGCCGCATCCACAGGACATGAGAAATGACTGAATGAGTAATGAGCAACAAGTGTGAAAATCATATAAATCATACGCCAGGGATTTCCAGGTTATCAGATAAATAAAATGATTAAACACCTGTATGAGATTTCAACCAAACGCATTAGAAATCACTCTCTGTTTGCAGAGGAAAATATCACTACTCAAAACTCAGGAGACAAAACTGTAATGTAGTTTCTATTTTGTCTGAAATTCCCTAGAAGAAATAGGCGAGACAGGACAATTAGCAACAGGACCGAACCGTGAGACGTAAGGGACGACGCCACACCAAACTCCATTCTTAATGGCTCTTAAAGTCCATTATTAATGGCGCTCTTTTTTCTTTGGAGAAGAAAGTGGGCAATACAACAGCTCCAGTATATGAGACTATATAATATATATAAGGTAAGGTCCAGCCACAGGTCAAGAAAATACTCCTTTCCCTGGAGTGGAAACAGTGGCCGGTTGGGAACACTGGAGCTCGAATCAGGGAGCTGCTGATCAGCAATACGACCCCTTAACCTCTGAGCTACACCTGCTTGGGTCATTTTTACAAAGTCCATACTGTAGTGTGTGCCTCATACAGCTGGACAGGGCCTTAAAATTCTTATTACCCATAAGGCTCAGAAAAAAAGTTATATTTAAAAGATCTTATTGTTATTAATTATTGCATAATAGACCTATGTTATGTGAAGGTTTAAGATGGCAACTCTAAGATGGAAATTTTTATATTTTACACATTAACTATTTTTTAAAGATAGTTCTCCTACAGATTTAAAAAATATTTATAAGAAAGGGTTTTATTTTGAAATAGTGCATGATAAATAGTGACTCACGCAGTCCAAACACCAATAAATCACTTTTGATTTTACACTGTAGAATTTATAGACCTAATCCAAAAAAATCAATCATAGATAAACAACTATAATAAAGTTTTATTAAGTAGTACATGATTCAGAATTGAATAATGTCTAGTGGAAAACTAAAAGTTATTCACAAAAAATATATAATTTGGGTAAATGGCGCAGCCTACAATCAATAATTTCAAATCTGTTTATTCAACCTACAAATATAATACAAAATGAATGTTTAAGCTGAGAAATAGAAGTTGAGTCTTGACGATAACTCTCTGAGCTCAGCATGGAGATGTATGAATGAGAATTGGATGAGAATAGAATGAGTCCATATAGAGCGCTCTCTGATTTCTCTGCCTGAGATTTAAAAAACAATATATAAAATAATTTTTATAAAGCTCTTTTGAAACCTAAAAGGAGGCTAATTTGAGGTTTTGTACATTTTTGTGTTTAGAGGGGGGAAGACAACATTAATTTTGGTTCCACACAGACCCCATACTTGAGACATAAATGATAAATTTTTGACAGCTCTTTTGGGTTATGATCACAAAAGATTTTTGTATTTTTTTTAGGGCCGGGACTCGATTAAAAAAATTAATCTAATTAATTAGAGGCTTTGTAATTAATTAATCGAAATTAATC
>JAQMYL010000023.1:19637604-19650401 GCA_030014365.1 Clarias pachynema | reverse complement strand
CGCATACGGGACTGCATAGCCGCAGACCGGTCAGCGTGCCTATTCTGATGCCTATCCCCTGCCAAAAGATCCCACAGTGGGCATCACAACCATCAAAACTGGACCATGAAGCAATGGAAAAAGGTGGCCTGATAAATCTCATTTTAATTTATTATGTGAACGCCTGGGTTTGTGTAGCACTTACCCGGGGAAAGGATATACACCAGGATGCATGATGGGAAGAAGGCAAGCTGGCGAAGACAGTGTGATGCTCTGAGTGATGTTCTGCTGGGAAGACCTGGCATTTGTGTCAGTGTTACTTTGACATCTACTGTCTCCCTAAACACTACAGCAGACCAAGTGCACCCCTTGAGTGTACAGTACATGGCAAAGAGTTTGTGGTGTTGACTTCTTTTGTGTTTGGCCTTAAAATTCTGCAGATCTCATTCAAGCATTTGTGAGATGTGCTGGATAAGCAAGTTCAATCTATTGAGGTCCTTTTTTAGAGAATGTAGAGAACTTTAAGGTTCTGCTGCTTCACTCTCAGTGCTAGTTACCACAGCACATCTTTAGTGGTAATGTGGAGTCCATGCCATGGTTGGGTTAGAGCTGCTTTGGTGGCATAAGGGACGATGGCTGTAGCCCATGGTGACACCTGTGGCACAAACCATTTAATGTTCTGTAAAGTTCCTTATTCAGCTATATCCTTACCTTTCTAAGTGACATCTTATGAACATCCTTGTGCAGTCATGTGACAGTTGTGAATTTGTGTACCCATGGCATCATTTCCAAAATGGTGGTGTGCCTGGGTAGCTAATTTGAAAAGTTTCATCCTATTTAATAATTCTTATGATCTATTATTTATTTATTTTTTAAGCTGTTCTGACTGAATTTCTTGAACAAATCTAAAACAATATATAAAACTAATTAAGAAAATGATTGCTGTGATATGTCAGATAAGGCTTTCAGCTCTGTAATTGTCAGGGAAAATGTTATATAGTGTCTTTCAAAATGTGCTTCATATGGTCTACTTGGTCTGTGTTATATCGCCCATTATTTCCTTAAAGGAGAAATGGGGTCTTATGGGTAATATTTTAGGTATATTTAATGGATTTTGAACTGGGTCTTTTTTCACCCTAGACATAAAGCTAATGCTAAAGCTGAAGCTAATGTAATGAAATAGTAGAAATAGCCATTTTAATCCCAGAAATATGACCTGACTGTATTATACGAATTTATCCCGTTCAGGAGTTAAAATACGTAAATATAAATAAAATATTGTTTTTTATTTTATTGTTCTATTCTACCATTTTCAAGGGGAAAACTTTCATGTCATGTTGTGAAATCTCATACTAATGACATTATTCAAGGTAAACAGCGTTGTTTAAGTTTTCAGTGTATTTTCATGCTAATTCATGATCGTAACACCGTAGATTAGTTTCGTTAGCCTGGTTTAGCAATGCAATTTTAAGAAAGCTAAAGTGTTCGACAACATACAGTATATGTAAATTTGATTGTTCTCTAAACCAGTCCTTTAAGGCTGCTTCAGTGTCAGGCTAGCCTCCTGGAATCGTTTTGTTGCTGTTGAGGACGACAGCAGATCATCAGGGCTTTGTCGTGGTGTCTTTTGGATGTGTGACGTGTTTTGTTGTTTGCACATCACACAGACTCAGTAAGCACATCGCCTCCCCGTCCCGTGACAAGCTCCAACAACATCCCCATTCAAGCGCAGCAGCTTCAGGCCGTCTCCGCCAAACCCGTAATCTCAACAGTAGCCTTAACACATGAAAAATACATCAAACGGAGAAGCAGCCCTGCGGCCCCATCACATGCAGGATCATCTCCATCAACCAAACAAGCGAGGGAGGATTGGAGACTGGGGGAAAGAAAAAATGACCAGAAGATGAATTACTTTTAAGTACAGCTTGTGCTTCACCAGTTAAAAACACACCCAAGGCGCTAAGATTATTATGCACAACGACCATTAGATTTAGAATCATTACAGAACCTCGGGGTGGGAACGAATGTGCTGTCGGCGGTGTGTAAAAAACACTGGTTTGGTAGTTAGCAGTCTGCAGGAGCTAATGATCCAGGAGCATCGGTTCAGCTGTGTGTCGCGGAGTTCACAGGAGCCCACGGCGCTGCTGTCAGTGGTGGTTACTGTACATTCAACCAATCGGCCAAACGCTCTCGGCCGCGGAGCTTTTGTTAGCAGTAAAGCTCAGACCTGGTGATTAGCTATGACTGAACATGTTCTTTACTGCTTGTGGTTACCTTCTGCTTGGTATATGTTTCTCTTGTAGATATCATAGTCTGATTCACAAATGTTACATTATTAAGAAATAAAAACGACACCCATCATTCTGTTATACGTGAAATCTACAAGCAGGTGACGAATTAAAGCAAGACTTTGAAGATCGGATATGCATTAAGGTATTTTTCTGCCATGGTTTGGCTTTTTCTGCCAGTTTCACAGCAAATCAACACCAAATCTTTCTGAATGATCACTTTTATCCCATTAAGTTCAGTTCAGCCTTTAGTAATCGGCAGTGAAATTCTTTATTCTTCGCATTTCCTGGCTTTGTTAGTAAGCTGGGGTCAGAGCTGGGTCATTATATGGCGCCCATGGAGCAGACAGGGTTAAAGGGCTTGCTTAAGGGCCCAACAGGGGCAGCCTGGCAGAGCTGGAGCTCGAACTCCCAACCTTCCAATCAGTAACTCAGAGCCTTAACACACTCTGAGCCACCACAAGGTACAGTATGATGGCTGACTAAATGGTTTTAAAAAATGTAAAATCATATTGAACACTGAACTGAAAACCTTTTCAAAAGTGATGTACTGTCTGGCAGATCACTCTCCATCACCATTATTAAAATACTGACTGACTAGTTTCCTGGAAGAATGACGTTTATCTCCCTTCAGAGACCTGTAGATCACAGTTCGTTCTGGCATCTCACGGTACGGTGGTCCAACTCCTTACAAACATACCATACAGTCATTTTTACTTTGTCACCTGCCTTTATTTCAGCACCGTTCTGTCCTTGCTAATGAGGGTTCCCCCTGCCAGGACCACTGGACCAAGTGATTAGCAGCACTCCAATTAATTAGGTTGAGATAAAAGGGATCATTAAAGAGTCTACAGCAAAGCCTGCTCCTTATTTACCCAACCGCTTGCTTAGACGTCTAATAACACAGCCGTGCCTCAAACCGAACAGGTTATTAGTAGAGCATCTCGAGCCTGAGGGACTGGAAGCTCAGTGTCAAGAGTAATCCCATAGCTTCTCTCCTGCTGGGTCACAGTAAGCAAGGGTGAATCATCGACTTGAGAGAAAATGGGTTTTTACTGGATTAGAGAAAAGTTACATTAACCTGGTTTCAATTTAAATGGTGGAGAAAATGTTTAAACTATATTTGAACTATATAGTTTTGAGAAACTAGGGCCTGCTGTATATAGCAAGTCAGACACATAGACAATCCAGATGCCATATTGAGATAAAACAGATACCAGACTCTGCGACACCTCAAAGCAAAAGAACAAGAAATCAGAATTTTCAAAACCAGAGAAAGTTATTTTATATTTCGCTCATCTTAAATTCTTAACCAATGTCCTTAAAACTTGGTGCATGTAAATATTAGCAAGATTAGTTTAACAAATTATGATCGGCTAATGTTTGTCAGGTACACTTCAGTGTTTCATGATGTAATTAATCTAGCCATAGCCATTCTAGAGACTCTGTGAAAATCCCAGGAAAGTCACAGATTATAATTTCCCCCGTTCTGATGTTTAATTCGAGCAGGAACAGACTCTTGACTTGTATCTGCATTAATTTCATGCATTGTGCTGCGGGCACATAATTGGCAGACTGGATAACCGTATGAATGAGGTGTACAAGAGTGTTAATATTAAAGCGACTGGTAAGCCTAAATAACCTGAGCAAATTAATATTCGTCACAAAGCTAATTTTCAGTTGTACATAATTCACGTTATAGCAATTTTTATACACAACATTCATTTTATTTTGTTTATTTATTTATCTATTATTTATTTACTTACCAACCATGATCTCTCAATAAACATACACTAACTTACAGGGAAATCCTCAGGGTATTAAAATATCGAAAAGTTACCAACAGTTGTCATCTGTGTTCTCTATGATCATAATAACATTCATCTCACTTCATCACACAAATTTCAGAAGCATGTTTAAAATAAACTTTTAATTTATAAATTTTACAAATAAAAATATAGAAATACAAAAATCACAATATTTACATCATAAAACAAATGCACACAAACCCATTTTGTTTGGGGTTTGTGCTGGATCACAAACCCCAAAATATACCGGCAAACTTGCCAAACATGAGAAAACACAGTCACCAAGAGACTTCGTTAAAGCTAAGACACTGAGGTCAAAGCTTCGAAAAATATGTTCAGTTCTCGAAAAAACTGAAAATACTTCTTGGAGGTCCAACCGATTTCACCGTCGAGTTTTCTCGACACGGCCGCTTCGCAACAGGTGCCAAAGTGTCCGTCTGGGCTCTTTTCTTAATCTGTAACAGGCAGAGAATAAAAAATAAATATATATGAATAAGACACATAAGGTCTTAAGCAAAAGAATACAATTTATGTTTCGGACAATAAAATGGTCTAGAGTTTCATTATTGATGGGGGTGATTCTCTCCCCCCCCCCAAAATAACTAACACACGCACACACCAGCCATAACATTATGACACCCCACAACCCCCACAGTCATGAAAACGGCAATGCATTGAGTGTTCTGACCCCTTTGCATCAGAACCAGCATGAACCTTTTCAGCGGTTCGAGATAAAGTAGCCCTTTAAAAAAATAAAAATAAAAATAGTGACCAGACCCAGACATGGGTTGATATGGAGCTCACTGCTCGCAATATTATTATTACCCATTTATATAATAATGCTTGTTTTCATAATACCATCTTTAATCTGCTTAAATGCATAACATGTATAAATATAACATGCCTTGACCCCACACACCCCCACAGTACAATTTGGACATGTACTCTATAACGTTTTAGAACCTACAGGTTTTCCTGAAGTTAAAAAGTATTTCCACATATAATAACCAAAGATAAAGTTCTAGCATCGGGAGCTCATTAAAAGCGAAAAGGAAAAAGAAATGCATTAAAAGATTCCATTTCAATTCCTCTGAAAAAAAAAATGCCACAATAAAAATATGTGGAAAGTATTTTGAATTAAACTGAACTATATCAGTGTTCATCATGATACCATTTTTGCTAAACATATCAGCAACAAATCTAGACAAACTAGCACACATTTCTGTGAAATACATTTCTGTAAAGAAAATATAGATATTTTTTTAAGTATTGTGTCACAGTGTATGTTTGAACACACATTTTGCCGCCACGGTTGCAAAACACTCTGGTGCCCCCTAGTGGTACAAATACAAAGCTGTACACAAAATCATTCTCATTTACACCACTATAATAGCTTCTGACTGTTTAACATCCATCTCTTGAGCTTGGTCATAAATTACCTGTTTCTTTGGGTTGGCAGATGTAGGTGTCTCCTTTTCTGGAGATAAAGTCTGGAAGAGGAATCCTCGAGTGTTACGTGGAGCTAGAGGGTTGCCCTCTGAGATGTTGGCGAGTTTCTGAAGCACTGCCCGGGGCTGACTGAGCAAAGATCCTCTCTTCACCTGAGGGGCAAAACACATTAAGATTTGGAATGAATGACTAAGCCATACATGAATGAACAGAATATATTTCGTTCATAACTTGATAAATGGTTGCAACAACGGTGAGTCAAAAATGATCCGCACTCAGGTTGTATTAAAACTCATGTTGGCCGCACAGTCTCCCCAAATTAGGGTTTGTTTTTGTGGTTTGAGACGTAACCTGGTGCATAAACAGAAGCATTTGGAGATCTAAGTAGGGATACGTTAATGACGGTGAAAGTTTCTTATAGAGAATCATTACTGGTGACGTGACACGGATGCATTACTACGAGTCTGAGAGTAAACGGCAGAGTACGGAACGGAAACATCCTCAATCACCGACCGAGAAAAAGTTCCAAAGTCGACCGTCAGCTGGAAAAATTCATCAACGCTTACAGTTTTCTGGGATTCTCAAGGGCCAGAAGTATTGGAACATTATCAGGAAAAGGTTCAACAATCAACAGTGAGACGCTTATTGAAGAGCTGAAGACTAAACTTCAGATTAAACGCAGGGCGTCGTGATCTCACGTGACGATGCGCGTCCGCACACTTCTGCCCACACTGTCGACACTCTGAGCGTGTTAAAGAGTCCTGATCTCACTCCATCAGACTTTCACCTGTTCGGTCCCCTGAAAGCAGGACGAGGATTCACTTCTGATGTCACATCAGTGGCGCATTCGTGGCTCACAGCTCATCTTAAAACGTTTTTTAGCGAGGGAATACGAAAGCTTGTTGACAAACGGACAGTGTATTGAAAAGCAAGGAGATTATGTAAAAAAATTACGTATTTGTCTTTACTAAACGTGAATTAAAACAAATTCTACAGCCAGAGCGCGGATATTTTTTGACTCACACTCTTAGATTATGTTGCATAAAGTAAGTCAATACCCCCCTTCCCCCCCACTGTAATCCATTTAATAACCCAATGGCATGTCAGTGAAATATCATTAGCCAGATTTTTTTGAGTGTTGCCAAGACAAAGCCTCTATTCAGATTATCTCTGACCCACAAAAGCAAAATTCAACTGCCACATCAATACAAATAAAAAAATTCAACTGCCACATTAAGACACATTTCAATTTGATTTAATGTAGCAGTTTCTTTTGAAACAATACAGATACTAAAGCTCTTGTTGGTCAGAAATTGCCACATTAATACAAATGAACACTGTCCTCTTAAAACGTGTTCTCTCTTTCAGTCAAATACTTACTACAGGCTTAGAGGGTTTCAAAAAAGGGTTGGCGTTAGAGACTGGCTTCTCTTGAACAGGCACTGAAGAGGTCTCTGCAAACAAAATAAAAAATGTTTAGTCTTGTTTAGCATACATAAGAGCCAGGTACACACCCACAAAGGATTTGTTGAACCATTCACCTTTCTTCTGAAGTGCCTTAGCGGTTAGTTTCTTAGCCAGCTTCATAAATTGACTGTCCTCCTCTCCAATCTTGTCCTCCTCTTCCTCTTCCACTTCTTTTCCTTTCTTCGATGTTTCAGACTATGCAAAGAAAAGAACATTGCCATCAAATAACCTTTTACATGCTAAGGTGAAAAATGTTTTTCTTGAGTAACTCTTAATAAGGATCGTTATGCAATAAATATCTGTAAATCACACACCTGCTCTCGTATCCACTGCTCTCTCTCGAGTCTTTCCTTGTGTCTCTGCAGCTCTTGCTGATCCACGTCGTCTTCCTCCTCTTCCTCTTCCCCCTCAGCACCAATCCCGAGTTCAAAGCCATCATCTAGGAGTCAGATGAAACGGATATATTATAAAACGAATGTAGTCTGCAACAGGGTTTAGGAAGGTGGTACGTCTCAAAGAAACATCCAACTGGATGCCAGGACCCAAGATTTCCCAAAGCATCATGATGACTCCACCAGTTAGCCTTCTGCCCTTACGACATCCTGATGTCATCTTTACCCCGGGTAAGTGACACAAGTATCACTAATGTATATTTATTTCATAGGTTACCAAATGTCTTGTTTTAATATGCAAATAATACATAAATAAAAACAAAAATTAATTATAGTGTTGGAAATTGGTCTGGCTTTCTTTTTACGTTTCTAGAGCACCTGCGAATTGTGAAAAACGATGTGATTAAAGTCTTAAATATGCCAGAAATGCATCACAGGGCAGCAGCCAATCAGCAGCAAAGAGAAATGCACAATGCACTCCAAGTATAATTAGTAAATTATATTATTTTAAATAGTTTAGCGTAAAATGCATGATAAATTATATATCGTCACGGGAAAAAATAATAATAAATACGGTGAATATTTGAGGTTTCCGAGAAATTGCAGGGGTTTCCGCAAAAACAATTACTTCGATTCTAAGGAAAAACCTGCGAACTCTGAACTGCGACCTCGCGAGGGTCGACTGTAGGGCTGTGCAATATGGACAAAATAATCATATTGAGATTTTTTTAACGAATATTGCGATTTTATTTGCGATTTTGGCAACTTTGGCACATTCTCTCTCCTGAATCCAAAATACTCCCAAACGACTGACGTTGAATTTCTCTTTGGCACCAAATCATTTTTATTTTGACCTGCATCCATATTTTATGTTCTTTCCTCCCGCTCGCCTATTCGGTTCTCCCGCTCAGCTTCGTCGTGCGCGGAGTGAGCTCTGATTGGTTAACATCTTTCTCCCGCTCAGCTTAGCTGTAATTGCCCGGTGCGCTGCGGCAGCTCTGATTGGTTAACATATTAAAATCATGCGCACAAGAACGTATTCTGAATAAAAATCAAAATAAATTAATAGATAAAATTGCAGCCTTATGCGGTTTAGAAATTGCATGTGCTTAAATCGCAATTTTGCGATTGCGATTAATTGCACAGCCCTAGTCGACTGCATTCGTAATATTTTGGGGTGGCTGTAACGGATTATCTGCATTTACATTATTTCCTATGGGAAAATGCGTATGTCGAGGTAACGCTGTACAAATTCTCTTTCTGCCTTTTTAGGATGTGATTAAATCCTGATCCACCAACAAGGTGATCTCTAGTGCACTTTTTATGCAGTTATGACACCACGTGTGTGAATCACAACCGGTGTGAAAAGGGTGTTAACAGTCGTACATGCGTACACTCTAAACTTACCAATGTCCTTCCAGCGGAAGCGCCGCTCTCGCCCGGGTCCATCTGAATGCAGATCTCCATCAGCTAGGTAACGCTCCTGATACAAGCGCAACTTGCGCTTATCCTCATCAAGGACATGCTTCCTGTAAAAAAAATAAATAAAAAAAAAAAAGCTCAGAAATCTAAAAACCAGAAACGGACATTTACGATCCCACTTTGATTAAGATGCTACAGAATCACATATCTTAGTGTATTTTAAACACAGACAGCTCATTAGTAGAAAATCCACTCACCGAACTGCATATCAAACCGGAAATTCACACAGACAGTTAACTAAACATCTTAAAATAATGAAAAGAAAAAGATTTAGATTTAGTGTTTAATCTCACATGTGAATTTTGTTAACTTGGTCCATCAGTTCATCGTCTGACGGGAGCTGCTCCTGGAGCTCATCTTCTTCGTACTCATCGCCTCCCTCGTCATCTTCATCATCGCTGCCTTCATCACTGCCCGACAACTCGGCCTCAGACTCCACAAAGTCAGTCATGCGTCTAAATCCAAAGAGAACAGTTTCAAGAAAAGCAATTTTAATCTTAAAAAAAAAAAACTCTGTTAACAATAAAAAGTTAAATAAAAGTTAATTGTAGGGTTTTTTTCTTCAGTTTTTTAGTAGACTTCATTTCACAGGAGAGATAAGCATTAACATGACTTACATCTTTTTCCCTGGACGGCGCCCAAACACTGCCTCCCTCTCCTCCTGCTCCTCCTCATCACCCATCTCTCCTTCAACATCTGATTCTTCTTCACCCTCCTCCTGTGAAGGAAAACAGAAAACAAATGTTAGTTCATAACATCTTAGACAACCAAGTGAAAAGAGACATGTATCTATACTAATCGTTTAAAAGCATTATACAGCAAGTCCCCGATTTACAAACATTCAAGTTACAAACGGACCGCGTCTCTACAAACATTCGTAGACGCACACAAATCACAGAAGTAGCTCATGTGTATTGTACAAAAAAAAAAAAAGTGAATGTATAAAATGTATAAGTGAATGTATAAAATGTCCAAAGTCCGGTATATCGTATGCATGTGGAGGTCCGGGAGAAAAGAGTCGGTCTCACCAGTTTCAATGAATCAGTCCAAGAGCACGATGATAAAAATTGTCTGTCCTGATGGTGAATAATCCTAATTTTGGAAAATCCTCAATGAGACAGAGTTCACAGTCTAAAACAGCTGAGACTAAATAGCGCCTGTTCAAGCGCGCAGTAAACATCATGAAGCATTGTTCTCCCGGGCTCTCTTTAAACGAGGTCAGCTGCTGCATCACCGGTATTCCCCTCACGATTTGGAGGCGTGGTCTCGGGAGAGTATAATGCCGAACCAAAACACTAAACCTGTGTCTTTGTTTTTTTTATTTATGCTTTAACGTTGCACATTTGTGTCAAAGGCGTATGAGACTCACTTTGTCTGACTTATGAACGAATCCGACTTACGAACATGCTCCCGGACTGGAATTCGTTCGTAAGTCTGGGACGTACTGTAATCTGCAATTAACACCTCATATCATATTTACCTTCTCACTGTTGCTTTCGACATCCGACAAGAGCCGAAACTCACAGTTGTCTTCCTCTTCTTCTTCCTCCTCCACCACCTTGCTCTTACTAAAAAGGAGACAATAAACAGTTTTTTTTTTTTTGACTTGCACCATGTCGACTGAAAAGACATTGTGCTAAAAGAGCAGACACACAGATCACATGACTGACTTTACCTGTTGGAATCTTCTTCAATAGAGAGGCGTGTGCCTGGTCTCCCTGGAGACGTAGCTGAAAGAAAGAAAGAAAAAAAAAATCCTTAATTCTTTTTTCTAACAAAAGAACCAGGGGCTCTTCATTACGCTCTTAAATTATATAATCTTTCATGAGACAGAAACACGCACCAGGAGTGCCTGTGAATTTTCCCGAGCAGAGAGAAAGCAGCTGGTCCATGTCTGCATCCGAGCTCCCATGACTCTCCTCGACCGCGTGTTCCGTCTCCATGGCCTCGGTTTCGTTTTTGGGCTTGCTGGTTTCTACAGACTGGGTGGAAAACACTCCAGAGCACAAACCCAGCAGCTCGTCCTCACCTGCCGGCTGAGTCTGCTCCGCTGAACCGAAGCCACCTGAGCAGAACCCTAGTAATTCACCCATGTTGGCATCCATAGCGTTTTCATCCAGGTTGTCTAAAAGCAGCTGGCGTTTGTGGGAGCGTTTCTGGCCACCCCGGGGCCCCACGTTCAAGAAGCCGTCTGCGTCCAGCAGCTGCGACTGCGTGTCCTCCTCCTGCGAGAAGGGGCCTTGAGAGTCTGCAATTTCAGGAGAGGGAACACCGTACAGGTCCTGCGAGTCCTCTACAGGGAGGGTGAGGGATGGCTCGGACAGCTTACCAGAGCTCTGAGGGACAGGACAAGACAGAAGAGCAATTAGTGCACGTGCAGGGAAAAACAATCCCAGCAACATGAGTGTAATAATTTTTCAGTCAATCAATAACTTATTTGTATAGCACTTAACTAAAAGTTGACCAAAGTGCTTAACAGAACAAATAAAAAGGAAAAAAGAAACATATGAAATCAACATAAGCTGTTAAAATAAAAGAAACGTGCAAATTTAAGAAATTAAAAAAAATATGGGTAGACAATAAAACAGAAAGCATAAAACAATATTAAGAATAACGCTCAATCAGAATAAAGACCAACATAGGATAAAAACAGATTATTAAGAAATAAAAACAGGAACATAAAATGTTGTTATAACTTAAAAGAGACGAGATCCCTAACACATAGAATTTAACGTGGTTGCGGATTTCATCGTTTGGGAGCCGCTACCGCAAATGTGCGATTGCCAAACCATTTACATCTGGATTTTGTCACTTCCAAAAGAAACTGACCAGATGATCAGAGCGCTCTGCCAGGGTTACAGGGTATTAAGAGGTCTGTTAAATAAGACGGGGCCAGGCCATGTAAGGCTTTAAAAACAAACATCAATCATTTAAAATCGATTCTAAAATGCTCCGGAAGCCAATGGAGAGAATAGAGGATGGGAGTTATACATTAATATCGTTTAGACATATTGGTGAAGAGATGAGCAGCAGCGTTTTGAGAGATACATGCTGCTTAAATATTGACCCCAGAGAGAACGTACTGTATATAGCAAAAAGAGGAGAGGGCCAAGAATAGAACCCTGTGGCTTTTTAAAGTCAGAGAGTCTTAATTTGATTACCTGTGTTTGTATATTTTTCATGATAAAGTGCTTGGCCAAGATTTGAGATAAGCCTCTCTTTTTCTCTCTCTATTAAAAAAGACAGTTTCTATTCAGCTCTTTCATCCATGTCTACCTACTTCACCAAGGAAGACATGCTAAATTAGATGCCATCTATTTTTGGAGTTACACCAGTCAAAAGTTTGGACACACCTTGTAACTCCATGGTCTCTTCTGAGTTTTTTTTCTACACTGTAGAATCCAGGATTGTTCTAGAATGTAGAAAAGAAATCTAAACTTGTGTCCAAACTTTTGACTGGCACTGTATCCATAGATGTTTGAGCTGAGGTCCATCAACGGTGATGCGCAAAGGGCTTTTAATTTAAACAGACCAGTACTCAAACAGTAAAATAATTTGTAGATTTTGAGACCGAAAACAAGGAAATCTCCAAAGCAAGATTCTAGATATACTATTGTACTGTTATCCATAAGTACAAAAATCTGTACAACTCAAATTGTATGTTCAAGTGCCTTTAAAAACAACAGGAAATTATTTTCTTGCTGAAAGGGGCCGACCTTGGAGGCTGAGCCGAGGAAACTGGGTCTGAAGAAGCAGGGCGATGGTGAGCGGAACACGGCTGTTGAAAGACCTTTGCCTGCAGCGCGGCTCACCGGCTGATATGACGGGAGTGTGGAGCTCGTCAGTTCGAAGCTGCTGTTATGGCTGTTGTCCTTGTTCAAGGAAAGGCCATCCTCATCTTCTGTACAAGAACATAAAAGGTCACAAGGGTC
>JAQMYL010000023.1:19620617-19634011 GCA_030014365.1 Clarias pachynema | reverse complement strand
ATAAATTCATAGGTTTATTATTATCAAATATGATATTACTATTATAATAAACCCTAGGCACGAGACAGCCGTCAAGAGCTCAGAGCGCGGATCATTTTTGAGTCTACCTCTCGCGTCTGTAACGTATAAAGCAGAATGTGCCTACTTCAGTAACGTCATAGCCGGCTTGTCAGGACGAGCTCTCCTCTTGAAGAACTGGTCGATGCCCTTGGGCTCTGGCATATGGTATGGTAGCCCTATTGTAGACTCTGGTGAAACAAAAGAAAAAACATTAAAAGAGTGAAGAACTGAAAACAAGCACGTCGTTTTCAACAATTTTACCTTTAATAACTCTCACTAACCTCGTACGATTCTCTGGCTTTCACTATGGAGCTGTTTCATTGCCTCCTTACTCGCCCGAGCTGCTTTCCTCTCCTAAGGATGCGATCGAGAGGTTAAACAGATCGATAGAAACAAACAAACACAGAAAATAATACACAACCCGAATGACTTGTACCTTGCGCTGAGATTTGCCTTCGTGCTCTTCATCCTCGTCAGAGTCGTCTAAATGGGGCTGCAGTTAGAAAGGAACATAATGTTTATTTGAACGTCTCATGGGGAGCTAAGTGCATTAATACAGATTAAAAGGGGTGATGGAGTGAATCTAAAGTTGGTGCAGAGCTTGGTAAGCAATGTGGCCTGTGATTTTTTTTGAGATGAGAAAAAGAAAGAAAACACTGACATGGCTGATCTGAATGAAAATGAAAATAAAAACCACAGAGTGCAAAACAGGAATTTACCCCAGAACTCTGAGTAAAGAAAAGCTTATAAACTTTTTTTCTTCTTTTTATCCGCTTGTCCCGGGTGTCATAACTGGTGATTTGTCCAGTTGTGTGTAACATTGGAAAGCTTTAATGATTCATCACTTTCTCTCACCTTGTTCTTGGCCTTCTTTTTCACAGCAGCTCTGATGGCGTCCAGAGACTCCTCTTCCTCCATCATCTCCTCCGTCACGTCGTCCTCTTCCAACTGGGCATCGAACAGGTCGTTATCACCCAGCAGACACCCACTGTCATTGAATACCTTGGGCAAAGCGGATTCCTGAGAACACACAGTGAGAACAAGTGTGTGAGAGGAAGAATGGCAGCCACATGGCAATGACTAATTGATTCATTGAATTGATTAACAGTAATTTTCAGGAACCTTCCAATAAACTCACTTCAGGAGTTCTTATCTTCTCCTTTAGTTGTTTCACCAGAGCCCCTCTGCGCTTCTCCTTCTCTTTGTGTCGCCGTGACTTCTCCCTCTTTCTGGTCTCGTCCGTCTCGCCCTCGCTTTCGTCACTAGCCG
This sequence comes from Clarias pachynema, assembly GCA_030014365.1. Classification (NCBI taxonomy): domain Eukaryota; kingdom Metazoa; phylum Chordata; class Actinopteri; order Siluriformes; family Clariidae; genus Clarias; species Clarias pachynema. The sequence goes on along the minus strand of JAQMYL010000023.1, from coordinate 19,632,682 downwards.
CGGCTATGCGGGAGATCTTCTTTCCCCGGCTCTTTTTCGGTTGCTCGCCTTCGCTGGCCTTCGTCCCCTCGCCGCTGGATTCTGACAGCACCAGAGCCTCGGCCATCCCATCCCTGTCTTCCTCCTTCTCACTGTCGCTGTCCTGCAGAACTTTCCGCGAGCGGGGCTTCCGGCTGACGACGATGTCATCGTCTGAATCTTGAGCTTAGAGGTTGAAATACGGTTTTATGGTTAAAAACAGAACTTGCCAAAAAAAAAAAAAAAAAAAAAAAAACACATGTGGTATTAGAATGTAATACCTTGTACAAATAAATAAATTATTCGATGCTTTATAAGCTAGCACAGTAAAGGACCTATTAGTAATGCAAGACCTACATGCTGTTTCATAGTACGCTTGTCAATCATACAATACGATACCAACGTGCCGATTCTAAAACAGTTTAGAGTGCAACATTTTACCACTTCAAATGCAAACAAATTAAAATAAACAAATAAACAAACAAATTAATTAATTTTAGGAGTAAGCATGGATATGTATGAATTGCCACAAAATAAATAAATAAATAATCAACATGTAGATGAATTAATTTCCATCCCATCTCTAGCAAAATACTGAAGAATTATCACTGTAAATAATTACATCATTATCTAGCGACATGTTGATAAAACTGAAATTCTGTTTGTTTGGTAGGTGTTTGCTCAGGAGGTTTGGTCACAGGCATTCCTCAATGTATTTAACAGGAGGTGGCATCATCATCATCAGGTTTTATGCCTTACTGTGATCGTGTCACAGATGGTCCCCCCTATTGCAACAGTAAGCACTATGGTCTACGGAGAAAACGGGCACGTCAGGCCAAGCTAGGGGCTACCGAAACCCCGGATCAGACTGGTGAGGGTCTACCGAAACATCCGATAAGTGCGAGGAGCGGCAACGAGTTGACCATACCCTCCTTTCACAGGTAATGGTAGCACGGTAATCTCTAGTCTATCTTAAAAATCATTTCAATTATGCATGCATGTGCCATTAGATACTGAAAAAAAACTGACACATAATACAAACATCCCAGGTTTTAGGTTTAGAAAATACAACGTCTGGGTTCATTTCACTGCTGTTCAGATGTGAGAGTTCTCGCTGATAAAAATGTGGAGGGGTAGAAGGGGGAGAAGAAAAAAAAGAAGAAAAAAAAAGGTGTTACCAATATGCTACTGCTAAACTATTCCGGTCGGAATGAGACCCAAATGTGTTAACGCTAGCTACTTGTGCATTCACGCCTTCAACAAATCTTTGTTCACCTTCTTCAGCATGAACCTCAGCAGGAGCAGCGTCGGTCACGGCCTCCTCCATGGGTGAACCCACTCCGCTGTCTGAATCACTCTCTGCCTGGGGGATCTCAGCAGGAAGATCAACAAGCTGTGTGCAGAAAACAGTGATCTGGTCAGTGCCACCTGTCACATACAGCCCACTCGCAGAAATCACATTAATCCGAGGTTGATTTGGAGTAAATAAATGCACATTTTATAAGGATTACATAACGCATACTTGTATATTTAGACAAACGCAGTTGATGACAGCAGTTTAGTGTCTCAGCTCTTAAACCTCTTAGATTGTTCTGTTCATATTTATCTTTTTTTTTTTTGCATTGTTTTATTTTTTTCCCCTAAGTAATACAGCTAGAAACACATCATAGCACCCAGTATATGGACAACAATGACTCTTAAATAAATCAGCGCATTAACCACATGAGAAAAAAGCTAAATAAACATGCAATAACCCTGATTTTGAAGTCAGGTCTAGGTTAGTTAATTATCATAATATTTATTTATTTTCATTTTACATCAATTGATTTGTTCAACATGTTAATAAACTAAACCTAACCAAGCTTAGTACGTTTCTAGCCACGATCCTAAACAACATATGCATGTCTAGATATCAACATTTGAACATGTGTATTTTAACAAGATAAATAGTTAACTAGTACACACAACTAGCTTAGACAACTGACTTAGCACACAATAAAACGTCGACTTTAGGCGGCTAAGTATTTCTAGCAGAACAGCTAGGCTAGTCACGACTTTTTAATCGACTTTACTTGATTTTTAACTCGATTGCTGTTTCTTAAGCCAATTTCCACTAATATTTAAAGGTATAAAATATAGAATTTCCTGTTTAAAGCTGATAATACAGCTCGAGAAAGCTAAAATAAATTAAAAAAAACATCATGCACAGCGTTACCCGCTCAGACAGAAGCAGGCTCATCTTTTGTCCAACGCAGCTATTCAACGCAAAAACTCATCAAAAAACTAATTAAAACGATAAATAAGATATTAAACTAAAAGAAGATAAAGTAAAAAAAAAAATCCACGAAGTGATATTTGATGTTTTTTCTGTCGTTGTAAATGAAGCTAGGCGTTAAACACCATCTCCCGCCTGATCCTCTGTGAAGGGAACAAAAATTTCAACTGTTCGCGCGCTGGAGTGAAAGCGCTCTTCCTGCGTTGCTTGCGTCATCACGTCCGACGTCGCTGATTGGCTCAGCGGTTGGCATGCAACGTTACTCGGTCGGTGATTGGCTGGAAATGTCGGCGCCTTGGTTTCCATAGATCAATGTGTTTTAAAGTTACACATAAACACTCGTAAAGATTCTACAGATTTTTAACTAAACAAACAGCGTCGTTTTAATGCCATTACACTTAACAATGCTATAATTTCTTAAATTACTTTTTTCCCCCATGTTGTAAAGATACCTTTGAACTATCTAATGAACTAATCAACCTTTTTTTAAAAAAAAAAGGGGAAAAAAAAACCTTAAAACGCTGCGTCTTTGCTTGGTATTTATCCTCCAACTTTAACGAGGAATTATTTATTATTATTACTATGAATATTATTTCTCTACCGAACCCACGTTTATCTCCTGTTTTGTGAGGCCCGTGCAATTGCGCATGCGCGGTACGAGCTGCGCACGTTCTGACGCATGCTCAGTTACAAATCCAATGGATCTGCTTTAAATCACACCGAAGACAACGCAGCGCCGCAGATCCGAGCACGGATACGTATCTTTCCAGTTCTTATAGTAAAGCCACATTAAGCTTCGAGATACCGCCCCCAATTTCAGTGTCGGTACGGAGCCGCCAGGCCGGGACAGAGACGGAGAGAGAGCCCTCGGCCATGGAAGCGCTCGGACCCGGTAAGCGCGGGGAACATGTGTAGAGCCTGTGGCCGGTGACAGTGGCGCGCAGGTCGGCGCAGCGCGTCACTGTGGGCCGAGGCTGCTGCGCTCGTGTAGGCCTCGGAGACAAAAAAAAAAAACGAAAACAAACGCACTAGCGACAGCGTAGCTTTTTCGGAATTGTACGGGCGTTTGCTTGTTTAATATAACGACCTGACGAGATGGGGACTTGGTCGGAACGCCAACAAGTGTGTGTGAGTGACGTCGGGACAGTTATTTATTGTGTAGCAGCGCTGTGAACTGTAGCACAGAGAACAGAACAGTATTGTCACGACGATGGTCGGGGATTTAACCGAGAATGAACTGGTGTGTTTTCGTACAGATATGTGTGTGTGTGGGAGAGAGAGAGAGGAGTGAGAAGTCAGTTAGGTAGGTAGCTGGTCATTTGCTAGCGTTTCCTCCTTATTTCGGAGGCTTTGTTGTAAAAGGAAGTGGCGTTTAGCTACCAAAATACGGAAGCCTTTTTTTTTTTTTTTTTGGAATGTTTGAGCGTTAAGTGGAAACCTGGGCGTCAATCAATTAGAACAATTACAGCACCACCAATTACCTGGCGTGTTCCCGTCCCGGTCAAAGCACATGCTGAGAACGGACTCGGGTTGTAAACGTGTTTATACACCGAGGTTTGATTGAGTCCTTGCCGTCCACAAGGCGGACAGACAGAGACACAGAGACAGGACACTCGAGCACATGACGGACACGCGGGTTACCGTCGTCGCGTGTTGCGGGCCATCATCATCATCATCATCATCCAGGTCCCCGTGCGGACAAAATGGCATTCCTGTAGCGGACCGGGGCTCGGAGTGAATCCCCATTTTGTCTTTGCCTGAACGAGTGAAAGTAAACACTCCTCCTTCCGTCCCTGGACTGAGCGGACAGCTTTGTGAAAAGCGGAAGGAGTCACCAGTGTGTGTGTGTTTATTCGAAAAACACACCGATCCCGAATGCACTAACAACACAGTCACAGGGGGGTAAAAGTGGGGCATCAGTATTCTCGTTTGTCTCATGCACTGTCCAAAAAATGTTTTTATTATCCGACTTTTATTGCCCCTTGTTTTTACCCCAGCAGCCGAAAACTCACCTGTCTGCTGGAAGATGAGTGTAAATGCCTATGCATTAAAAAAAGAGAGAAAGAATAGACAATACTATTGCAAGAACATTTGGTCATTTTAAGAATCTTTTAATAGGGCTTGAATAGATCATGCCTTTTTTGTGTGTGAGTGCCAAACCCTTACAGGAAGTTTATTAAGATTATCGCTTTATCATCAAACTGTTTAAAGTCTGTATGGTGAGAGAAATGTTTTGTTAGTTTGTTTTTGTGTGTTTTTTTTTTTTTTTTTTTTTTAATTGTATTTTTTTTTTTATAGAAGTGTCCACCCTCCTTAACTGTCGCCTCGCACCTCTAGGGTCGAGGGTTCGATTCCTACCTTGGGGTCTGCGTGTTCTTCCCATGCTTTTTGGGTTTCCTACAGTTTAGGTTAATTGGTGTTCCCAAGTTGCCTGTAGTGAGTGTGTGTGTGTGTGAGAGTGTATCCTCTGTGATGGATACAGGGTGGACCCCGCCTCGTACCCTAGTTCTTCTGGAATATAGCCCTCAGGGCGTCCATCCCACCCGCCCCTTGAGTGTCCACCCTCTAATATTTCATGTCATCCAAGCAGATTTTTGGATCTTTTTGTACATGCAAGACAAAACAAGAGTTCTAGGATTACATGTATATCTGAAAAAAAATATGGTGCTTTTAAAAATTTCTTTATTTTGGAAATGTACGTAAGATTTATCTATTTATACTTTATTCATGATTTTGTTGACTTTCCCATAGCGGCTTTAAGAACAATAAATCGCCTAGCCATAACACGAGAGCTTTGTTTTTCTCAACAGATATTCAGAATGCATGAAGTTGTTGTTGTTGTCGTTGTTCAGAAGGTCAAGGTTGACCAGGTCATGACCCTGGTGATTTTATTTTTTTTAATCCTTTTCTTTAAAATGTCTTGAGACCTGAATGTCCTCATATAAGGATATTACATTTGTTTCCTAACTACTAATTGTTCTATATATCTTTGAACGATCCTTCTTTAAGTGTAGTTTATAGTATAGTTCTTTAAAAAAAAAAAAAAACTTTTTTCCCATGTTTGAAGATTTTGAATATATTTATAGTTATCAGGCGCAAATAAAAAGAAATAGTGAGGAGAAATTGCAGTGAGTTCTTGCACTAGAGCCCGGGTGTTAGGAACCTAGATTGTACTGTAATTGATGATAGAAAAGCATATTTTAAGTTTCTTAGCAGTATCTCTCTCTTTGATAGTCCACCCTCAGATTGACCAACAATTTAATTTCTTTTTTTGTCTTTTTGTAAATAATAATTGAATTTTCTTTGGGGGGAAAAACTGTCTAAAAAGAAGTAAACAAGTAGTAGTCATAATAACGGCAGAACATTCTGATGTGTCCTTTTTTAAATTTATTTATTTATTTTTTATAAATCATTAGATTACAGAGGTCTGTTTACTTCTTGAATGTGTGTGTGTAATGTGTTTATTCCCCCAGCTTGTCTGTATCTGATCGTGTGACTAATATTTTAACATTGTCCTTGATTTATGTATGACTCAAAATTATACGCTGCCTTTTAAAAAAAAAAAACTAAAATTAAATCTCTTAAACTTTAGAGAGTCTCCAGACACCCTTGGGAAAGAGGAGTGAATTTTGCTCCACGGCTATTATTTGTTAAAACACAAATTAGCTCACATTTCACCTCCTGGGGACGTTTGATTTTGATGTGAAATGTTTTGGAAGGTAATAAACATTCACTTTGCATTAGAAGGAAAAAAAAGAGGGCTATTCTTTGACAGACTAGAAATTTACTATTTAATTGGGGGAAAAAAAAAAAAAAAAAACTATTCATAGATTGCATAGTAAATAAACCTGCCACATGTTTTGGGTGACTTGATTTTAATATGTTAATGACCTCATTAGAAGACTGCTACCTGACCGTTAGCGTTACAGTTAATTGCTGTTTGTTTATGCCACGGTTTTTCTTCAGATTACAAAACAAAGCCATCTGTTGCAGAAGATCCAGAATACCTCAGCGTATTAAGTCTTTTTCTAAATAACCCGTTATGAAGTTAACTGATATTCCTTCATTATCTGGTATTCCGTTCAGAACGTGCACTGGTTCAGGCTTTCGCTTCGGCGCAGGTTCTGATGGAGCTTGGATGAGGTTTGTAGGTAGTTGAAACGGTTTTAGGAAAGATTACCACTTAGGAAAACTAGGTTTACACCGGACCTCCTCCCCCACAAACGTACTTTAACAGAGTTAAGAAGCATGTTCTAGGGTTCTTATTGCATTCAAGAACCCTTTAATAATTCTAGGCTTTAGGAAGCAGACAACGTGTCACCTCTTTTACTTTTAGCTTGCACGTAGCAGACGGTGATTGCAAATAGTGTGACATGATTTGTGTCATTCTACCACCACTGTCTTTTTAAATGGAAGAATAAAAAGTTCACAAGCGTACTGATGCTACTTAGTAGACGCACAGCAGCTGCGGCTTCATTGCTTTATTAAGCACCAGCGAATAAACGTAGGATAGCATGGCACTGTCCTGTCTCTAAGGGTGTCTGTATTGAAGGTTGCAGGATTCTCACTGATTGAGAGTCACGGGGATTCCCTCTGCATGTTCTTGGTGTCATGGATGATCCTCCTGCTCAGCTGAGTAATGTAATCCAGGTTCTCACCATGTGCTCGATGTCATTACTGACTCAAGGCTTTAATCCATCTGCTTCTCACCTTCAGCCTGTCAACCAGGGGGAACGTTTGGACACTACAATGTTTAAAAGCAAGAACAACTCATGAACATTGTGTTGCTAAAAGTTTATTTTGGAGTAAAATAACTACATTTTTTAAGTAATAGGAGGCATTTAATTCATAATATTCATAACAAATGGATAAAAAAAATAATAAAAATTGTAAGTCGCTCTGGATAAGGGCGTCTGCCATATGTAGATGTGGTGTATGTGGAAATAACATCAGTAATTTAACATGCATGCAAGACGTGTGAGTATTATCATCCTTGGGGAAAATTCATGATGAGTAAAGTTACGAGAAAAGAGTAGAGTTACATTCTAATATAAAATGCCGCAGTTTTGAAGATCTTGTCGTTACAGAGCTACTGGAAGGAGGAAAAAAAATACTGGTCAGTCCAATGAGCATGTTAAACCAGTTTAATATTTTTTAATTAAACACAGAGAGCCCCATAGACTTAATAAGAGAAGGAGGTGACAAGTTCAGGATCAGGACAGACCACAGAAGACCCCCTGTGGATTACATGCTAACTGGAGCGTGGATGAACACGATAGGTCTGGACCTCTTCAATTTGGCAAAGCGTTACAGCATCCACCCCTTAACGATGTATTATTAACCCCCCTGCACCCCCCCATATTGAGTGGAACAATGGAAACGTTGTATATCCGAACACAGAGCAGAAAAGGGATGAGTTTTATATGATGAACAGAAGGCCAAAAATAGCCTCTTTGAGAATAATTGCACTTCATGATTGTTTTGTGATTATTTCTGCACCGGTCGTGTCTGTGTTCTCGTGCTTTGTCCAAACGCACGTCGGCCAGACCTTTTATTTTATGCAAACGAACAATCTAGAATAAAGATAAAAAAAGAATGTGTTTTTAAACACTTATTATTTTTGTCCGTTTTTTTCCGTAGGCCCGCCTGCCCCTACCCCTCCCTCCCTCTTCCAGCCACCACGCCGGCCCGGCCTGGGCACGGTGGGGAAGCCGATCCGCCTGCTGGCCAATCACTTCCAGGTGCAGATCCCGAAGATCGACGTCTACCACTATGACATCGAAATCAAGCCAGAGAAACGACCCCGGAGGGTCAACAGGTGCGATTCGTCTACTGAAGGCAGTGGAGAGTGGAGGACATGATGGTTGATAACAATAATGTTTTACAAAATGTTTTTTTTTTTTTGTGTGTGTGTGTGTGGTACAGAGAGGTGGTGGACACCATGGTGAGACACTTCAAGATGCAGATCTTCGGGGACCGGCAGCCTGGATATGACGGAAAGAGGAACATGTACACGGCTCACCCACTACCCATCGGGAGGGACCGGGTAAGCTGGCACTTAAAGCTAAAACAAGGCAGTTCTGAAGATAAAAAGATGACCTGTCCGAGTCGGTGTGTGTGTGTATGAGCTTCCACGTAGAACCTCTAAACACTTCGTCTTTTGTTCTGAAATCTATCACTGTGTGTAATTGGTCTAAGTATCACATGGTGTCGGGCTATTTTGCACATTTGCTTGTGGTTGTGGAAGCAGCATCGTAAAAAATGTGTTCAAGGGTAACGCAAACCACATACTTCTGCAGCGCCACGCAGTCCTTTTTTTTTCTTTTTTTTTTCTTTTCTACTGATACTCATTTGCACCAGCTGTCTCCTAGCCTTAACATCAGTGTCTCACCGCACTAACGCTCCTTTAACTGAATGATCACAAATCACGAAAGTCTCTGTAAATAAAAGCCTAATACTGTGTGAATTTGTAAAGTAATGTGGTATTGTTTTATTGCTGGATGAGGCTGTGTTTAGATCAGACTATCCGTCCCACAAGTAAATGCATCCAATTTATTTTTTTGCGTATGCAACGCTAGGATGTACAGTAGATACATTTGTGTTCAATTCTTTTGTTGTGTAAAAGTATGCAGAAAATTCACCACAGTGTTCATGATGTAAAACCCTTCTGTCCATCAAACATGTATTATTTGAGTGGAATCCTTTTACTGCTTTTATTCTGTAGACACTTTTTGAAAAAGTTATTCAAAACTAAATTTGGATTTACTCGTTTGGAAAAAATTATTCTTAAACATCTTATCTAGTTTTAATATAGAATAAACAAATGACTCACGAAGAAGCTGACATGGCGTTAAAAAAGGAAGGAAAGAACGAAAAGGATGCTGCTGCCTTTAAGTAGTGTTGGACTTTGTGAGCTTGATAAGGCATGATGATCATTTTATTTATTTTTTTATTTTTGAAGCAAATCATTTCGGTGAACTTCACCAAACATCACCACTGCTTTTGTCTGTTTCAGGTGGATCTAGAAGTGACTCTGCCGGGTGAAGGGAAGGACCAGACCTTTAAGGTGTCTCTGCAGTGGGTGTCGGTGGTCAGTCTGCAGATGCTCCTGGAGGCTCTGTCCGGTCATCTAAACGAGGTTCCTGAAGACTCTGTGCAGGCTCTGGATGTCATCACGCGCCATCTTCCCTCCATGAGGCAAGCTAATGTTACACTGCTTTAAAAATTAATCTTTTTATTTCAAGGAAAGATAATTTTATAGTTTGTCTCAAACAAATTTTTTTTTGGGGGGGGACAAAAAAAGGATTTTATTTGAATTGGTGTACCTGTAGGCGGATGTGTGTGTAAATGCACTGGTTAATAATTATCACATTGTTTGCTTTCCTTTTTTTTTCTTTTTTTTCCTCTCCCCTCAGGTACACTCCTGTAGGCCGCTCTTTCTTCTCTCCACCTGAAGGCTATTACCATCCACTAGGTGGAGGCAGGGAGGTGTGGTTCGGGTTCCATCAATCTGTTCGTCCAGCCATGTGGAACATGATGCTCAACATCGATGGTAAAAAACAACGACTTCTGTTTCTTTGGTTGTAATCTTGTACTTTAAAATAATAATGATTATTGTTGTACTGATTGTCTCCCATGTTTTGTTTCCAAAATCCCATAGTTTCAGCCACAGCATTCTATCGCGCCCAGCCAGTGATCGAGTTTATGTGCGAGGTTCTAGATATCCAAAACATTAACGAGCAAACCAAGCCCCTTACAGATTCCCAACGCGTCAAGTTCACCAAGGAGATCCGAGGTGAGTCGGCAGCTCCGTTCCCAGACCCCTCCTTGAATATTAAATTTGTGCTCATTCTGATTTGACCCAGCTCATGTTTAAGACATGTTTTTTTATTACATTTTTTTTTATTATGTGCGAGCAGGCTTAAAAGTGGAGGTCACACACTGCGGACAGATGAAGAGGAAGTACCGCGTCTGCAATGTCACCCGCCGCCCAGCCAGCCACCAGACGTGCGTCTCGCTAACACATTCAAGGCCTAACTTCCTGTGCAATCAGACACACCGATTAGTAGTAGTGTTTAAACTTAAAGCATTCCCGTTTAAAGCTTTTTAAGGCTGTTTATTTAATCAGCGTTGTTGATGAGTGATCATTGCATCGTGAAACTTGGATCAATACCTCCTAAAGGTCGTTCTATCTGCTAATAAATATAACTCTTGTTTTGGCAGGTTTCCCTTGCAGCTAGAAAATGGACAAGCCATGGAATGTACCGTAGCTCAATATTTCAAACAGAAATACAGTCTACAACTCAAATACCCCCATTTACCCTGCCTTCAGGTGGGGCAAGAACAAAAGCACACATACCTTCCCCTTGAGGTGAGCCTTAAAAAAAAAAAATTTAATATGAGAGAGAGTGTTTTAAATGCAAAGTTTATGCAAAGATGCAAATCTGTAGCTTCTTCAAATAGTGCATTTCCGTCTCAGTGGTGTGAAACGTTTTGCCTTAGATTTGCAGATTCTCCTCAGCTAACATGACGTAATTAACCTCTATTTGAAATTGTATCATATTTTTTCCATGCACATTCAAACTCGGAAGTTTGTGTTTTTTTTCCGTTTCTCCAGGTCTGTAATATTGTGGCAGGCCAGCGCTGCATAAAGAAGTTAACCGATAACCAAACCTCCACCATGATCAAAGCCACGGCTCGCTCGGCTCCCGACCGCCAAGAGGAGATCAGCAGGCTGGTGAGCTCCTCTCTCTGCTTTTCACCTCCTCACAGTTGTTTTACTGTCAAACCTGTAATCAACCAAATAGTGTTTTTCTTGCAGTTTTCTTTATTGTAGAAGAATGTTGAATTGTGATCCAGGTTTAGCCTTTTTCAAGTAAGTTAGGAGAAAGGTTTAATGTCTGCTGAAGCATGTTGTGACAGGGGTGACTCAGGATGATCGTATTATGTAGATAAACCTTCTTAAATGCTACAGGTTAAAATGTATTCATATTTATAGTCATAACTCTATATATATATATTTGTTGTTGTTGTTTTTACAGGTAGGTAGAACAAGACAATCTAGGAGTGCATAAACTTATAAAAATATGATCCTGGTGTAATTTGGTTATAGAACAGTATTCATCCTGTAGCATTTGCATTAAAGAGTGCAGAGTGCATTACTAACCCTCGTACAGTCGACTCCCGGTATTTGCGCGGGGGGTGGGGTGGGGGGGTGTTACATTTTTAGGGGAAAAAAGCAAACGAGTGAGACCGCGAACTCTGACTGTATTTCGCTTTTACCCTTCATGCATATGTTCATGCAGTGCCCACAAGATGGTGCCATGAAAACCCCTCGTTCTGTTTGTTTTCCGAGTCGAATTTTATACTAGTTTGTACTAGTGAGGTTAATCAGATTGACTCTGTTTCTCCTTAAAACCTTGGTTTTGTGCCACTCAAATGACAACAGAATATAAACGGCGGCAGTCTTGCAAACGTGTGGTTACCAGCAAGTATAAACCAACCTATGTGGATGGTTTACCACATGATGGATACTTTATGGTTATTGATTCAGAAGGGGGGGGGACAACATCCAGTAGCAAGGATGGTACAATAAACATGTAGTTGCTGTTACATGTTATGTCTGTCATGTATGGTGTAGTTTAAAGGGGGGGAAAAAAAACAGGAAGATGGTCATACTACAACAGAAATGACTGAAATATATTTGGGAGCATTGGTGCGAGTGCATGTAATTGTTGCCGTGCGACCTGTTTTAATTTCTCTACAAATTAAA
>JAQMYL010000023.1:19608028-19618738 GCA_030014365.1 Clarias pachynema | reverse complement strand
TGTGTGTGTGTGTGTGTGTGTGTGTGTGTGTGTGTGTGTGTGTGTGTGTGTGTGTGTGTGTGTGTGCGCGCGCGTTTTATTATTATTTTTTTAAACCTCTGAATTTATAGAGTCTCATGTCTTTTAGGTCAAAAGCAACAGCATGGTGGGCGGCCCTGACCCCTACCTAAAAGAGTTTGGCATCGTAGTGCACAACGACATGACCGAGGTGACGGGGCGGGTCCTCCCAGCGCCCATGCTGCAGTATGGGGGCCGGGTGAGTACAGACACTGGGAGGGACTGTGGCAGGGTGAGTACTGGGGCACGGGTGCAGGGTGAGTACGGGTGGGGCCATAAACGCAGGCGAGTGTGAGTGTGTGCGTTTGTGATTTTTCTGGTGGGATGAATGGACTAATCAAGAGGAGGATGATCAGATTCAGTGTTTTATAATCTCTAATGCATGTGTATGTTTGTCTGGATTTCTGTCGGGTTATTGATTCTCAACTGAAAAATTTGAGCCATTTATTAATAAATTATTCCTCTAAATATTTTTCTGCATGAAGTGTTCTCTGATCAATCCAATGGAATCATATCCTCTTCCTCGGGAGCGTATGGCGTATGCTTTTGAAAGACTGCTTTTCTGTTTGCACAAAGATTTGTACACAGCTCTTCAGTTTGTTAACCGTTCAGGCAAATCTTTCTCTGTTGTTGTATTCAGAAATGTAGTCTCGTAAAACGTAAAGAGAAAAGCAATCTTTCATTTTTGTTTACCTTCACAATGTCATTTCATTTTAGTTCACTTAATTGTTTACCTATAATGTTTTCACTGTATAACTTATAATAATAATAATAATTAGGGCAAAATGATGAGTATCATTAATTGAATGAAACATGCATCATTAATTAAAACCACTATGTTTTAATGTACACATACACACATGGCTTGATGTTTTAACCACTTGCTGTTCTAACATATGATCATCTCCAGTCTTCAGTGTCTACATAATAATACATTACTGCATGTTAAAAGCTAACAAGTGTAAAAAGCAAAACCTTTGAAGTTTAGGGTATTGAAGTTGAAATATTCTAGAACAGAAAAAGAAGGATTAGTAGCTTAAACAGTGAATTCCCTGAAAACTGGAGATGTGTATTGATTAGTGTTAGATTTTCATGCCTAAACAACACATTTAGACACTTGTATGTAATGATTGATTTCTGCTTGTTTAAACATTTTATAAATGTCTGATTTAAAGAGTACATGATTTTAGATTAATGTTAAGAAATGTTTTGAGAAATATTCTAATGTTTTTGATTATTTAGTGCCGAGTCTCTGAGCTTCACTAAGGTTGTAGGGAACTCTTTTCACAGAACAAGACAGTCGCTACGCCCAACCAGGGCGTGTGGGACATGAGGGGGAAGCAGTTCTACGCAGGCATCGAAATCAAGGTGTGGGCCGTGGCCTGCTTCGCCCCTCAGAAACAGTGCAGAGAGGACCTGCTCAAGTGAGTCCCCGACTTGTTCTTCGTTATTGAAGCTTTATTTTTACTTTTGAAAAGTTAGAGAAATTTTTATTTTTCCAAATTAAAATATTTTGGAACTGAAAGGTGAAAATTTGTATTGTGAAACACATTTTCCCATAGGAGATAATGTAAAAGCAGATAATCCGTTCCAGCCACCCAAAGATATTACCAATATTATCAATTTTCAACACTATAATAATTTTTTTGCATATAAAAACAATGTAAATGAAGTAAAATATGAAATTAATAGACATTAAACCTCATTAAACCTTAATTTATGATTCCTCTCAGCACCGGGTGCTTTAAAAACCAAACTGAAAGCGGCTCCCGTTTCGTCTTGCTAACATTCTTGAGACCCATGGTGCTATGTCTTCGCTAAATCTTGCACATAAAATCTTGCAAAAACTCACAATTTTTTTTAAACGGCTCTCGGGTGTACGCAAAGCAGTGTTACAGAATCAACAGAAAATTTGTGAGGAAATCTGTATAAATCAACATGATCAGATCCCGGTGCTGAGAGGAAAACTCCTTAAGATGGCAATAGGAAGAAACCCTGAGAGGAACCAGACTCAACAAGGAACACATCTTCATTTGGGTGATAACGGATAGCAGGTATTGATCTGAATTCATACTGAGTGTTAGGAGGCTGAAAGTTCAGTATAACAGGAGATGGGTTTAAGTTAATATAGAGTCCAGTTTCATTATTGGAGGCTCTGGTATAAAACTTCTGTAGGAATTTCAGTCCTGAACTATTGAGTTTTTTTTATTTATTTATTATCCTGGTTCTTTTCCTCTTCAAATTTGTCCATCATAAAGCCAGCGATAAATGCTGTCTTTTCCCAGTTCTGATTATTTTATATACGTTTTACAACTTTTCTTACGGATTTATTCATATGTAAAACCTATATCCGATTAATGCATTTTCAGTAAAGTAAGCCTTTTCATCTCTCCCCTTTCAGGAGCTTCACAGACCAGTTGAGGAAGATCTCGAAGGATGCAGGCATGCCCATTCAGGGCCAGCCCTGCTTCTGCAAGTACGCCCAGGGAGCAGACAGTGTCGAGCCCATGTTCAAGCACCTTAAAATGTCATATGTCGGATTACAACTGATCGTGGTCATCCTGCCTGGGAAAACTCCAGTCTATGGTAATCACATGCCTAATATAACAATTTACTGGACCTATTTATCCAATCTTGAGCCTTGTGTTTATTGTTATAGTGACTAGAGATATAAATGCGTTTTAAATTGAATTGAGAATGCTGAACTTTGTTTCTCATCTTCTAGCCGAAGTGAAGCGTGTTGGAGATACTCTGCTGGGCATGGCAACCCAGTGTGTCCAGGTGAAGAACGTAGTGAAGACCTCCCCTCAGACACTCTCTAACCTCTGCCTCAAGATCAATGCTAAACTCGGCGGCATCAACAACGTTCTGGTTCCCCATCAGAGGTGTGTAGCAACGATGATGCAAATATAAATGTTGAAAGGAATGGGAAATAAACCAAAGCTAATTATTCCTTTATGAACCTCGTACACTCTTCCCCCTTAGACCATCTGTATTCCAGCAACCGGTGATCTTCTTGGGTGCCGACGTCACTCACCCTCCAGCAGGCGATGGGAAGAAGCCGTCCATCGCAGCAGTGGTGGGTAGCATGGACGGCCACCCGAGCCGCTACTGCGCCACGGTGCGCGTACAGACCTCACGTCAGGACCTGTCCCAGGAGCAGCTCTTCAGCCAAGAAGTAATCCAGGATCTCACCAACATGGTGCGCGAGCTGCTCATCCAGTTCTACAAGTCCACCCGCTTCAAGCCCACGCGCATCATCTACTATCGTGGAGGAGTGTCAGAGGGACAGATGAAGCAGGTGCGTGTACAGCACGGCGTATTGTTTTTTTTCTAACGATACTTAATAGAAGTATGTTTCTAGTGCTTAAAAAATGCAAGTTATCATGCACCAGGATTAGCTCAAGTACAAGATGTCCCTCAAGCGAATTACTAATGTTTTTTTTTCTTTTTATGTTCTGTAGAAGTGGGAAAATCTTTGAAATGTTATGTTGTTAATAACTCGTAACATTTCCTGTCATGGTATTGGTGCTAAAAAGTGTCTCACCTAATGTAGATGTGTCCGTAACTTTTTTTTTTTTTTTTTTTCCCCCCCATCTTTCAATGATCTTAATCGTCATTCAGATGAAACTTTGCCAATTTAGATTTCACATAAACCTGAAAAAGTGTATTATTCTAAAATGCAAAATATATTGCAACATGAATTAGACATGGTTACGGACACTACAGATTTTTGGGTGGAATTTTGCACGGAATGCTTTAATTTAAGCAACAATTTTTGCAGGTCATGCTTCTAGAAGCGTACACCAATTTACTTATCAATACTCAAAGTAATATGGATAATTTTCATTTTAAATGATTATTGTTTGAAGCAAGACAGTATAACGCAAAAAAATTGCCATTTTTGGGGCACATATAAAATCATCTCTCAAACGGCTCAAGTTAGCAACTTGAAATTTTTAGGGAAGCAGTAGCTTCTTTGGCGCACACATTTTCTGTATTGTATGTATATAAAAAAAATAATAAAAATCAGCACCAGTACTGTATTTTGGACGACTGTATATAATAAAATTACATGATGCAGGGGCACCAGATTTCTTTAATAGGTGTTTTCATAATGGTTCTTGAGTGTGCAGACTTACGCACAGGTTTCTTTTTTAGGTCAAAAAGTTGTCTAGTTGGAATCCGACCCTGTGATGATTGGCAAGTGATCAGACTGTTTTTATCTTTAATGGTGTTTGATGTTTCTCTTTGTGTACTGTAGGTTGCTTGGCCAGAGCTGATTGCTATCAGAAAGGCGTGCATCAGTCTGGAGGAGGACTACAGGCCAGGGATCACCTACATCGTAGTGCAGAAACGTCACCACACCCGACTTTTCTGCTCCGACAAAGCGGAGAGAGTGAGTAACTCGAGTCCGAACTGTCCAGCTAACCGCTTTATAACAGATTTCAGTCTTGAATGTCTTAATGACTAGTCACATTTTAGTCATTTTTAACCTAATCTATTTGTCGCCCCCTAAAGGTTGGAAAGAGCGGTAACGTTCCAGCCGGCACTACAGTTGACAGCACCATCACGCATCCCTCAGAGTTCGACTTCTACCTGTGCAGTCATGCTGGTATCCAGGTGTGTCTCACCTCCTGTCTGGTAATCTGCCTGTATGTCCTTCTGCTCCTCTGTCCACCTGCTAACTTTTTTTTTTTTTTTTTTGCCCCCTGCAGGGCACCAGCCGTCCCTCACACTATCATGTACTGTGGGACGACAACTGCTTCACTGCGGATGAGCTGCAGCTGCTCACCTACCAGCTGTGCCACACATATGTGCGCTGTACACGTTCAGTCTCCATCCCCGCGCCAGCGTACTACGCCAGACTCGTCGCCTTCCGTGCCCGCTACCACTTAGTGGACAAAGATCATGACAGGTATGACAGATTCTCAAGTTTGATGTTAAAGCAATGTTTTATCAAACTATTCTGCTTTTACTGCCCTCAGACAAAGGTTTGAATATTTTTAAGGAGATTTCCTGTCTTTTGACAAGGTAGCACAAAAAGAAATAATTTTCATTCCAAATTAATTTGTAATAATCCCACTTTATTCAGTTATAATTTTTCTAATTCACAAATTAACTTGTATATTGCGTTGTGTATTTTTATCAATGTATTAATTTGTTTTTATTTATTTAGTTCTATTAATTTTGTGTTCATGCTGTTACCTTCTTACCTTTTATCTTGCCATGAGCATTTAATGCTGAACATGAGATGCAAATTAAACCCCAAGCCAAGTCTGAAGTTTACATAAAAGAGAGACTTGTTACTATAAATCAAAAACGGACCACTTGAATACAAATCACAGGTAGTCCCCTACTTATGAACGGGTTTCGTTCCCAGGAGCGCGTTTGTAAATCAGATTTGTTCTCAAGTCCGACAAAGTGAGTCTTGGACGGCTTTGACATGTATATAGAATGTAAAGCATACCGTTGTAAAGCATAGAGATTGACTAAATCTCTGTCCCGTTTTCCCCCCACACTGCCATCATTTGGCTAAAAACTGTAACCGTGCCTAAGGAGATGAATCTCACACATGTGAAACGTAACAGTATTTTTCTCTGCGCCTTTAAATCGCGAGTGGAATCCCGGACCCCATTTTGTCTTTGAGCTGTTTTCCACTATATTGGACTGTGAACTACATTGTTGCGGATTTTCTGAAATTAGGATTATTCACCATCCGGACAGTTTTACAGGACAGACATTTTCTACCATTGTGCTTCCGAATGTTCGTAAGTCGTTCGTATCTGCAGAAATTTGTAACTCGAATGTTCGTAAGTCGGGGACTACCTGTATAGAGCTCTGGGGTACAGCTTTTGGTGTTTTGTGTCAATACCGAACTTATTTTTTTATTTTTATTTTTTTTCTTCTTCTTCTTCTTATCTCTGCAGTGCGGAGGGCAGTCACGTATCAGGCCAGAGTAACGGACGAGACCCTCAGGCCCTAGCCAAGGCAGTCCAGATTCACTATGACACCCAGCACACCATGTACTTCGCCTAACTGCTTAAACCAGCAGGAGATGCACTTCTACGCTCCTTCACTTCACTCTTTGTCTCCCTTTCTCTCTCTGTTTTCTGTTTCTTTGAACTGTTTTCTCTCTCTCTCTCTCTCTCTCTCTCTCTCTCTCTCGTGTCTTCATCCACAACCAAAGCGGTTCCAAAGCCAGAGGGGCCAGACACGTTTCCGAATCGAGCGTTCACCCTCAGTGGAACCGCCCACCAGCAATCCTGCACTGAGAGACCACTTAGTCTCCAAGGCACAGAGTCAATCAAATTTGAGCCATTTAAGAGTTTTTTTTTTTTTTTTTTTTTTCAGTTTTGAATGTGATTTATTTTTCTTCTTTTTCTTTTTTTTCCAGTTTTTTTTCATTTGTAATATACACTGAGTGTGAGCAAACCTGCGCCATTTTTGTCGTGACAGCTCTGGCTTTCTCAGCTAAGCTGGACTTTGTCTACTTTTTACCTCAGGCCACTGTTGGCTGAAACTTTTGTCCTTTTTATGATCGTATTTTAACTCTCTCTCTCTCCGCTCAGTCTTTTACAAGCGAGGTGATCTGGGTATCATACCCATTACTCTTCTCCCATTTTTTTTTTTTTTCCCCCCCTCTCTTTGAATGTGTGCATGTGTATTTGTAGTGTGTGTGTGTGTGTGTGTGTGTGTGTGTGTGTGTGTGTGTGTGTGTGTGTGTGTATGGGTTGTACATGTGTGTACATGTTTCATGGCAGGCCACTGAATTGTAAAGGGAAAAATCAAGGAGATAACTGCTGTAAATGCCTCAGTTTATTTTATAGCGCTTCACATACATAAATATATATTAAAAAGTAAAAAAAAGACGCATCTATATATAAGCTTATTTCAGCAGATTTTACATTTTTGCCAGATTGCATAAGCTGATGGTAATGTGTAGCAGGAATTTATCCATGGTCTCAGCTGTGCGACTGATGGAGTATCAGGCCAGGACACTAAGGGTCTTGCTCATTCAAGTTCCTTCCGTGTCCGTGCCAAAGTTAGAAACACGTACGAACGAATACGTACAAGTTGCAGGGATGGTCATGGACGTGCAGCTGGCCCATCCCAGGCTAGTGTAGTAGACAACAAAGGGCAAAGCTTGCAAAAATAACAGCACTCTCTCTCTCACTCTAAATCTCTCTCTCTCACTCTTTTACCTTTTATGCATTTCTACATAAGACTCAAGTCAGATTTGTAAGAGTTTAATATAAATCCTTTTGTGGTTATCTTAACTGTTTCGTGTATAAAGTCAATGTCATTTGTTACTGTTGTAATGTTGCCGTATTGTATATCAGAGCGTCAGAGTCTCAGTTGCATCAAGAATTTATCCAGGAGTCGTTTCGATGGTGTTTGGGTGAATCCGGATTCGTAGCTGAACATGTACGTTGTAGCATTCTGTCCATGGTTGTGGGGCCCAAAGTGCTTTAGTTCGTGTTCGTTTTCTCAGTTTCAGGTGATTATCATTTATTATTTTATTTTTTCATGTATTTAGAAGTAACGGTTTATCATAGCAAAGGTTTTTTTTTGTTTTTTTTTTGCTTTGATCTCATTTCTACCCCCGTGTGTCAGACAGTGAGTGGCTTGCTGGGGAAACTGTTGAGACGAGGAAGAACGAATGACAATCAGGGCTCAGGGGGATAGTAAGAGCTGTTTAAATAGTTGGCCATTATTTGGATTTTACACGTGTTTTTATTGCTGTTGTGAGTGAGTTGAATATGTATATCTATATATAAAGTCTGAAGGTATAGTTTTTTTTTTTTTGTTTGTTTTTTTCTTTCGAGATGGAAAAAATGCAAACAAGGTATTATTTGCTAAGAGACACAAGCATAAGCACTGCCTATGATTTTGACAATACCTGACTTTGAGTGCGTTTGAACGACGGCACGCCTTGTCCCGGGTTTATGACGAGGTTGGGCGTCTGCGTGCGTCTTGTCAGGTGGGCAGCTCATGGAAAAACCCTTTTGTAATAAACCATCTATATAAAGCCACAGGTTTGCTATGAACGAGTTTGAGCTCTCGCCTGTTTAGGACGTGACGCGTGGCCTGTCGAGAAGGATCGGGCAACGGCATCACTCGCAATAAGCTGGGTTTAGGTGTTGGGCAATTTCATGTTATTAACCAGATTTTCTAATGTCGATTCCACAGCGTACTATATTCGGCAGAACAGTTATGCCTCGTTAGGCAGGATGTCTTTAATTGTAAAATGACGACAATAATCCCAATTTCATATTATGGCACAGCAATATACGTCGAATGCTGAACAATGATGATAAAGCTATAATTCTTCTCATTAATATGGCTGTTGTTGTGATTGGCCATGGGCATGTGTTTTTCTGCGGGGCTTTTTTTTGTTTTGTTTTTTTGCTTGTGTCAATCAGTGGGAATGTGCATTTGGTGGACTAGCTCTTTAGGCTCTATGGAAAGCTATACATTTTAGACTTTGCTTGCTTGCATGCCAGAGTATTGTCCTTTAATCTCTTACAGAATATTTATTGTCTCAGAAAAAGGAAAAAGAAAAAAAAAAAAAACGTCTGTAATGGTGTATGAATTAATTGAAAACTGCTTGTTTTTAGGGTAGCAATATTGACCAGTCTTTTTTTGACAAGATTTGAAAAATTCCGTCACAGACGTCAGTAAGTCCTGTCTGTCAGGATGGATGCTGCGGGGGAGTGAGTGCCGAGTCCAGTCTTGAGAGAAACTCCAACTCAAACGAGGTACTTTTTTGTTTGTTTTTTGGTTTTACTTTTTTTTTTTTCTCTTTAATCAGGGAGTACCAAGACTGGCAATGTCACCCTAATAGTCAACAGTTTGCCACCCGGCCGCTCAGCCCTTTTTGTGGGGTACTGTTGAGGTCACTCGCACTCGCAGCATCCAGACGCTCCAGGATTACACAAGAATTACCTCTTTTTAACCTTTTAACCCACGGTTTCTCACTACTTCCCTGATTTTAAGAGAGCATGATTTTTTTAAAAAAACCTCCTCTTTGATATATAAAGATTTGTTATTGGACAAAAGTGTATTGTAATTTATTTCTTTAAACATTTTTTTTTTTGTGCGTGTAGCTTTTGTGCTGTATTTTAATGTTTTAAACTGTGTGACCCGTCTAGTAGCAATAGAGGGCGCTCTTGTTGACCTACTGGGGCTTCCTCTGGCCTCTCCTGTTGGGATGCTGCATCACTTGGTGTATTGCTATTTGACATAAAAAAAAAAAAAAGAAAAAGAAAATCCCCTCTTCCTTTTTTTTTTTTTTTTTTTTTTTTTAAAGCCTGCAGGGAGTATTCGTGTTATTGTGCAAAGTAATAAATTGGTATTTTACGCCTACATCGCATCTTTGTCCTTATTTTTATTGTTGTTTTGTATAAACTTTCTGAAATAATGAACTTACAACCCATTTAAATGCCTGTCTATTGTTTCATCTAAAAATAGCTATAGCAGATGCCTTAGCAAGCAGTCTATTCCAAATACAGTAATAATGTCAATAGCTTGAATAAATCAAATATTCCGGGAATAAATATGCAATATATGGCCTAAGGTTTGTGGACATCTGCCCCAAAAAAAGAGTGTCAAGATAAAGCTGGAGGCACACAGTTGCTCTAGCATTGCAGTTTTCCTTCACTGGTACGAAGAGGCACAAATCTGTTCCAGCATCACTGTGTCCTGTACACAAAGTGAGCGCCATGAAGAAGTGGTGTAAAGGTTCTCTTGTATAAGATCATGACTGTCCTGCATAGAACCCTGACCTTAACCCCACTCAACACCTTCAGGAGCCTCAACATCCGGATGTCATTGCCTGACCTGATCAATGCTCTTGTAGCTGTATGAACCCTCCTCCCTAAAGCTACACTCAAACATGGTACGAAGCCCTCAAAGAAGTGTGGCAGCTACTTACTGTTAAAGCAGAAAAAAAAGGAACAAAATCTTGTAGGTGAATGAGTATTTGGTTGTGTCCACATACTTTTGGCCACAGTGTATCCCTGCAGTACATGATCTTGACTGTCACTTTCTAAACCCTACTGATTTAAACTTTATCAGTCAAATTAGTTTAATGTGACAATAACAGTTGGCCATAACTGAACGGGAATAACACAGCCCAGTGCAACCTTGGATTAATTTCGTTACGGAAGCGGGCTCGTATTCCAAAACACTCATAAACCAAAGCAAATTTCCCCATAAGAAATAATAGAAACTTAAATTATTTGTTCCACAACCCAAAAAAATAAATACATGAAAATAATTAATATAAAATATAAAGTAAAAATTTTATAAATTAACCTGCACTTTACCTTTAAAAAGAATCACGACAGAGCAGTGTTTCCATTAGAAAGAGAAAGTGTGTGTGTGTGTGAGAAGAGGCACGGTGTCCAATGATACGTGCACACATAACGACAGGCTGAAACAGGGAGGGAGAAAATGGATCTTTAACCTCTCTAATGAGACCTGCTTTTGCTTTACACACACGCATACAAATACAAAATAAAAGGTATTTGTAAACAGTACACACGTGCACTAGTGATGCGCGGGTCGGGTGTTTTTCCAACCCGCGGGTCCCGCTTTTATGAAATTATTTGGCCCGCCCCAGCCCGCCCCGCACCACTGTATCTATTT
>JAQMYL010000023.1:19586499-19601754 GCA_030014365.1 Clarias pachynema | reverse complement strand
ATTCTTTGCTCTCCTCCAGGTGAATCTAAAGCTGTCCATCTCGTCGGTGCCGTCGCTATAACCGTAAGATCATCCGGTGTCATCATCTGTAGCAGGTTCTTCCTCTGGAGGTATCTGAGCACGAAGCTAAGGACCGCACCACAGACCTCAGGACTAATACAATCATCAAACCACAGATCTCAGGTGGCTGTAATTTCTACATATCTGATTTCTACATACAGTAGTCACCTTCTCTGTAGGATCAGCCATGCTTACACCAATCCTTAACATAATGTACCCACCAGAGCTCCTGAACAGTTTCACACACTCATTCATACCTACATGCAGTTCACCTTGGCCAACTCAACCTGGGAGTTTGCATTTTATTCCTGTACCTGTTAATCCAATGTCTCGAGACAGATTTATATTATGGACATAATCCATCTATTTAAAAATAAATTCATCTTTAGTAACTGCTTCATCCTGGTCAGGGTTGCAGTGGATGCAGCAGGAATATACAGTACACAGGGTGTTTACATATTAGACTCAATAGTTACTGAAGCCATAAGGCTTTTTATTTAATGGAGCCCGATTTATTTATAAGCCTACTGGTTTTTGAGATTTATTGATCATAGACTCCTGTCTCCTGTGTGTGAGCAAAAATGGACATCCCGCTTATAATTTGCATGAAAGAAGTGATTGGGGTTTGTTTTTGTGGTCTGAGGGTGTACCCGGTGCAGAAGAGCATAAACAGAAGTGTTTGGACTGCAAACACAATGTGGAGCGATTCTGTAAGGAAGGTAGGGTCAGGTAGGACATGTGGATAGGCTTTTGATTCTTCTAGAAAGTACTGAGACAAAGCAAATATGAGAACTCAAGATTGTCAGATCTGGGATACTGTATCCGATAGTAGCGCTCTGCGTCCTGTAGCCACTCGAGCATGTCAGAGATAGAAGGTGTGTCCGCACATCTGGCCACACACGTCCTGATGGGAAGGGAGTCCGAGTTTTGTTCATACATCTGGAAAACGGCAGCCACCTGCTTACAGACTGAATCTCGCACTGATCTCAGAGCATCCCTGTAAAAACAGCAAAACATGGGTTCAATCACAGTTCATTCATTCATTCATTCATCTATCATACTCCTTATCCTGTACAGGGGGACCGAGCCTATCCCAGGAGACTTTGGGCACGAGGCGGGGTACAGGCTGGACAGGGTACTGCATGTCTTTTGTGTCAGCGACACGATGGCGTAATGGTTAGCACTGTCACCTCGCACCTCCAGGGTCTAGGTTCGATTCCCACCTCGGGTCTGTGCGCCTGGAGTTTGGCTCTGGTTTCCTCCCACGGTCCAAAAACAAGCAGATTACGATAACGGCATTCCAAAATTGCCTGTATTGTGTACACGACTTGTGTGTGTGTATATGTGTGTGTCCTGCAATGGATTGGCACCCCATCCCCAAGGCCCCCTGTGACCTTGCATACAAGATGTGATATAGTGAGTGAGTGAGTGCATGCAGGTCTTGGGACTGTGGGAGGAAACCAGAGTACCCGGAGGAAACCCACCAAACACGGGGAGAACATGCAAACTCCATGCACAATGCACAAGCGGGAATCGAACCCGGACCCTGGAGGTGCGAGGCCACAGTGCCAACCACTACGCATAATGAGAGTACAAAAAATATATATATAAAAAATGTATTCGCCAAATATTTAAAGAAAAGAAAACCAACTCACACTTTCTCACTTAACTGCCCCAGGACTGTGTCTACAGCATTTAGGAGTTTGTGCAGAAGGCGCTCCTGTAAGTTTGGGAAGGTGCTCAGGGGGGTGTTTGCTATATCCACACTCTTTAGCGCCCTCAGCTGTTCTGCCAGGTTCCCTAAGGAGCTCAGTAAAGGTCTACAATCATCTAACACTCCCCTCCACACAGTCTCATTCTCCTTTAAACTCTGGAAGCCTTTCCTGAGCTCCTGCTGCAGCTGCAACATTCTGATTAAACCTTATGTTTAAACAGCTGTCATTCTCATCATCATTCCCATATCACTTTTATCCATATAAATTATCTACATTAAATGTCATTATTCCACTCTATATTTACTGTGCATGAATTCAGCACGCTTCTGTCCATGCAGTGTTTCCTAGTTACGTCATAAAGTCCACCACCAATCCAGAAAGGTCGTCTATGGGGCCTCGCAGTAAGCTGAGCTCTGATTGGTCCGTCTGTCTGAATCAGATTCGATTCATAAAATGGCGCACTCGATTCTGATTCATGAGTCAGTTTCGAGGGTTAATCCTACCCAATACACAATTTTCACTGACATTTACAACAACGTTGAAAGTTTTTAAAAAGACTTGACACATATAGATATAAGCTAAACATATCGATTTTTTCTTCTTCTTCAGGTTAGTTGACCTGATTCAAGGAGTCGAATGTTTTCAGACAAACCGGAAATCGCTGACTAAATGAGTGACGCAGCACAAAAGATGATCGCTGATTGGTTGAAATGCTTTAGCGAATGAATTTGAAAAGCTTTTCGCCAACCGCCGGACTGCCGGGCTGGAACTGCCTCGAGAAGCAAGAGCAAATTGAATAAAAAGTTAACATTTAACAGGTAATATGAAGTAAACATTAATTATTTAAGAGAGATTTTTCCCTGCCATTATGGTCTGCGTTATGGTTCGATTTGTTTTCGAAAGTGTAACGAAATTTTCCTGCATCTTGAGCACAACAGAGCTAATTTAGCTAATCTGAGGTAAAAATAGAACAGATGTTTTAAGCTTAATTCTACAGTATTGTGAATTTTTGCTGTTTTATGTGATGTTTATGTATAAACTGGATGTTTAGATATTTAAGACGACAACTGTAACTGTCATTATAATAATTATTATCTAGCTAGCAACCTTGTTAGGCAGCTAGTAAACATCTCCACCAACACTGTGTTTTTTTCTCCTCCAGGAATAAAAATGGCTCCTAGAAAAAGAACCACAAATGCTAAAAACAAAAAGAATCCCAAGATTCCCAAACTGGAAGCTTTTCTGCTTGACTTTGATGATGAAGGTAAGTAACAGTTAATTTTTATCCAGATCTATGTCTACACACACACACGCGCACACACACACTGTCATCAGGTACAGATTGCAATGCAGAGAGATCTATAAATCAATAAATTTCCTCCTTCTTTTATTTAAATGCATCTTTTTTATCCCCGTGCGCACATGAGTACAGAGTGAGGAAACTGGCCGTCAGTCATCACTTTAAAATCACTGACAGTGAAGTGAATAGCAATGATTGTGTCCGTATTAGTGATTGGAATCATCATTCACCTCCCGATACAATTTTAGCACGATACCTTGGTGCTGATTCGATTAAAATTGCATTTTATCAGAATTTTATAACTATCCCGATTCAATATTACTTTTTCCCTGATTTTGTTGCAAATTTGAAACCTTTAGAAATACTGAGTAATTAAATGTTGCCTATTCCTTATACCATATTTATTTTCTCACTTAAAAACCATGCACAGTATTTAAACACTACAAACTAACTTCAAATACAAGCGTTTAACATTTAACTTAAACAAAAAGCTAAATTTTTATTGACCATTTTTATTTTTTATAAAGAAACGGTGTTTTATCTTCTCAAATGTTCTCAAAATTCTCAACTTAACAATGAGGGTTTCTAACGTGTGCAATTTTTAACTATTAAGCCCCACAGTATTTTAAGACTTGTATAACGTGTGTAATGATTGAAGTGACTAATTTGCTTACAGTTTGGAGAAAAAGGCAGATCAGACCTGGTATTTTTGATAATGTAATACGCCATAAAAATACATTTCTGTTGCGCCACTCGAAAGCTTCTGCGCTCGGTACCGAATCGTTTATATCTGAGGCCGATCGACCGGTTAATCCTTATTATAAAAGTAAAAATATTAAGTCGATTTTGGAGTCAGTGTGCCGATAAGTGAAGCCACCAAAGACCCGTCATTCATAACTGAGTCGGCTAAAATGAAAATCAGTGGATCTACTGTACATGTTTCTAAAAACATCAACACTAAATTTAATTACAAAATTGATCTTGGTTACTATTAAAGATAACATGATAATTAAAAAAAAAAAATAATAATTAAATGTATGTTAATCTGGGTGCATATTCACTAAGTGTGACTGATAATCAGTAAGACTATTCAGTACCCAATACCGATGTCCCGATTCAATTTGTTTCATGACTGTAAATATAATGATTTTATAAATATCCTGATTCAAATTATTATTATTTTTGTTGTTGTTACAAGTCTAAACAAACTTAGAAATATAATTTGCTCCTACCACACAGGACTGTTCAGCCTGCCAATGTGTCAGTAGTTCAGAGTGCACAACTGATTTTAGAGGAATGTCAATATTTTAACATCTCAAATGCAAACGTGTGTGCGTGTGTGCGTGTGTGCGTGTGTGTGTGTGTGTGTGTGTGTATATTAAAAATGAATTTTAAGTGATTCTGGGCTCAGTGTGGTGACTATACTAAACTGCTAGATAAATATTTGACTACGGACTTGATACTGATTTACAGTCGGCTTGTACGCTGAAGACTAATTTTAAGTTGGGTCACTTCTAAACAATCTGATCATTTTTAAGTCCCGTCTTTCTTTTTTGTATCTTTTCTTTCTTTCCCTACACAGTAAATACAATCGTTAAGAGACTGAATGAGAAGACCAACAACCTTCTAAAGGATGCAGACAACCTGTACAACATGACTCTGATCAAGCTCCCCATGGCCGTGAGACGGATGAACTGGGTTCAGTATTGCGGTACGTGACGCCCTGCTTTTCATTTCACCGCCTGCTCGCTTCTTCTGTTCACTGAATGTTGTACATTTTATGTGCTTCAGTCGTAATTAAAACGTCTTCTTTCTCCAACTGATTATTAGGTTCTGGAAAGCCAGAAACACCAGTGGATGAATCTAAGGTAAGTCTGCTGTGTGCGCTGTTCTCAAAATTCAGTAATTGTATGGGGATGTGGGTTGTAGGTTTGTACCAAAGAGTTTTTTTTTTTTTGAGAGTGTGTACGTCCAGCCGTATGTATTTATTTAATATTTAATAACAATTGAAATGGTCAAATTCTTATTTATAAGGTTTTAAAGCCTTTAATGGATTTAGAACTTAACTCTTAAGAAGCTGATTTTTACCCATAAAATGTTCTCTTTAAGTGTTTTATATTAATTATGATGATGAGGGGTCAAGTCAAACTGGGACTTTTGATTGTGTAGAACACAGTCCTGAGACTAAAAACTGCCTTTATTTCTCTCTCTCTCTCTCATATATATATATATATATCCCCTGATACACTAATGCACTTATTTAGTGCTTGGACAGGTAGAAAGTTTTCTCAGTACTCCGGAGTTGTGATTCAAGTCTGAAACGCCGGCCTCCCAGGAACTGCTTTAATGTTTACCCAAACATGTTGAAATGTCTTGGAGTGAGGTCTAGACTGTACGGGGGACGTGGCAATAACTCCCAACCGAGTACATTTCACACAGACAGATACGTCTCTTCAGCTAGTCAGTGACAAGTTATCAGGCGCTCCACTCACTGAATGTTCACGGGAATGCCTGCAGTGAGCTCCGAGCCCATCATTCACGGGCATATGGATTACTTTAAGTTGTTTGTACTATTCAGATGATGAGGCTCAGAGTCTCATCACTGTCCTGTGCTTGAAGTCTTCTGTTAATGTCAATAGGTTTTATATCTTCATTTATGAAAATTTCATCACTAGTCCCATTTTGACTTGAACACCCCTCATATTTATTAAATGAATGAATGGGTCATGAGAATTTTGGGAATAAGTGGCTAGAATGGTTTGAGAACCTTAAACAACTTCTAATTGTGTCTAAATTGTGTCAAATTCAGAAAAAGGAGGAAGCTGCCCAGGTGGAGCTCACCATCGCTCAGGACCACACAATTCCCCCCAAATCAGCCAAAAAAAGTGAATTTCATTTGTTTTTTTCCTTGTACATTTGCTGCTTTTACTATTTCTTTGCTGATATTGATTATATTGTCCATATTTATAGAGTCAAAGTCCAGTGTGAAGTCTGATGACGAAGAGAATTTGGCGCCGAAGTCTACAACCAAAAAGGTGAGTGCGGAAACGGTAACGTCACCTGTGGACATTATTGATCCTGACCCTCCTGCAGCGGTGTAACGGTTTCTATAAATATCTTACATTTTGCTATTTGCAACAGGGAAGATCAAAGAAAGCACCATCAACTAGCAAGAAGGCCAGAGCTCTCTCTGTGAGCAAACAGAACGGCACCATCAGAAAGTGAGTCATGTTTGTTTGTTTGTCACTTTAATAAGATCACCTATAGACCTGTACACTTCATGTCATTTAACCAGTTGGCCAATCGATTTTCGATTTTAAATCGACTATTTTTCTTTAAAATAAAAGACTAAAGGATAGATTTAAAAAAAAATCTTTTAACAATTTATTTATTTTTTGCAAAAACTATATAACCAAACATGTGAATTGGTTGTGAAACATTATTTGGACTAAAAGTGCAAACTAAAAAAAATAATCAATACAACATAAACAATGCAATGCCTTCAGCGATGTAACGAACCACAGCATCAGTAATATCTTTCCATCGAGGCCCCTGCTCTTGGTTCTGTTTAAGGTGCTAGAATAAATTAGTCGTGCTGCTTCCTTTAGTTGCTACAAAACTTGAGACAAATCAAAGTGAGATTGTTGAATTAGATTTTTTTTTATTTTTCAGCATCGACCTAAAACCATAATTCCGAATGAATCAATAACAGCGATTAATCGCACAGCTCTAACACAGGATGGCGTGAAAACACAAGAAACATTCAGTGAGCAGCAATCCTAATGACTTTGTTAGTGATGGAGGTCAGAGGAGAAAATCCAGAGTGGTTTTCAGAATGAAAGGAACCCCCCTATGGTGAGCCAAAAAGCATCTCAGAATGATGGGTAATGTCAGCACGAGAGTATTTTAGGGTTCACTCCCATAAGCATGGACAGAAATCTGAGACTACAACATAGAGTACAGTAAATCCCCTACATAGGAATATACGAATTCGTTCGGAAGTTGAATTTGTTCGGAAGTTCAACAAACATTGTCTAGGTGCTAGGATACTAATACAATTGTCTATACACAGTATATTACAGTACAGTGCTCTTTATCGTGCTGATGGTTTTAACGATTCATTTTAAAAGAAGGAGCAACGTCTGCCATCGTCCACCTCGTTCTATTCTCGCAATTATTTTCACTTCTGTCTCCATCGTTATCACTTGGCGCTCCTTAGCAGTACCAGCTTCATCACCGCTGCTTTTGCACTTGCTTCCGGACATCCTGGGCTTGTACTGCAGTTACAGAGGATGATGATGTACGCCGCACGTGTGATCTAACGATCTAACAAATCTTCATCTTGATAATCACATGATTTGATCAGGTGTACCTAATAAAGCGGTTGGTGTGCTTGTAGTAATAGTAATAATTAACCAAACATGTTTTTGGATTTATTTTAAGATCCACCAGGAAGCCCCTGGTCACCCCAGCCAGAAGTTTCTTGGACTCCTCCATCATCGGCCCGACTCCACTCCTCACACCACGGTTCGACTCCAGGTAATTTCAATAACGAGGCGCTCGGTGATGACATAATACAAAACGATGGGCGATGTCCTGTTTAATAAAGGGATAGTTTAGTTTTGTTTTTGTTGTGTATTTTTCCCCAAATGCTGTTTTTAAATCACGCAGAATGTAAATACAAAGCATGTAATCATGGCATCGACCTTGAATGACCTTTGTTTCATACAAAAAAATGCGTTGCATGAAGCTCCTGAAATCCCACTGAGCTATCTATATACGAGTCTGGTATCTTGATTTAAGATGGACTCAAATAAAACCTTTAAAGACGTACTGCTGATATCAACAAATGACCGCTGTTATTCCTCACCAGCTCAAGATAATTTTAAGTAAACAAGTGAGCGAGCTGATAGAACAGGAACAATATATTAAAAAGAGCGCATTAATATTCACCCATCGTCCATGTTGTTGCTAGAATACGGGTCCGAGTCGACCAATCAGATGTAAGAATTGTTATACTGTGGTTTAAAGGCCTGTTGCATATATATACATTATTATTATTATGTGCATATGCTTTTCTTTTTTTAAATAATGTTTGAGTCATTTTATCTTTTATTGTATTAATAAATAAATGTAATTACTTTTTATATTTATACTACTGTTATTTTCTTATGACTTATTTCTAAGCTTTGGCAATCTGAATGTAAATATTTGTCATGCCACTAAAGCACCTTTGAATCTTAAATCGGTGTAAAATTATTATTAGCCATTATTAATATTAGCCATCATCAATCCACCATAGTTTTTAATGAACTGTTAATGATCACGTGTGTGTGTGACACGCTGTCTCCAGGTTGCCCAAGACCCCAGCAGTAAGAGTTCCTCGTCACAGAGAGAAGGTGTACAGCATTTCTGTGAACGGCTCGCCCATCGCCGGAGGCTCCGAGGACATCGTCATCAACGTCCCTCTGGGCAACGGAGAGGTTAGAGCTTTTACACAATTAAGGACAAACAGAAAGGCAAATCTAGACGGCTCTGTGACGTGACCTCGTGTGTATCATGATAACGGAGCCAAAAAGTGACGGCAGGCTGCGTTTCTGTTTTTCAGTGCATTCAGCTGCTGGCCAGTGAGATGGACTCTGTCGATCTGAGTCAGCTGGATGAGAAAGCCCTGCGCAGTATCCGGCAGCTGCAGGTACATCATCATCATGTAAAGTTTTAATATTACACACTTAACAATACAGACGTTATGAAAGTAAACGCTTTTTATTATTTATTTGTGTTTGCACAGAACCGACTCTCCACTCTGTGTGGAACCTCAGTGTGAAGAGAGCGATCTTTTTCTCCTTTTTTTTTTTTTTCCAGAGCCGTGTGTACATCACAATGTATTTTCAGTCTTGTCTATTTCCGTTTATCTCTTGTTCCTGTTGTATATTATGGGCATTTTCTCACTCTACTACTTCAGGGTGTCCAAAAAGTCTCAACATAAAAAGAAATGTAACTTTGATTTACAGAACATCTTCATGATTATTATTTCTTTGTAAACACATGTATGTACCTCCTTGCTTGTGCTCTTTTACCGTGTTTATGGAGACTTTCAGGACGCCATTTTGTAAATATTTTTTAGTAGTGGCATTGTTTAGCCTGTTTATAAATCGAAATGTCATTTTCATGATATTTATCTGTAACTCTGATGCTTTTCTTATAGAGCAGAAGTACTGGATGTGTCTCTCAAAGCTTAGGACGAGCATTTATTGTTACTAGTTTATAGTTTTTAAATGATTTTAGGCCAGCCTTATAATTTAATATGTAGGGCATTTAATTCGACCTTGTCTCTTTGGTAGGTAGAACATCCAGCTACATGAACAGTGTGTAATGTGTGTATAAAAAGAGGAATTCCAGCATTTTAACATCAGATTTTGTTGTTGGTGAGATTTTCCATGCTTTATAAATGGCTTTACAAGTTATAAATACTCTCTCCTCGAGGTTGAATGTTGCACGTACACCTTTAAGAGAGCTGATTGTGATCAGTCTGATTTGGTCAGCAGTAGATTTGTCACTTCTGTCAGTTTGTGGTTTTTAGGCTGTAATAAGTTACAGCTCCAAAGGTCAAATGTGTAAATGTATAAAAATAACTCATGAGTACAAAGTAAAACTAATTAAATCTCCATTAAAAAAAACACATCAATCATATCAGAATGAGGCATTTTACCTCAGAAGTATTGAAATTCTTTAACAGCCATTCTGACAAGGATGCTTTAAAAAAAGAATTTTTTTTAACCTTAACCATAACGTGTGAGCATGCTGCGTGTATATAAACACGTATACTGTATATACACACATATGTATGTGCAACGAAACAATGTTCCTCCAGGACCAAAGTGCTACATACATGCAGCAACATACATTTACAACACAACTCTACCAGAACCTGCTACCTAACTAAGCTCTGATATGACAGATTTATATTTATTTTTAATTTAACTACTAAAAGAGACAACAGACAACAAAGTGCACTTGCAAATGTGTGTGTGTGTGTGTGTATATATATATATACACACACACACACACTACCGTTCAAAAGTTTTAGAACACTTTCTAACTCCATGATNNNAGAAAATAAATCACTAAACAAAAACAAAGAAATTTGCAAGTGTTCTAAAACTTTTGAACGGTAGTGTATATATTTGTGTATATATCCTTTATCCCTTTTTAATTTATCTTGGAGGTTATGAAAGAATAGAGTATACATTTTATTAATTCTTCCATATAAAATAATACAAAAAAAAGTTGTCACTTAGGGACCCTGAATTTTCAGAAATGGCCCCGTGTCCAACCAGTGCGTTATAAAGAATATTATGCATAAAAAATACAGTGTATATAAAATTCAACATGGAATTATTGAGGTTTATGTGAAGGTGAGAAATAAAAGATAATCATATTCATATACAAACGTGTACAGGAACAAATCCAATTTGCTGTGTTGCTAAGGTTGACAGATGGCTCCTGGAGCGGTTACTCTGACCCAGTCTCCAGAGTTTCCCTCTAAACACGTCACCATGTTATGGAGCAGACCCGTGATCTCAGGTGTCTCTCTGGCACAGGAGGCTTCTGCGGAGCCAATCACATGTAATTATACAGTATTTTACATCGTAACTTATGACACACTCGGTTCACTTACCATTCACCAGCTCTTCCCTCAACACGTACTTTGGGACGTCATAGATGCTTTCAGTTGTTTCTGAAATGGGAAAGATAATGGTGAGTGAGTGAAGGAGCGAGGGGAAGTGATACGTGAGAATAAGCAAATGAATAAGTGAGCAGTGATTGCATGAGGGAGGAAAGGAATGAGTGGGAGGGGATGGAAGCGAGTATGAATGAGTGAAAGGGAGTGAATAAGCCGTGAAAGGGAAAAGCAAATGAGAATGGGAGTAAGGAAATGAATGAGTGAATAGTTGAGCGTCTGAGGAAGGGAGAGAGGGAGTCAGACTATCAGTGAGTAAATGAATGAAGGAGTGGGGGAGTAAGTGAGAGTGAATAAGCAAAAAAGAGGAAGAAAGTATGTGACTGAGGAAGGGAGGAAGAGAGAGTGAGTGGCAGAGTGAATAGGTGATGAAGGAATGGTTACAAGTAACCAAAAGTGAATGAGTGAGTGGATGATGAGAGTGAATGAGTGGATGATGTAAGTGGGTGAATAAATGGATGATGAGAGTGAATGAGTGAGTGAATGATGAGAGTGAGAGATGAAGTGGACTCGTACCCTGATCCCGGTCACTGATGCGCCGGTTTGATGGAGGCGTTTCATAAATACCTTCCTCATAATGCAGCGCTGCAAATACGATTAAACAACAGCATTAATTACATTTTTTTTTTTTTTTACAATAAAGTACTAAAATGGTTTTATTGTTCAGCAGCAGATATTTCAAAATATGAAATTTCCACCTGGGACACGTCTGGGGGTAATATTGTCAGTTTTTTATATTGTCAGACTTTGTCTCACTCTCAATCTTTTCTTTCATCTTTTTTTTTTTATATTTTGAACAATTTAAACATTTACCCCAATTGTTTTACTATTTTTAACATTTACCCGAACTTATTTTTGACATACTGTATTAACATTTATCAGAACACATTTTTTAACATTTACCCAAACATAGTTTTAGCATTTAACTTTTGTTACTATTTTTAAATACTATTTACTAAAACATTGACCCAAAAATGTTAACAATTTAAAAATTTAACTTTTAACATCTACCCAAACTTATTTTTATCATTTGAACATTTCCCAAACTCCTTTTAAACACTTAAACATTTACCTTATCTTATTCACCATTTCTAATTTAACATTTACCTAAAATGTTTTAATATTTAATCTCAGTTCAGTGAATCTCATTTAATGCTGATGTGTACTGGATTCCTGATTCTGCTCATAAATCATTTTCTAAAAACATAATAAAATCAAAGTTTGCAGATGATCTGAAACATAAAAATGTGTGATAAAATTGTTTTTTTTTTAAAGTGATCCTATCCCCGCCAACACAATAACAGCCCACAAACATAATATAAATCTGCAGATTTTTTAAAAATGTAATAGAAATTTCCACCTGGGACACGTCTGGGGGTAATATTGTCAGTTTTGAAGTTTTGTCTCACTCTCGATCTTTTCTTTCATCTTTTTTATTTATTTTTTAAATATTTTGTTTCCCTTTTCTTTGCACTGCCTTGGAGCCGCCTCTGAGTTCCAGTGAAGGGATTGTGTGAAGCTACAGCGTGCAAAGACATTCTAGATAATTCTGTACTGCAAAGTTTGTGGCTACAATTTGCAGAAGGCCAACATTATGTGAGGCGTCCACAAACCTTTGGCTATGCAGTAAGTGACATCGTCAGATAAGGCCTTGACTTAAAGCTAATGCAGGCAGCAAGTAAAGCGGAGGTCACTAAAATGATCACCGATTAGCCGATTAACCAATAGCCTCATTTATTCAGGGCAAAATAAGAGACGCAAACGTCAGACGAATCTTATCTGATTGACCTCGTTTTGGCTAAAGATAACAGTAAATGAGTGCAAAAAAAAAAAAAAGAACAAGTGCACCAACGTTTGCAACGCCGCGGGACATCATAATCATTCTCGAGTTCGATCACTTCGGGCTTCTGCTCGACTTCATCCATGGTGCAGTGACCGCCTTCAGGGTGAGGTGTTTCTGTGGCTATAAAGCAGAAGAAATATGTCTATTAAATAAAACAAAGTACAAAAAAGCATCTGTGAGTCTCATTAAATCTGTGAGTTACATTCACTTCCAAACGGATGGACTAGAATGATTTACAGACTCACCAACAGTGTGTATATTTGCGGTTGTGGTTTGTATGACAGGAGCAGGACGTAGGCTGCGTGACCACAGAAAGGACTCGGGCTCAGCAGACTGAAGCCTTCCGGTCAGTTTATCACTCGCCTCCGACTGCGAGTTACTGATCATGATGCAGGGGCTCGACTCAGATCTGTACATGGGATCTGCTGTGGTCTCGCTGCATATGTGCAAAAACAAACACACACTGTTCACATTCATGTATATACACACACACAAAGTATTAAACCTGTATTTCTTGCCAATATCTGATATCAGTGTGTAACTGCGGTCTGATGGCTGTGTTACCACTTAGAGTCGAGCTCGGTGGTGTTAAACACATGTTGGTTTATCGCTTGTAAAAGTTGGCTCATCCACAGCTGTCTGAGACCCGCTGTTTCTGCAGCCTGGGGGCAAATACTTTAATTAATATTTAGCGTAATTAATAATTATGCTGTATAATACATAATATACAATAAAAACTTTAACAGTTTAACATTTACACCAACTTATGAACATTTTAACATTAAACAGAACACATTAACATTAACCCAAATGTAATTTGACAGATCATATTTTTAACATTTATCCAAGCTTATTTTTAACATTTAAACATTTACCCCAACATTTTTTTTTTTACTATTTATAACATTTACCCAAACTTATTTTTGACATACTGTATGAACATTTATCAGAACACATTTTTAACATTTACCAAAATGTAATTTTAACATTTTAACTTTTGTTACTAATTTTTAAATACTATTTACTCAATTAAAAAAAATGTTTTTTTTACTATTTTACTAATTTTTAATTACTATTAACTAATTTTTAAATACTATTTACTAAAATATTGACAAAAAAAAAGTTAACAATTTTCAAATTTAACTTTTAACATCTACCCAAACTTATTTTTATCATTTAAACATTTCCCAAACTCCTTTTAAACACTTAAACATTTACCCAATTTTATTCACCATTTCTAATTTAACATTTACCTAAAATGTTTTAATATTTAATCTCTCAGTTCAGTGAATCTCATTTAATGCTGACGTGTACTGGATTCCTGATTCTGCTCATAAATCATTTTCTAAAAACATAATAAAATCAAAGTTTGCAGATGATCTGAAACATAAAAATTTGCGATAAAAAAAAAAAAAAAAAAAAAGTGATCCTGGTTACACCCGCCAACACAATGACAGCCCACAAACATAATATAAATCTGCAGCTTTTTTTTATTTTTTATGTAATACTCTCAAACATTTTAATGTAATATTACATTATGTGGGGAGAGTTACTACAGTTTGAAAGTTAAAGCTGTTTAGCTTCCCACAAGGTAAAAGCAGCTGGTACAGTACAGTCCTGTGTTTGTGGGAGTATTACATTAAACGCTGCAGGTTTGTGTTATGTTTGTGGGTTGTTATTACGTGGTACAGTCCCTGTTCCGTCTAAAGAACAGTAGGCAGTGACGGTACTTTCCGAATAACTAACAGAAAAATGTGTTTTTATACTCCGTGGTAAATGCCTATGGATCACATCCTCAAATCACAGAGCTGAGCAGAAGAAAAGCAGCATGGGAACTCACCAGGACTTTCTTCTTCCCGTTTTTCATCATAATCTCAAAAACATAGTGCTTTTTCTTAGGCCATGCTACCTCTCGCACAGACTCAACCTGTTACACACCAAATACAGAATACTCTCAAAGTCGTGGTGATTATTGTAACACGTCAATGATAAATAGCAGGTTATTATTAACAGATCGGATTAAAAGCCATTAGTGATTCTGGTTGAAAGCCAGTGTGACACCACAGTGTGACTGGGAGAAGTTAAAGCCACAGCTTACCGCATTCAGGTAATATTGGCCTTTAAGGTCTGACTGTGGATGAGAAAAAAGAAAGGCAACGCATTTTAATTCATTTTTCTGCATAAATGAACACACACCAGAATGTAGAAAATAAATCGCTAAACAAAAACAAAGAAATTTGCAAGTTATTCCAAACGTATATAATATATTACATAATGTGTGTGTGTACACACAGTATATACACACAAAACATTTACAAATGTATATAAATACAAATA
This sequence comes from Clarias pachynema, assembly GCA_030014365.1. Classification (NCBI taxonomy): domain Eukaryota; kingdom Metazoa; phylum Chordata; class Actinopteri; order Siluriformes; family Clariidae; genus Clarias; species Clarias pachynema. The sequence continues at coordinate 19,586,755 of JAQMYL010000023.1, read as the reverse complement.
TATAAGGTGTGAGAAAGATTTTTTTTTTTATCTGATGCTCATATCTGCACTAACATCATACTTGGAGAAGGTTTAGCTTAAAGATTGCAAGATTTATTCTTATAGATTATTATTTAAAATTTTAAACTTATAAATACCGGTTGAAATTTTTAAGGGAATGCACGGTTTGACTTTACTGCATCTTTTTAACGTTTCACACACACACACACACAAGAAAATAACTTTTATATGTGTGATAAGAATATGATAATATTTA
>JAQMYL010000023.1:19567044-19578323 GCA_030014365.1 Clarias pachynema | reverse complement strand
GCACCTTGCACTGTTACATGTAAATACTAAATTATCTCAAATGCTTACTTGCACATACAGATACCTTTGCAATAATAATATTATTATTATTATTTTATTTTTATTTTATTTTTTTCCCTCTCCTTTTTCTCCTCTTCCTATATTTTATATTATATGTTTATGTAAAGTTGGGGAACACAGTTCAGCTTCCTTTTGACCTCTACTCTTGAAACATTTCCACTCTTATACAACCAAACGCCAAGAAAAAACCATATCAGACTTTTGAAGCTCCTCCACTACTGTTATTTTTGTTAGTGTTCATGGTAATACTAAAAGTCACCACCTGAACCTCCTGAGAACTGATGGGACGGGAAATTAACATAGTTCTGGACTTAGATTAGTTACGGATCCATTCCCGTCCACTGGAAAAGCGATATTAGATTAGAGCATTAACAATGAGCTGAACAGTGAGCAAAAACAAAAAAGAAGAAATCTCACTTGGCTGGCAATACCAGTCCTGGTCTGACGAATAACACAAAGCTTATAGCAAAGGCTAAAAAGACAGAATTAGATATATCCAAATACTGTTTAGTGCTCCACCCAAATACAAACCTAGTGAACACACACACACCTCAAACAAGAATCTATGAAATACAGAATAAGGGATGGACAGAGCTAGATAACCCATACAAAATAACCCAACCCATGTGCGGTGGATATGCAATGCAAATCAAAAGTGTAGGCATGTTAGTTCAAAGTTAAAAGTGGCCATAAAAAGCAGGAAGAGAGAGGGACGGGCAGGACAGGATGGGGCGGGGCTGGGCTTAGAGACCTGTTCACAATGACACTGTAGAGTTTGGCCCTGACCGAACGCAGGAGCTCACTGTTCAGCAGGTTCTGACTGATGCAAAAAGTGCACCTGTTGCAGGCACACATGCAGCGGAGCTTGGCATGGCTGCGGAGAGACACACACACACACAAACAGGAAGAGGAGATCAGAGTCATGTATGATGCACGATCATGAGACCCGACACCCAAAAAGTTCCTCTTCCTCTTTAAAGACCGGCGCACCTGCCCTCCTACAATAAGCACTTATAACACACAAAAAAAAAAAAAAAAAACATGGATCAACAAAAGGGAAATGGAAGGAGATCAAGGTGGCAAAACCAGGAGAGTGAAACAGTTATTAAATCAGCAGCTTGTACATAGTTTAAAAGCAGTAGTACGCTCCTAATTGGGAAGCCATGTTCTACCTCATCAGTGGTCTGTTTAAGACATCTCAAGCATGCATGAGCGCATCCTTATCTAAGACCAACTTTTGCGTTTAACTGATAAGCTTTCGTAGTCTGCAATTATCATAACTACTTATTTATTATGTTTTATTTTAAGATAATTACTTATTTGTATTAAAACAGTAATGATATTCTGGTGTGGTGTCCAAATGTAGATGTAACGAATCAAAAGCAGCCTACTAAAATTCCTGTTCCCATTTACCAGTGCCAGTGACTCGTCTTGGGCCGGACCCGTCTTCTCCACACGTCTCGTCTGAGTGAGTGTGATGACCTACACTGGCTTAGCCTGTTCTCCACTGTGACTCACACACACTATTCAACAAGCCTCATGAAAACAGCTCTAAAATCCACACCTTTGTTCCCAAGGATGAGGTTAAAGAAAGTTGTTTTATGTGGTGACAGCAATTTCAGTTTCATTCAAAAGTAAGCATCTAGTAAACACCTTATACAGAATGCATTTAAATAATAATAATAATAATAATAATAATTTCAGAAGCAGATGAAAAAAACAGCACGTGTGGGACATCTCACACATTGTTCAAGACTATTTGCCCATATTATGTTTTTTTTTACAGATTGGATTTTTGTGATTCTAATCTGGTTAAAGTATGTCATAATTATCAAGATTCAATTAAAATTTTATTAGCACAACTTTGTACTTCTTTGTCAAGGTTATTTTACTTCATTGATGGCACTTTATGCAGAGTGACTTACATTTTTATCTCATGACACACATGAGTAGTTGATGGTTAAAGGCCTTGCTCAAGCAGCAATTTGGTGGTGCTGAGGTTTGAACTGGGATCGTCTAATCAGTAATCCAACGCCTTAACCACTAGAATTGATTCTACGACCACTAGATTTGCATGGCGATTCACATATTCACGCTAACTCCAAAATCGATTCTTTAAACAAAAACTATTTTTATATTTATAATAGAGATGAACTGGTCGATCGACAAGTGACCAGAACTGTCTGGTTTTCTGTGTGATTGGTCATGACCAGTTATCGACTGATCAGCCTCAGATATAAACAATTCTGTACCGAGCGCAGAAGCTTCCGAGTGGCGCAACAGAAACATTTTTCTGGCGTTACATTATCAAAAAAATTCACACGTGTTAAAAGACCCAAACCCACTCATTACACACAGTTACACCAGTCTCAAAACACAGCGAGTGCTAATTAGTCGTAAATCATCGTAGGAATGAATTATTTATGTCTTGTTATATATATTTATTATATATTATTTATATACAAGTTTGTTTAGATATAATAATTACGGAAGATGACAGATACAGGCTGCTCAGTAACAATTTAGCTTTGTGTTTAATTTATCAAAAATTGGTGGTGAGAATATAATATCGAATCAGGATATTTATATAAGCATGGTAGTTATAGAAATCACAAGTTTGATCAAAATAAGCACCGAGGTGTTATGATAATAGTGGTGACTGATTCCGGTCCCTCTTAACCACTGAACTATGCGCTGGCCTCTTTTATTTATTTTAAAATGAGCTTCACTGCAACAGAGTTAAAAAGAATCCCTGATGTTCATCTACAATCAATATTTCCTATTATTATTATTATTATTAACTGCAGTAGTGCGAATCTCTTTGCTCAGCTCAGTAGAGTGATTAAATCGACTTAAGTTCACGATCGGCTTAATCTTTTAAAAAGAGTATAAATTAGAGACAGCAGGTCTCAGACATCCACACTGGGCCAAAATCAGCAGAAAATCCTGGACTGTACAACAGGATATTTGAGGTGTTAAATAAAGCTCAGTGGCAAAAAAACGAACACTGGAATGGTAGAACTATAGAGTGATTAATTGTTTTGCGCCCTCTCTAATACAAATCAATGTTGCCTGCTCCAAATCATAATAAAAAAAACAACAACAACACTATATTAACTAACAGGGATGAACAGCTTCTCATATACAAAACTCATTACATTTGACATAATCATTCATAATCATCATAAAGAAATTGTGCAATGTAACGCTGAACGGACTCAACAGGAGATACGTTGCATTGTATGTTTATTAACATTTATTATCTTATTTGCTTGCCAAAGTGAAACTTTTTTTTAAAAAGGAGAAAGCGAAGGAGAAAGAGGTACACAGGGAGGAATGACGGGCAGCCGTTAGAGCCGTGCAGGACGGAGGAAAGGTGGCGAAGGGGGATTTACTGAGGAAGCTTTACTCACGGATACATGGCCATGGTGGTGAGTTTGGTGTAGATTTCTCGGCTGGGCGCCTCGGCCGTGTTACAGGTGAACTGCTGCGGCGGGTGCAGCTTGTGCCTCCTGCAGAAGTCCAGAGGAGACGTGCTGTAGTGTTGGCGAACCTCATGCAGGTCGGACTTGGCGGCGATCATCATACACGGAGTCTTGCTGTCCACGAAGTATTTCTGTGGAAGTGAAAATTAATTAAATTAACCCTATAGTTGTACTATCTACAGCGTTTAAATCGGTAACACTATAGACAGAAATCTATTCAGAATCCGTACGTGTCGTCTCATCGGTGAGGACGTGTGTGACAAACCTTATACGCCTTGGCACAGTACTCAAACGACCGCGCGTTACTGACGTCATACACGAAACAGACGACGTCACAGGCCAGATCTGCTTCTGAGAGGAATTCAAAGTCTGGGAGAACCTCATGCAGCTGAGAAAGGTGCGGAAAAAACAAAACAAAAAAACAAGGTTAGTTCTTCGTCCATCATTAGATCTGGAGATATATTTGAAATCTGATAAAATTGCAAAAATATTTATTTACACAACTTACAAGCAAGTACTTCTCCTGTCCATACACGTACGTGGTGCTGATGGCATAGTACGATTTATGATCTTCCCTAATCTTCTTTTGCCTCTACAAGACAGCACACACACAAACACACAAAATAAAAATTGTCAAGATTTCGTTGCAACATGTTACAGGTCGCTAATTTGTATAAGCTTTGTGATTTTCCCAGGCCAAGTAATCCACAGGGCCTTGAAAAGGCCATAGAGAGGAAAAGCACAAACAAAACCACGTCACACGTTAAGCGTGCGCTCAAATAGCTGTTGCGTGTTTACAATATGGAATTTGTATCAACCTCTCGGTCTCTAGCCTGTATGAGCAACTCGGTCATTATCACAGCATCGGAGAGACTCAACAAAACAGCTTGTGGCTACACATACTTGATATTACCTCGCCCCATGTCATTACGTAGAAGCATTCACTAATTAAGCTTCGTTTCAGTTCGGGAACGCAATATGCAGCCCTTGCTAAAACGTTGTTCCGTCGTTTTAAATATTTCAAAAGCACAATTTACTCATTTTGTTACCTCGCTGTGTGCACATGGTTTTAAACCTTTTAATAAAGCACGTCTTTCTAATTTGTTAGAACTATAACATGAAATAAAATGAACGAGAAATAAACGTGATCCAGGGTTTCCCACATGTCTGAAATATACTTGCGGTGCAAACCAGAGGCAAGGGTCGGCATTACCTGCAGCACAAAAAGTGACCAACTACATACAAAAAAATATGTATGTACACATATGACCTTTAATAGAAATGTATTTTGTCTCTCACAGTTGAAATATACCCATGATGAAAATTACAGGCCTCTCTCATCTTTTTAAGTGGGAGAACTTGAACAATTGGTGGCTGACTAAATCCTTTTTTCCCCCACTGTATATCTATAGTTTATAAACTGGTGTGGGTGTGTATGTGTGAAAGTCGTCCTACAAAACAGCACACGAAAACACGCACACAAGGTGTTGGGAAAAGAGGCTGCTTTCACACATACACACCCACACCACCTGATGTACATGTGTGTGAAAGTGCTTCACACGTGGTCACTGTGTTATAGTAACCAGTACACGCACACATGGATGTTGCACACAACATCGCACACGCACTGAGACCGAGTATGGGAGACGATTACCCACACTTCCGCAGCGCAAGAAAGAAAATAACCATTGTGATCAGGTGACGCCCTGCGTCAAAACAAGAAGCGCATGCTTGCCACATGATACTCGGTACTTGTATATTCAGACTCACTCGTTTTTTAAGGGAAAATTAATAAAAACATTTTGCTCGTCTTGCGGAAACTGTGTCACTCGCAATCCAAGGTTCCACTGTATTATTTATATACATATTTATATACAGTTGTTGTATGTGTCTACAACATTATCTCTAAAAGCTAATTAAAACACCCTGTAATCAGCAACACACTTCATTAACTCCCATCATCCATCTCTGCGCTCACTCACAGCTAAGTTCCTGCCCAGGAACGCCTGCAGGAAGCCGCTCTTGCCACTGTCACGTGCTCCCAGGACGTTACACCGGAACACACTGCGCTGGGTCTGCTTCTTCTGCAGGTCAATGTGTTTGTTCCTGGTGACTAAACCACACAAAAACCGAAGAAGGTAAAAATACACAAGCAAGCCTCTAGCCATCTAGTCTCTCTGTCTAATACACACAAGTTCTCTTACTCGTGATTGCGGCGGCCTGCGACTCCTGTTCGTGAATAATAGAGTAACCCAGGTAACCCAGATACTCCAAGCAGCGCTGCACATCCATGTACGTCGTCAGCCTGAACAGCAGATCAGAAAAAATGTAAAGACGTTATCTGGGGTAGAAACGAGTCTCATACAAGTAGGGGTGCCGTTACTTACGTCCACTGCGACAGGTATCCCTGGTAGGTGATCCAGCCCTGGTCGCTGGTGCACACTGTGTTGTTGACGTCAGGACCCCAGGGCATGTAGGGGAAGACTTTAAACAGATCTCTCAGCTCGTCGGGTGACAACGCACAGTCTCGATCCTGAAACCAAACTCACTGGGATTCGTTATTTGAATTTAAAATGCTGGACTTTTAATACAACACATCAAGTCTTAAACAGTGCCATGTGCCACTCTGTTGCCCTCACTGAGCTTCTCTAATTTACATCTCACGGACTGGACTTCTCCAGCCGTCACTGATCCCTGACAGAGCGTGTCCGGAACTGATGGACTCACCTTGTCGTGCTTGTCAAAGACGCTCTGCAGGAAGAGGTACGCGTTGTGGTTCAGCTCTGTGGTGCAGTTCGGAGGCATTTTTAACCTGCACAAACAAGAATGGCTTAGAGGAAGATTTAATTAAATTCCTGGCACTAAACAGAGAGAGAGATCTGCCTAATGAGGGGCTTTACAGGGTGTAAAAACATATTAAATCGTATCAACAGGTCTAATGAAACAATTCTGACGACTAAAACGACGAGTAAATGTTTCTTTTATATTAATTGGTCAGGATTTAAAAAGAAAAAAAACAGAAGACAGGATTCCAGACGAGGGTTGCTTCTTACTGAGCTCATTTTAAGTTTTCAACTCTTTTATTCAACATTTAAAGTGTTGCTAGATTCGGGATTGCTCTACACCCATCATTAGATGCGTTTTCTCACTCACTCCCTAAACCATTATCTCTTTCAGAATCGCTGGGAGTCTGGAGTCTACCCGAGAGGTTTCGGGGCACATGTACAATCTGGACAGGGTGCCAATCCATCACATACACATTTTAAAAGATGTGCCCTTGTGTCCATCACACACACTACAGAGATTTGGAAACACTGCCTAGCCTGTATAAAACTGGAGGAAACCCACCAAGTACAGGGAGAACATACCACACACATCACACACACACACACATCATACACACGGTGGGAGTCAAACCCCGAGCCTGGAGGACAAAGTGCTAAACATAGATCCTAAAATTTCACTAATCATGGGAATAATCACGGTGGCTGAGAAGTGCAAAACAAAATAAAACCAAAAAATGAAAAATTCAAAAGCAAAATATCAAAACTTGAAAGTTTGATGAATTGTCATTGTGTTTTCTCATTTGGTATTTTGATTCTGGATATTTCGTTGTGTTTTCGGTTTTATGTTGTTTCCGGATATTATTATTTTGTTTCCGGTTTTGGTTTCAAATTCTGTTATGATGTTTTCAGATTTTTTATTTTGTTATGTTGTTTCCGGATTTTTCATTTGGTTTCCGGGGTTGTTTTTGTAATGTTTTTTTTTTTTCCAGGAAATTTTCATTTGTTTTCGGAAATTTTTATTTTGTTTTTAAATGTATTTAGTTTTTAGCTTTTTTCATAATTAAATTTTTTTTATTTTATTTTGGTTTTGGTTTTGCTTTCAGATTTTTCATTTTGTTTTAAATTTTGCTATCTTGTTTTTGGTTTTGTTATTTTATTTTGCACTTCTCAGCCACTGTAAATAACAGCCCGATCGGAATAAAAACGAATCATGTTGCGAACTCTGTCGGAACCGTCTGGCCCAATCCAACCAGATTAGAATGAACGATCACACTTGTAAAGAGAGGGGCGACGTAAACCTGTAATAATCTGCTCCATAGATAAATATTTGCCATATAAACACGTGATCTGATGGGAACAGGAAAAAGGACAGAGACTGGTTAGTCAAGGAACAGTGAGTAGTGTGTGTACACACGAGGTACGAAAGTTATATAACAGCTCTATGTAACGAAGCGCTTGTTGAACTGCATTATTGATTCTGCAGGGCTGCGTGCTTTTACTTGTGAACACGCTCATAACTGTATGTGGTACTCACAGTGGAAACAGATATTCCTGGGTGAGTTCCAGGTCGTCATCGTAGCCAAACCTTCGGAGCACAGTCCACGTGGTCTCGTGCCTCCCTCTCTGGATGAACAGTGTGTGTAGGAACAAAAACCCTGGCATGACGAGAACACACAACCAAGTCAGATACGCAGACAGGGCATACACACTCACACACCGCTTAATCTGAGAAGTGTTCCACAGGAAATCTAGTTGATAAGGTCAAGCTAAAACGACGTGAGCTAACCTTTAAGGGTGAGACCGTTGTCCCTCACACCATCCGCCATGTTTCGCCGCACAACATTTTTCACATCTTCCAACGCTTGAGGAGCAAGCGGCATGTTGAAACAGGTTCTCTGTAGATCATTTTTTTAAAAAGGGAGAGACATTATGCTATTACATTCTGTAAATCTGAACGAGTAACTGTAATATTAATAAAAGAAAACCAAGTGGACTAAATATCTTCTGCATAAAACATAAAAATAAAAAGAACAAGGTTCATACTTGGAAGAAATTGAGCTCGTGGTCATTGAGAACGCCATCGTTGTCCAAGTCGGAGATTTTAAAGATGCGAGTAAGTGCTTTGATGCAAGAAGGCTTCATCTGAAACCGAACCACAGACATCATCATCATTACAGCTTTAATTATTTATTTTATATAATAGTAAACAACAAGCCTCACTAAGGATTCCCAAGTTTGGGAAAATGCAAGATTAAAATGATGGTGAGTTTTTCTGGCCCTTAACATCCATCATCGCTCACCTCTTTTTCCTCCGGGCAGTACAGGGGGCCTGTAGGGTGCAAAACGGCCTTCTGGGCGTAGTAGAACAGTTCGGAGATGTTCTTCAGGTTTTTTGCAGAACACTTAAATAAAAATAATTTTTAAAAGTTTGATTTCTGAACTCTGGAAGGCTAGGTAAACTTGATTTATTAAATGACATGCTGTTATACATCAGAAGGTACAAATAATTTAAATGATAGCTAAAGGGTGAGCTCAGCTAATTTAGTCTATTGGCCTTGCACAGTATTGCACAACTACCCTCTCTTTCATTTTTCTGTCCATCCTAATTAAACTGCCATCCGTCATCACCGAGAAACTAGAAAGCACGAATTCCTCTCTCACCGCGAAAGCCTCATTAAATTTTTAAAAAAAATTTTTAAGTATGTTTCAGTCTTAGATTATGTGGAGACACGTAGAAGAGCAACGTGCAGTGATCTGTTTATGCTCTTTGGCACCAGGTAAACAGTTAAACAGTTAATGCAGCTTGATAGCAATAATAATAATAATGTTTATTATGATAATTATTAATAGTATTATCATATTACAGTCTGATTTACAGACATTTTAACCTGACGTAGATCAGTAGAGGGCTCAATCTTTGGCAGTATGAGGGCAAAATACACTTTTTTGGGATTTTTAATAATAAAACAGTCAGAGATCAAAGCGCCATCCTAACAGGACTGACAGGTCTGATTTACTCTACAACTATGTCGAGCTCTACGGTACGTGCTTGCAGTCTTGTAAAACCTGTCGCTTAATTTAACCTGAAACCCAAACCACCAGAACACGGCCGGCTGCCACATGAGCCATCTGGTGATTAGCCGTTTCTTCCATAATACTACCGCATGCCTGCACGTGTTTAACGTCTCTGAACCAAAACATTTTCTAAATTTACTCAAGCGTACTTACTCCAGGGAGAGTTTCCAAACACAGACTAATCCAGGTTCAAAACTATTCATGTTTCCATGCTTGTTGAGTACTCTGGTGAGCTCTACGTACCTCGACACAGGTCTCGATTTCTGAGTACTGGTTCATGATGGGAAGAATGGTCTCCATACTGCTGTGGTCCACCAGGTCTGACTTATTCCCAACAAGAATCAGGGGCACTCTGCAAAAAAAACAAACAAAAAAAAAGTTACATCACAGCTGTGTTACTGATTGAATGTCAAAAGGAACCTGCAAAAATTTTTCACTAAATCTTATCGCTTTCTCTATTTACTTTTTTCTCCAACCTGCTGAAAAAGGTATTATTTCCCTTTCCTCAAAGCTTAACACTGTTCCAAACACTATGCGCTGAAACCTATTGCTTTTCTTATCATGATGAATTTGACACGCATTTGCCATAAAGCCTACAAACACAAAATTATACACTATAGTATATCCTGATTAATGAATAGACTCGCCCTGGCCTGATTTTGACCCTCCAGTGCAGTTTAATCACCTGATTTATTAATTCTAGACTTAATAATATTGTTTTTATCCTTAGCTAAATGATAATGTCTCATACGTCAATAAACTCTTCTCACTAAATATGATCTGTATTAAGTTTAAATCCTGCTGGAAAAATTCACACAATAGCAAATAATCTTTGCCTACTTTAAGTGCAAACTGTACATCTTATAGGTATTAGTTTTATCTAACTGTAAATGAATAACAAATGTAAAGTTTTCTATTATCACTGCCTTTGTTTAGATTTCGCAAGATACTCAGATTCCTCTCAATCACCAACACACAAAAGAACGTTGACGGTCATAGTCTTAGGACGTGTACAGTACTGTGCAAAAGTCTAATGAGACAGATTTTCTTGTATTTTTCTATAAATATTGAGGAATAGTTCTCTAGGCTTCCTGAAGGACTTTTTCTGTCTCTCATTTTTAATCCAGTCTCTGAACGTGACCAGTTGGAGAAGAATGCTGTGTTTGTTAAGCCACACAGTGACTTATAAATCATTCAAACATTTAAAAAAACAAAACAAAACAAAAAAAACATAAAACATCTGAGGGCATGAACCGGTGAGAAACAGGTGCAGATGATGACAGATGATCAGGATGATTAGTATACTGCTGATGCTGAGTATAATGCTGAGTGTTTGGAACAGAAGAAAGAGAAAATGAGGCTGGTGCTCTGATTGTTACATAAACAACCAGTTTTTAAATTTGTGTCATAAGGCACTTTGCTACAGTGGCCGAAAAGTGCAAAACAAAAACGACAAACCAGTAAACGTAGGTATAGGTTGCGTATGAAATTCTTAACGCTGATTGGAGGAGACATCTGTCACTCAAGGTATACAGGAAGTACTGCTTCCTGTGGCGGTAGATTTGCTAACATATGAATGTGCAAACAATTACTGTCCTTATTGTGGATTCCAATATAGTGTTCTGACAAATTTCTGAAGTTCTTGTGGAAAAACCCAGAGCTTTTAAAAGAGACACAGATGAAAACGACTACGCCGGGGTCAACGGATTTTGTTACTTTGTTTTAGGGTTTTGTTAACTTGTTTTGTTATTGTCATCTCAGGGGGTTTTTCCTTGCCACTGTCGCGCTCGACTTGCTCATCAGGGACTATCTGACCATTTTGATTCATACATATTCCATACAAACTTAAATAATTCTTTTGATTGTGAAAAGC
>JAQMYL010000023.1:19547970-19566944 GCA_030014365.1 Clarias pachynema | reverse complement strand
AGGGACTATCTGACCATTTTGATTCATACATATTCCATACAAACTTAAATAATTCTTTTGATTGTGTAAAGCTGCTTCGCGACAATGACAATTGTTAAAAGCGTATACAAATAAAATTTAATTGAATTGAATTTTGCACTTCGTACTCTGTAACCTGTCGCACTATAACATTCGTTCACAGTTCTTTAATTTATTCCACACTGTTTATTATACAGAAATATTCCGCGGCTAAAGAATTTTGCACAGTACTGTATTACGAGGAGATCACACACACACACCTGCTGTCCTTGTCTGTTCTGTCATTGATGAGGGGAATCCAGTGACTGGTCACCTTAAATACAGGACAAATTTCTTTGAGACACCAGTAGATATTTAAATATCATGGATAACATAATATATAGTTATTGTTTTTAAAAAAACACACACCGACCTTCTCAATAGACTTTTTGTTGTTTACTGAATAAACTATACATATGACATTTGCCTGTAACAAATAAGAAGGGAAAAAGAGAGGATCACACACACATTATTAGCAGAATAAAGAATACATAATAAGAGCAATTTTAAAAATAAAAGATGTGTTACACTGCTTTAGGGAAATAATCAACAACAGAGTGGTACGATGAGCGAGACACAAAATAAAGTCTGTGTCACAATGTTGAATTAAACCGTGTTTTTTTTTTCCTTGCAACATCTTGATTTCTCACAATAATTCGAAAAAACTAAAGTTTTAGGTTCTGACTTAAAAAATATATATATTTTGCTTCTATTATCCCTTACATTAGAACAGCAATAAATATTGGTCCCCTAACCAGCTTCAGTTTCTCTTCTCCCTCTCTTAAGATAAATAAGACAAACGTTACAGCTCGTACATTATCAAAAGCTGAAGGACTGACTTTTACAGGAACACGTGAATCTCGGACAGGGTCAAAATATTTGATAATCTGAATACATCTTTTAAAGTAAAAAATCTTTACGTCAAATCAGCTGCCTCTATTCACATTAAATAGTTTTAAAAGATAGCAATCATATCTTAGAAAAGTGCATCATGACATCATTTAACATTACATCGCTGCATCACTCATGTTTAATCATGTGAGTGAAATTAGGCTCACCTTAGAGATTTCCTGGTAGAGCTGCTCATCCGACTGCTCTGCTTCTACATATTAAGAGAACAAGTATTAGCTCTAGAAGACAAAACAACAGTTCAGGAGAAATGGAAAAGCAAAGTTTTCATATGAACAATAATCATAGCAGAGTGCGTGTATAAATAATAATCGCTCTGTGATACACAGAGACTGCGTGCTTGCTGTATGATTTTACCCGAGTAGTCCACTATGTGTGTCGGTACTCGCTCAGGGGTGACGTCGGCAGGAATGGTGATCTCCTCAGCACGCAGCGGGACCTTAGGCCGAGCCAGACAAGACATGTTTAAGTGCGGGTTAACATTTTTGTATGAAGTATTATGTAAAAAGAATTCAAGGGAACGCAGACTGGCTTACCTCGTCAGGAAACTCTTCACTGACCAGCGACATGATCAGTGACGTCTTCCCGACTTTAGCTGTGAATGAAATAAATAATTCTTGATCAGTCTTCTTTAACATTCCTGATCCTCAATATTTACAGAGGAGTCAAAAATGATCCGCACTCCGGTTACATTAAAGCTCCTGTTGGCCGCACTTTTGGTCTTATCAGCGCTTTCCGTTCAAGACTCCCGTCTCCCCAGTCACTGCTGTGCAGGTGTGTGTGAACGTGTTACTTCAGTTCATTTGTAACGACAGTGCAAGCAAAAATGGACGCCCCACTTACGTTTTGCAAGACAAGAAGAGTAGCGTGCAGTAATTAGTTTTTATTTTTGAGGTCTGAGGGTGCAGAAGAGCATAAACAGAAGTGTTTGGACATCTGCAAACAAAATGTGGACCGATACTCTACAGAAGGTGAAAGTATCTTAAAGAGAATCATTACTTGCTACAAGACACGGATTCATCACTACGAGCCTGAGAGTAAACAGCAGAGTCTGGAACCGAAACATCCTCAATCGCCGACCGAGAAAAAGTTCAAAAGTCGACCATCAGCTGGAAAATTCATCAACGCTTACAGTTATCTGGGATTCTCGAGGGCCAGAAGTATTGGAACATTCGGGAAAAAACGTTCAACAATCAACAGTGCTCGTTACAGTGAGACGCTTATTGAAGAGCTGAAGACTAAACTTCGGAGTAAACACAGAGGACCGCTATCCGAGGGCGTCGTGATCTCGCGTGACGATGCACGTCCGCACACTTCTGCTCCACACTGTCGACACTCTGAGGTGTTAAAGCTCCTCACTATAGTCCTGATCTCACTTCATCAGACTTTCCCCTGAAAACAGCCCTACGAGGACGAAGATTCACTTCTGATGAACAAGTGAAGGCAGCGGTGCAGTCGTGGCTCACAGCTCAGAATAAAACATTTTTTTAATGAGGGAATACGAAAGCTTGTTAACAGACGGACAAAGTGTAATGAAAAGAGAAAGGAGATTATGTCAAAAGATGATGTATTTGTATTTTCTAAAAAACAAAGTCACGCAGCCAGCGTGCGCATCATTTTTGACTCACCCTCGTACAATGATGTGCAAATATTCGCACCCCCTTATTCAAATAAAACTATGTCATGCATCTGACAGGGAAACACAGTGGTGTCAGGAAGACTTTTGGGTCAGGGATTATATCATCTTGAGGGGGGGGGGGGGTGCATGGTGATATTCTGGTGCTCCAGAACCAGGGATATGGATTTCTGCATTTTCATTCATATTCTGTGTGTGAAAGAAAGAGTGTGTAAACTTTTGCACATCTGAAAGTTGAAATCCTTTGAAATTCTAAACAGATTTAACAAAGAATAACTGGTACAATTGCAAGAGCTGCATCTCCACACAGTGGAATCTATGTCAGCTCTGAGGAAGGTTCTTCAGCCCTCAGGACCTGATGTGCTAATGTGGCTAACAAGTCCTGACAGCATTAAAACTTAGGCGCTATAAAACGTTTATAAAGCTGTAGAAACACTAAATCCCGTGTCAGAGAACACAGGGGTGTGTGAAACCGCACACCGGCCGACCTCACACTGCGGTGGAGCCGACATGAAGCTGAGGGCAGGAGGCGCGTGAGGGAAGCTAGCTTAGCTGTAGCTACATTAGCTAGCTCACCACAAAGTTCCAAACCAAAGTACGGATTTTACTTACGTTCCCCGACTAGTAATATCCTGACGTCCTTCCTCATGGTCAACGACGTTAAAACAAACCCGAAGCTCCTTCAAATAGCATGTGGCTAACTAGCAGCACCTTCTTTACCCGGCAACGGTGCAGCTGTGAGGCAACGCTAAGCTAACCAAGCTAAGCGAATGACACGGGTTAGCGCATGCGCAGTTCATTCGATTGGCGCGCTTGTAGGGCAAAACGGACGGAAGTTGGCTTCTTATTTCCCTTTCCTCCTTACATAGTGTTCGCAGTAACGACGTAGCGCCAGTAGATGGCGCTGATTACCTTAAAAAATAGATTAGCTATATACTGTACAGTGCCTTGCAAAAGTATTCATACCCCTCAAAACGTAAATGTATTCTATTGGGATTTTACTTGACAGACCAACACAAATTAGCACATAATTATGAAGTGGAACGAAAACAATCATTAGTTTTAAATTTGTTTTGAACTGAATAGTGGGGCATGCATTTGTGTTCAGCCCCCTTTATACCCCTCTGATACCCCTCACTAAAATCCAGTGGAACCAGTTGCCCTCAGAAGTCACCTAAATAGTAAATAATGTCCACCTGTTTGTATAAATACAGTTGTGCTGTGAAGCCCTCAGAGGTTAGAGGACATTGGTGAACATAATTTAGCATCATGAAGCCCAAGGAACATGCCAGACAGGTTAGGGATAAAATGATGGAGAAGTTTAAAGCAGGGTAAGGTTATAAAAAAAAAAATCCCAAGCTCTGTTCAATCCATCATCAGGAAATAGAAAGAGTATGGGACAACTGGAAACTTACCAAGATATGGACCTCCACCTAAACCGACATTCCGGGCAAGGAGAGCATTAATCAGAGAAGCAGCCAAGAACCCATGGTAACTCTGGAGGAACTGCAGAGATCCACAGCTCAGGTGGGAGAATCTGTCCACGGGACAGTTGTGCATTCCATAAGTCTGGGATTTGTGGAAGAGTGGCAAGAAGAAAGCCATTATTGGAAGTCCAGTTTGGAGGGGACCTGTAGCAAACTCCAAACGGGACTTCTTTTGGTTTTCATTCAACAATGGCTTTCTTCATGCCACTCTTTTATTCTTTCATTAAGGGATTTCTTTTAGTTACGGGGTTACTCCCCGTGTGCATCAGTGAGCCTTGGCCAATCCTGTTGCTGATTGACTGGTCTTCCTTCCTTAGATCACTTTAGGTATGGCTACCATAATATGGATGTCAAGGTTGGTTTGTCCTGACCAGTGCAGTCTGGGAACATCCCACAGTATCTGCAGTTTTGAAATTGATCTGACCCAGTCCTCTAGCCAAAATACTTCTTCTATTTATTCTTGTATTATTATTATTATTATTATTATTACTATGTTTATTCTTATTTATCTTTATTTTTTTATTTTTACAACTGACTCAGAGAGTTTCTGCACAAAAAAAGTAAATGTACTCTTACTGTGGGTTCTATATATATATATATATGTATATATATATATATATATATATATATATAGACAATATATTGTAACGTTTATCTATCTATGTATATCTACTATTATTATTACTTTGTTGAAAGGAGTTTGAACAAGTATCTCAGAATTTTAGTTGTTGCTATTGTTATGATTGATTTTAAAAATCATAAATAAAATTAAATCCATGCAGTTTAAGAGTTTATGAGCCTCCATACAGAACTTTTATACTAATGAGCCCTATGCGCCCTCTATTGGTAGAACCTCATAACTGCAACATGATTTAAGGCGGACCGGACATTTCGGGACTCGCTGTGCAGAAGTCAGGGTCAAGCCGGTACAGAAGGTTAACGTTGCTGCGAGCAAACTTCACATTAATACATCTGCGTGTAAGAAAGCAGGTAATATTAGTGCTGCATACAGATTCCGGCTATAAAACAGTTTTAATAAAGTTTCATTCATAACATTCTGGTTCGTCTCTCGTGCGCATCCTGAAAGGGGCGTGGCCCGGGAACTACGGAAAGCCAAATGAGACAAAATGGATAGGGAACATGAAGATATGAAGAAATTACTTTTAGCGCCCTCTGTAGGCCAGCTGGAGTGTGTTTCTGTCTGAACATTCATGCACATGTACAAGGTTTAAGGGGGCTTGGAGCCTATGCCAGGAGACTTAGGGCACAACCTGGACAGGATTCCAATCCATCGCAGGGTGCACACACACACACACACACACACACACACACACACACACTACGGGGCAATTTGAGAGTCTTGGGTTCGTTCCCACCTCGGGGTCTGTGTGCGTGGAGTTTGTGTGTTCTCCCGGTGCTTGGCGGGTTTCCTCTAGGTACTATGAATTGGCACCCCATCCAGGGTGTACCCCTCCTCGAGACCTAAGTCTCCTGACTATATGTATATTTAGAAATAGTTTATTTATTTAAAATAAATTTTTTCAGAATTTTTAATAAGAAAGTATTTCAAAACCAAAAATATTCAGGGTGGCCCCCCAAAAAGCCTGGATCAATAAGCAAAAATGTATTTAAAAGTGTAAATTACATTAAATGGTTAAACTGAAAGGCTCTGACTTCTCAGCACTTGGGTACATGCTGAATGCAAGAATGCTGAACATTTCGTAACGTATCAGGGCGGGTGGTGTTACATGCAGGGAAGGGTTTCCTCTTTCAGTGCAGTGATTATTCTGGGCTGATTCTAGTAGACTACTGACTTCAGATCAGCCCAAAGAAAGACAAGTTAAGTGGTGTTAAGTCTGGTCCTGTTCGATCCTGTTTAAGCCATATTAGGTCTGAAAATATTTGACATAATGAAATATTAGACATAATGAAAATGCCTCTGGATCCACACTGTGTGTTTGTCTTAGAAATGATCTGACTTGTCCATAATAGACACATTTTTTTTTGTCAGTGTCATGTATTTGTTTAATTGTGTTTCAGTAGCAAGGAAAAAGACATTTTTTAAACAAACCATTCTTAAATGAGTCAGATTTTTTAATATAGCGTTGTAGCAGGTGGGTGTTATGGTATGAGAACAGGATGATTCACACCAGAAACCAGTTTTGGGATGATATACAGAGAGACCAAAAATAATGTATACACACCATCTATGCCCTTTTTTAGACCTCGAATTGAACTATTGCAGCAGTGTGTTGGATTATGTTTCCTATGAAGATGTCAGTTGTCGCACCATCATTGATGCGATCATGTGATCGTCAGAAGAGAGGCGTATATATTTTTTATGTTGAAGTGTGTATACATTTTTTTGGGCCTCTCTATATTAACAAGCAGCCTCTCTCTTTCTCTGTCTCTCTCTTGAGCAGTCAGTTAAATGTGTGTGGATTTGCTCCCAAACGAGGTCAAAAATCCTGATTGAGATGATCAGAAGTTGGATTTCTGTTGTGTTTAAAGTCTTTCCTCCTTTCTGCTTTCTGAGGACCAAACAGAAGTCCACCATGCATGTCAAAACTCGGTCCTTGAGGAGCATAAAATTGTTAAAAGAGTTAAGAAATGGTGTTAAAAAGTTTCCTTAAAAAGCTTGGGACAGGGGAGGTACTTCAAGCAAAAAATAGCAGTTTCACAGTAAGAAAGTAGCAAATTTGTGGAAAAAGTTTTGAGACACCCCTTATTTCTTCATCTTTTGCTTTTGTTTCCAAAGAGCCAGACTTCCTTGTATTTTTAATGTAGTCTTGAGCAATAGTTCTCCAGGATGTCTCTCGTTAAGACACACAGTGACCCGTACATCATTCAAGAATAAAACTACATCTACATTAAGTCCTGACCCAGTGAGAAACCGGTGCAGATGATGTCAGATGATCAGGTGGTGATTAGTTACTGCTGATGCTGAATGCTGAGTGGTCGGAGCAGACGAAAGGGGAAATGAGGTCGCTGCTGAGGCTGTTACATAAACAACCAGTTCTTTCATTGTACCTTTGGGCAGCATGTCGCAGCAAAACAGTTGTTCCTATTTCTTAAATTTAACCGATATAATTTAATTCCATTTAATATGAAGAATTAAGGTGTGGTTTTTGTTATTTTTTGTGTAAAAAAATAGAACAAAATGAACACATATACAAAAACACCATATATGCAATTCTTTTTGGCCTTCCAGGAAGGACACTGTCTCATCTATTAGTCCGTTCTGCAAGTCCTTCAGGTTATTTGGACCATAAAATAAACAAAAATTGGGGAAAAACATTTTCATATGAATAAAAAGGTAAATAAATCATTGTCAAGTGTGTCGAAATCTTCAAGAGCACAGAGAGCACGGCGCCAGCGCTTAATAAATTACAAAATAATTATAAAAATAACAAGTTAAAAACTTGATGTGTAAGCACCCACTACTTATTTTCTCTGTTTCTTCTAAAGTCCAAATCTGCAGCTCTGCAGCTCAGTCCTTAGTGAAATGCAGGTCAGTTTAGTGCCTCCCATCTATAAAAAAATGTGGTCCGTGGTCCAAAACACAAAGCATTAACATCCAGACAGAGGGGACCTCGCTCACTCCAGACTCCAGACCGTTCGTTTTGTCCTCACTCGCACAAACAAACTCCACCAATTCATGCAGACACTGTATATATGAAAGCACCTCCAGTGTCTGGGCTCATGTCAGGTTACCTTGTAGGTTCTGTATGTAGAACAAATGGGCTCCCTTATGTAAACCATTCCGTGAAGAAGCCCTTCAGAAAGCTGAACTCATTAACCATTTAAAGTACCACTGAGTGCGGTACTCAGAGTATACTTTAAAAAGGTTCAGGTTCCGCATTTCATTCATATTCATATATACTGTGGGTTACAATCCAGCTGGTTTTGTTATAAACAGCACAGTGCTGGAGCGCAAACACACTTCTGTCCATTTTGATGTTTGAAGGTTATTTTCTTCGGCGGATGTTGGCCTCTGCTGGAAAACAGGAAATTGACAAATCTCAGATGTGACGTAAAAACTTCAGCGACAATAACTCACTACAGTATCACTACTCACACCTTTGTCTCCCAAATTTGTTCACCTGTCAATTCCCACCCATCAGCTAAATCCTCCAAGACATGTGAAGTCTATTGATCATCCTCACTCACTCACTCACTCACTCATCGTCTTTATCCTCTATACAGGTTCACGGGGGCCTGGAGCATATCACAGGAGACTTACAGTAGGGCATGAGGTTCCAATCCATCACAGGGCACACACACTCACGCGCTCATTCACACACTATGGGCAATTTGGGAACGCCAATTAGCCTAGTCTTATCCAGTTATATCTTTTAGAAAGATCTGCTTGGAGAAAAGCTTAATCTGCTACATTCATGACCTCCTATGATTGTCTAATGTCGCTGTGATTAACAGGAGAAGGAGTTTGCCCTTCCGCCCACCATAGCCAATTTCGGTCCCTCAGCCGCTGGCCCCAGATATCTAACATGATCAAGAACTTCACTGTCACGTCACTCGGGACATCTTTGATTCTTGATTGTTTGTAAATTATGTCTTATTATATCGATTGCTTGTAAATCATGTCTTACTGGTGTAATCTTGAGGAAGCATAGGCTTCAAGATGACCTGTCTCAGGCTCTCCACCCACTCCTTTCGCTCCCGCTCCTGCTCGCACATGAAGATGAACTGGCGGTCCGGTGTCTCCACTGAAATCGCAAACTTCCATTTATTCCCTCTGGTCCCCTTGGGCATATACTCATTCACTGAGTACCCATGATTCTCCGTCCCAATGAAAATGACCCCAAGCTCCACAGCATCCTTGACAATAATAAATAAAGCGTGGACGTTAATGCGATTTCACTAAAGTAATAGAAATAGTCCTTAATTCATGTTGCAATTGATCTTACCAGCTCAGTTTTAAAATAGAGAAGCTTTCTTTCTAGGCTGTCCAAGATGAACCATCTCTTCTTGAAAGGCTCTCGATGCTGTAGAGCAAACAGGCAAGATCATTCAGATTATACATAAAAACATTTTGTGGTGTAAGTGCAATCAGGTTTTTTGAACCATCTTCCCAGTATATACTGTAGGTGAAGATGTATAACATTAAGCCCCTCCTCCCACTGCTCATATGAAGCGTGTCACCTACCGAAGGTCCAGTCTTTTCCATGTAACCCTCTTTAAGGAAGTTTCTGGTGGTCCATGGCAGCAGCTTAAAGTAAAGAAAGAAAGAAAGATAGACAGTAGGATCCAATATGATGCTGAATGAGTGTAATACATATAAGAACAGATAAAGCTTAAGTTATTGCATTTATTCAGTTTCAACTAAAACAGTTGGGAGTTTACCTCTGCGTTACTGGCTGTCGGAAACGCTGTCTTCAGGTAAACAAACCGTGTAGCCCTTATCGCGTTGAACCAGTTCACGATTTCCTGAAAGGGTAACGATATCTGAATGACACTCAGTCTTTTAAGTGTAACAGAAGGTCTGCACTATAAACTAGCTTCACTGCAGTATCCCGCATAGCTTTGTTAAGTATATAACATTGTGTTCGCACAATATCCACATTGTATAACCTTCAATTTCACAAAATGTATCATGAACGTTAAGAAACTTATCCATCCATCCATCTAGGAACCTCTGTAGTCAATCTAGGGACTGTGAAGACCAATGGTGACCACTGTATTTATTCTCATTTGTACGATGGTGGAAGGACCTCCAGTCAACATTCACACACTACAGGCAATCTGGGAACGCCAATTAGATTAAGCTGTGTTAGATGTCTTTGTACTGTGGGAGGAAACCGAAGTACCCAGAGGAAAACCGCCAAGCATGGGGAGAACATGAAACTCCATGGGCAGGATTCAAACCCTGGACCTGGAGGTACAAGGCAACAGTGCTAACCACTAAACCAAGCAACTTATACCTGTAATTTATTATTCCTGAAGAGAATGCAATAGCAATAACAAAGTGTAAATATCTTTATTCTTGTCTTCAACATTCTCCAAAAATCCATTTAAACCAGTTTCACCAGCCACCGTGTTGAACAGGAAGTATCTCTGTTTCACTGATCAAGCCATGCAATTAGCTCGTCATGACTTTTGCAAGAAAATCTGTCATCTACGTTCCGTGCATTACACAAAACATAGACATTTAAAGCTTGAATAAGTTAATATCCTGGTTTTCAACTACATTTTTTTTGTGACAGCCAACCTTGTGTGTCAGAAAAGAATAATTTGCCAAAATGAGTAAAAGTCTGAAAACGACGTTTATCACGTTTTTACCAGTGTACTGTTCAAATTGTTTAAAAGTGTGTTTGATATTGGTCCAGATTATAGCACTGCTTTTAGGGTTTGGCTCAGGAAACCACATCAGTGACGTACAATGATGATCACATGGTTATTATAGTGATGATTTATTGTGATGACTCAGATAGGTATATAAAGGCGCACTATGTATGTGTGCTCCATGCATGAAAATACATGTAATGTTAGAACATAAATATGGTCCTGGGAACCCTGGGCAATAGCCAGCAATTGTAATTTAGAGCATAGTAATTTACAGCACACGTTTCCTGTGTGTATACACTCGTACTTTAAACAGTGTACAGAGAACATGACTTTACCTTCCTAGGGCTTATGATAACGTTTAATCCTGGTGGAATGTAAGAGCAAGATGTAATGACCTAGTGTAAACGTTCAGCATGGCCAACCTGTTTCTGGTGTCTTGGCCCAAGTATCCTGCTGCCATGAATGTTAGCAGTTTAAAAAACGTTTTCATTAGAATATCATTAACGTGTTTGCATTCAGCCTGTGTCTTGGTTCATGCATTATGGAGGCAAGACCTGCTCGCAATCCATTAAACTGATCTAAAGAGCCTGGGGACAGTTGCGCTATCAGCCCAGCCATTGCTCAGGGGAAAAGTGTATGGTATGAAATTATTTTTTTCACATATCCCAGGTAGGAAGCTTGGGGTCAGAGTGCAGGGTCGTCCAGTATACAGCGCCCCCTGGAGCAGATAGGGTTTATAGGGCCTTGCTCACGAACTCAACAGTGGAATCTCAGCAGTGCTGGGGTTCAAACCTCAGACCTTCCGATCAGAAACCCAGAGCCTTAATCGTTTGAGTCACCACGGCTCCATCTGGTCAGCTGTTCTAACAGCAGTATGGAGTTTTTTGCAGTTATTCCACTATGTTGCTCATTTACATGTCTTAGCTGTAGCACACTGTACTGGTATTAAAAGTACAAAACCTATATGAGTCATGAAAGTGAGGTTATAATGTCAGCTTATGCAAGCGCAGTCAGTCATGACTCAAAGTTTTAAAACCTTTCCTGACCATGGTAAAGTCGTCATACTTGCTAGAATTATACAACCATGACTGACATTTTTACAATACAATTATGTAGTAATACTGTACATGTCATCTGACATGTGGATGCGATGAGAAAAAGAAGAAAAGATGACTATGAGAGAGCAGGATTTGTTGCAAAAGACTGGAAAAACAGTCACAGTTTCAGAAAGGCCTGCATTAAGCAAATAAGGAGGTTGGTGGAAAATATTGGCGTTGGGTTAAGAACTGGGTTAAAGAGCACATGCACAGTCACAATGTGATGAGAACTTACAGGATTGGGACTAAACAGCTGTGTGTCCATAAGAAAAGCAAAAAAGCCTTCAGTTTGCTAGAGAGCCAAAAGATTAGACTTTGGAGTGATGGAAAAAGGTCATGTGACCTGATGAGACTGATCCTATCCCAGAGTGATGGGCGTGTCAGGGTAAGAAGGGAAGCGCGTGAAGTGATGCTCCATCATGCATAGTGTCCACTGTACAAGCCTCTGGAGACAGTGTTATGATCTGGGGCTGATCAGTTACTCAGGTCTAGACTCAGTAACGTTATGGGGCAATAAAATGAAGTCAGCTGACCACCTGAATGTACTGAATCACCAGAGTATCAAATCAGTGGAGTTTACCCTGATGGCATGAACATATTCCAGCACTGTGAAATAGTGGACACCTCAGGCTGTGTGTAATCAAAGCTAAAGGTGGTTGAATTAATTATTAGAATATGCAAGCTGTTTTTTTTTTAGACCGGCAGTGTATGACGTCACTTTATGAATTAATTTGAAGAACCAGGCAGGTGTGAGGACACGCCCCACAAGGAATATAACGTCCCTTTAGGTTAGTTGCTTTGCAGCTGTTTGTCTCAGATCTAAGCTGAAACTGATCTGTAAGGAATATAAATGTTTAAAACTTAATCTGGTTTAACTTCCTCGCTGGGAAAAAGGCAAGACTGACAAAAAAGCTTTTGAATAATCCGGAAATAGATCCTGTGTTTTTGTTCTTTTTAAAACTAGGAAGTAGGTTTCTTTTGTTTAAAGAGCATAATATAGAGAAGGTTTCTCACTGAGAACCCAGTGGAGTAAAGCTAATATTTAGGGGGAAAAAAACAGACTTTAAGACTAAAAGGCAAAACGTAATTGACTGGTGTAAAACATGACTGACCTGACCACTTTCATGGTAAACGAAGAGATTTCGCGTGTGGTCGTCCACCGAATAAGTGATCTGAAGGCCGTGAGCATGTCCAATTTTCTGAGGCTGAAAGTTTGCGTTCAGGCTTTGTACAGAGATAACAGCCTTCGGGCCTTTAGATTCCTAAAATGTAAAAAATAATCAGTATTGAATCGAAAATAACTAATATAAAATATATGATGAATAAATCCGGAGGCAATCAAGTGACACCACTTAGGCAACGGGAAACATGCCGCATACAGGAGGGTAAGAAAATGCTTAACAAGGCAAATAAAGTGCTCACATCCTCCTTATAATATTTGAGGGTGAAGTCTTGCTCTGATAGAACAAACTTCCTCTTCAGAAACTGTCCTTTGTCCCTCCCCTTCTTCCACAGCACTCCTTCATAGACGCCTAGAATCAGCAAAAACATCAGGATTGTAGAGATCAACTTGAAAATGCATGAATGACCCTTAAGGGCCAGGCTTATACGGAAATAAAGATACTGTACTATATTTATATAATACGCTACTAATGAATATTAAAGTAGTCTTAAAGTTTAGGTTTTACCTGATGTGTAGGCTCTGAGTATATTTTGCTCTGCAAACTCCTGTCTCTCATACTTGGCTCTGATCCACTGTTCCCTTAGAACACTAAACCATGAAGAGGATCAACAAAAATATACATTAATTATGAGAAGTTAAGTTTAAAAAAGATTCATCTGTTGTGTGTGAACAGCGTCTCAAGTTTCAAGTGTGTTTTGTTGCAGACCAAAGTCTCCGAGCAGTACATCGAGACAGCGCTGGGTATTTTTAACCCACATAAATCATCCACTTGTGTGGAGAAGTGAAAGCCCAAATTAACAGATTTTAAAGCTTGACATCTAACACCAAACTCCCCTCTTGGCTGAAACAGAAATACATTAGTAGTTCCCCTTATTGTTAGTAAGACTATTGCATGCTCTGATGCACCCCCAGCGATTTGTTTGCCATATCAGCAGTCTCCCACTTCCCCAATGATCGACTTCTTGAATTATAGTACCAACCGTCATGAACAATGGCTTGGATGTAATTCCCTTTTACAATGCCTGTAAATCTGCCCTGCTTCGTCAATGACCGCAGAAAGACGAAGTACTTACTCACAGTCATGTTGCTGTGGCTGGTAATAGAAGACGGGAATGAATTTCTCGTAGACGTCCTTGGCCGATTGGTTTCCGTGAGCTTTCATGAACTTTAGGTCGGATCATGCAGTCAGACAGAAGACACAACAGAATTCAGTTGGATCTTTTAATCTGCTTTAATGTTCAGTGTAATTCTTTGTAGTTATCCTTTGAACTCATTTTGGAATGTTACACCGATTATGTGCAGATTAAAAAAACAAGGCAGGGTTGACCTGACACAACTTTCATACCTGCACGAGGTCATCATCCCAGAAGTCTAAGCGGATGGATTTTATCCGGCTGATACTTGATAGATTGCGATGAGTTCCGGAGCAGTTCAAGCAAACGAATATGCCGAGGGTGTATGAAGCCCAGTCCGGCTCTGCAGTGAACACAAGAGGGTTAAAAATGAACACGCAGACTTGTACACCTGATCGGAACACATGTCTTGTTGCTATTTTCTGCCTCATGTGTGAATGAGAAAGTGAGAAAGTGAAACATGACTGTGCAAAACGGTTCTGCGCTCTGACAGCGTACTGAAAAAGTACAAAAATCTTCGGCACTCTGACATGTACAGTCGTGTACAAGCGTCTCAGGCACTCTGTCTTTAATACAAATACTGCTTTAGAGGTTTATATAATGACTTCTGCATTTTATGTCTTCTTATCTAACAGACTGCATTCCAGACCAGAAAACACCAAAAAAACCTCAATAATAATAATAATAATAAAGGCTGTTGTGATTTGTATACAAAAGAAAAGAAAGAAAGTGAGACACTTAAGTTTTCCAGGAGACCCGAGACAGATTCCTCACGATGCTCAGTAAAACCTACCAGCTTACGTCATTATAAAACCGTGCAAATTGTATTTGAGAAATTAAGTGCGAGTTTAAGTATTATTATTATTATTAATGAAAATAATAATAAACAAAGTATTGTTACACAATTACTGAGTTACAACTCTTGTAACAAACATCTACTTTAAACTTTATTGCCCTGTACAGCATAGTATACTCTAACTTTTATAAAGTATAAAAATGTCTACACTTTACACTTTATAAAAGTTAGAGAATAACTTCCTTCTAACATATACATTCGATTTTCGATTTTGATCGAACAGGAGTGGCCGGGACAGATATACAGGTTAAACCAATATTTTAATCTTAAAATCAATAAATCTCACAACTTAATAGCAACATTCACTATTAGAAATATTAGTTAATGATCAGAGCAGCGAATAAACAAACAGCAGTAAAGAGCCATACACACATATACACACACACACACACACACACACATACATAAACACACACACACACATACATAGAGGAAATGAATTCTCGTATAAACTCGTATATAACAAACATGTTATCTGTTTAGATAAGATTTATGTAAAAAAAAAAAAAAAAACTATTCTGTAACCCCATCACTTTTTGAGGTCAGTCATTTCCCCCGTGTGTGTGTGTATAGAGGAGCCCTTTGAGACTTGACAGACCTGCAGCTCCGCAGTCAGCACAGCTACCGTTCTCCGGCAGCTTCACCAGTTCCAGAAGAATCTTTTTATTCTTGTCACGATTTGCCATATGAGACGCGGAGTGAAGGCGAGTCGTGGGTGAAACCTTCAGGATGTCGGTGCGTCTGTTCTCTCATGAAACATTTCCATTCTCTCCTCTCAACCCTGCGGTCGAACAGCAAAGCGACTCATCAATGAAGCAGTTCCTCTCGCTGTCTGTCTCTCTCTCTCTACACACACACACACACACACTTTATCAGAGCTGCGTCACACACACAGAGCACAGAGGCATTGTTTTGTTTTGCAGCTAGAAACCACATACATGAGCTACTTTTTGGTTAATGCCAGATTTTCATGTTTTTTTTTTTTCACAGATATGTGTCAGATTTCTTTTCTCATAACTGTCCAAGTATTTCTTCACCTTGTTTGGAAAATCTTTAAATTCACATTTTTATTAGTGATGTACAGCAGTATTATTAACAGTAGTGATATGCAGAAATGCTTATACAGTACGACTGTTTGTGACCTAAAAATGAAAACTATGATGGAATAGAAAGATAAAAAGATTTTACTGCAATAGGAAAAATTGCACCAAGAAAAAATGTAAAATTTAAATTTGGGATGAAATGTAGAAATCTACAATTTACAATAAAGTTGAAAAAATTTATTTTACAATAAATAATTCAATTTCATTTGTATGGCGTTTTTAACAATGGTGATTGTCGCTAAGCAGCTTTACAGAATCAAAAGAAAATGTATGGAATGTGAGAAAATATGATCAGATTGATCAGATATAAAAATCTAATTAAAATTGAAATATATAAAATGTATGAAGTACACAGGATGAGCTGAATGTACAATATAAAAGGGTAATATTTGTACAGCCACATTGTATTTTATACAGCTACGTTAAAAAATTTTTAAAAAATATTTTCTACAGCTAAAGTTTTTCTATATGTTATTCTTATTTTATTCTGTTTATTTATTTCTTATTTCTATGTTTTTTAAGGTCATGGGCTGCCGTATAAGGATTTCACTGCATATCGTCCTGTGTATGTGACAAATAACATTTTTATTTGACTTTAATGATATGCCATGTGGGTACGACAGCAAACAATTTCACATGTTTAACATTTATTTTACAATTTAAAGAACATAAGTGCAGTGGAACCTCGGATTGCGAGTAACGCGGTTTGCGAGTGTTCCGCAAGACGAGCAAAGATTTTTAATAAATTGACTTGGAAAACGAGCGTTGTCTTGGTTTACGAGCACCGAGTATCATGTATCACGCATGCGCTTCTTGTTTTGTCATCACAACTGAGTCAACGGTGTTTCTCTCTCTTGCGCTGCGGAATTGTGGGTAATCGTCTCCCCTGCTGGGTCTTAGTGCGCGTCTCTTACTGGTATAATCGACATCCGTGTGTGTGTGTGTACTGTTTACTATAACACTGTGACCACGTGTGTGTTCGCATGTCATTGGACACGTTGCCCTTTCACACACACTCCTCCTCCTCCTCTCGCCTTTACACACACACCCTTCTCCTCCTCGACTTCACACACACACACACACACACACACAGACACACACATACTGCTCTACCGTACACAGAAACACTGCTCTGCGATTCTTTTTAAAGGTAAAGTGCAGGTTTATTTGTTTTTTACTTTGTCAATTTTACTTTACAGCAGTGATTCCGTTAGTATGCGCTCATGCGTGTCATTAGCGATGTTCCTTGTTAATTTTTCCAGAACAAATTATGCTCGTAATTCAAGGTTCCACTGTATATAAAAATATATAACATTGAAAAAAAAAAAAAAAAATCATCTGGTACTGGTTAAAATGGTTCTTTTAACATATAGAGATTAAACGGTGGTGTAGTGGTTAGCACTGTTGCCTTGCACCTCCAGGGTCCGGGTTCGATTCCCGTCTCTATGTGCATGGAGTTTGTATGTTCTCCCCGTGCTTGATGGGTTTCCTCCCACATTCCAAAGATGTGCAGGTTAGGCTAAATGGGGTTCCCAAATTGCCCGTAGTGTGCGAATGGGTGTGTGTGTGTGCCCTGCGATGGATTTGCACCCTGTCCAGGCCTTGTGCCCTAAGTCTCCTGGGATAGGCTCCGCCCCCCACGACCCTGAATACAGGATAAAGCGGTATAGAAGACGAGTGATGTGAGAGTAAGTTGAAAAACATGTATATGGTATATTTTTCATAGACGTAACAAGTAACAAGCAAACAAACAATAACATTATTCAATAAAACAATAAAGTATCCATCCATGTGCTTCGTCCACCAGTGCTTCCTCTAAAACTTAGAAGATACCCATTATCTTACCTTCCTTCCTACCCTAATCTGTACGTCTTCGGACTGTGGGAGGAAACCAGAGTACCCGGAGGAAACCCACCAAGCACAGGGGAAGAATATACAAATCCCATGCACACAGACAGACACGAAGCCACCGTCTTAACCACTCCGTCACCGCAGCTGAAATAAGACGCGGTAAGGCTTATAAAATAGACGCCAAAAACAGTCAGAAGGCATTTCTGCTCGACACGGTGACCGCGGTGAAGGGTTATAACTACACTTCCTTAAGTAAGAGAACTACACAGAAGTAGAGTCAAATCGAAACCTGGACAAAAAAAAAATCGAAAATAAAATAAAGATCTTGAGATACATGTCTGATTGTAAAAATATGAACATTTATTGTTTCACTTCAGACACATTAAATAAAGTCATACTTGTGAACATTAATACTAATCAAGAGATGTTAAATTGTATGTATAGAAAACCGATACAATAACAGCAATTTGAATTTTAGTGCCTGATATAAATTTGAAGTTAGTGATGAAGTCACACACAAACACACAAACAAAGGTCTCCAAGAACAATATTCAGTGTTATATACATTTTGAGTGGAAACATATTTTCTGATAAAGTTGTAAGTACAAATTTATTACTTGATAAAACACTACATGATAAAAGTACAAAATATTAAACTCTCCACACAGAGTCAGATGTGTAAAACAAAACAAGACAAAAAAAAAAAAGCTAATTGAAAATCCACCAACATGAAGCACCTTACTTGTTATCAGGGTATATAATATATAATATTACTGTACAAATGCATATTAAATCAGCTGCCACAGCACAGGGTGATGGACCGATTCAAGGGAATTCTGACGCCAGGTGCAGGAGCGCGCTTTTGGGCAGATCGAGGTGAATGCCGTCGAGGTAGTGCATGAACCTAGGAAGATAAACAAACATTTAAACTCTATTTAAACACAGCCATAAAATTATGTAGCTCAAACACTATGTGGATATTCACTGACCGTAACAGTAACACAATAGGACAATAATACATACAATAATACAATATTAACAGTAACACAATAGGACAATAATACATACAATAATACAATATTACATACATATATTAGATTACTGTGCAATGTTTACAAATGCTCTTGGGTCATATTTAGTGTGCAATAATGTCATAATGTCATACTTAGTGTATTCATTTAAGGTATTCAAAAGTTTAGTGTGCAATATGGTACTCACTGTTTTTTATCATTTTTATTTATTTATTTATTTTTTGGATTTCCCCCCGGATTTTCTCCCAAATTTAGTCGTGTCCAATTCCTCCCCGTCACTAGGGGGCTCCCACATTAAGGCTACTACTACCACTCAGCAGGGAGG
>JAQMYL010000023.1:19534229-19547870 GCA_030014365.1 Clarias pachynema | reverse complement strand
GATAACAACTGTGAGCAACTGTAACCAAGAATAAGCAATTTCCCTCTGGGATTAATAAAGTTCTTTGAATCTTAAATCCTGAAAAACCATCAGCTATTCTTTGGTATCAGTTTAAATCTTAAAAAAAAAAAAAAAAAAAACACAACACAACAACCCAATTTAGAAACTCACACTCTCCTTCCCCCCTGCACCTCTTCACCCAGTCTGTGCCATTACCCAAGGGTGTGAAGCATTTAAAATAGCCACACAAGCGACACTTCTGAAGCTCACACAGTTTAGGTTCGAGAGATGTAAAGCCCACATCCTGTCCTTCAACATCTAAAGACGCGTCAGGGCTTTACTGCGCACAATGGTTTATAAGTATTATTTATTTACGGCACATCCGACTTGATAAATTAAAAGGAAATGGAATGATGCATATAGTTAAACTCCGCAGCGCTCTTACCATCCAGTGAATCATTATTATTTTTTGTAATGTTTTGATTTCCTGATTACCCTTACTGTATGCATGTATTTATTTTATGAATTTATTAAGATTTACAACACGCCTTTGACATGCCAAAAGTTACACAGAGATAATAAATCCTCTCGAGCTGCCTCAGACTTTGGATTCTGTTGTGGCGGTGGTTGTTTTCTATAAATCACAGGTTCGACGAATATAACAAGCTCGGCTATTGAAGCGTCGTTTGTGCCTGGGTGTGACACAAACTCATCTACATCTATGACTAATAATAGTGTTCGACAGAGTATATCCTGCTGTTTAAGATGAATTATGCTCAGATATCTCGAGAACGTTACCTGCGTTTGACCTTGCACCGCTCCCTCAGTGTTTCTGATCTGCAGATGGTGCGCAGAGACGGCAGGTAGTCCACGGCGGCGGCCACTCTGTTCCCCTGCGTGCTGAATGATTGGCTGGTGAGGACGGTGTTTATTACTTCCCTTCGCGCGTCAATCACCCTGGAACATAAACATAATCAGGTACAATGGAATGACAATAATGCAGAAGTTTAAAGAAACATCAAAGCTTCAATTTATGTTGAAAACATTGAGAAAAGCTTAAAAGGGTTAAACTGGCTTTAATGCTCTATAATAGACTTGTTGGCTGTGGTGCAGATTAGTGAAATTTTATTTCGTTAAATTATAAACTTTAATTTAAAAGCTTTAAGCTTAAAACGGATCATTATTTCTCACTCTATCACTCAGCTGTTTTGTCCTCACCTGGGTTCGAGGAGTTTGCTGTGACAGAGTCTGAACGTCTGCCTGTGCGAGGATACGGGAAGGGTGAGCTCTTCCACCGTCTCCGTCCTCACCGGCTCGTCCAACTCCTGGACTTTATTCCAGGTTTCGGCGATCCCAGCCTTACACTGATAAAAACTCAGACTCCCTATCAATGCTTGGATTTCGTCCGAGTCGAACCCACTCGTATGACCTCCACACTCCAGACGAACATCATCTGTCATTCCGCACTTCACCTCCGCCACCCCCACCCCGCTAAAGTCATGTGGTTTACACGGCCCCTCCGCTTGACGAGGCTCGTGATGCAGAGACGAGTCCAGGAACGACATGTGGTCCAAGTACTCAGCTAGGGAGCTCAAGCACCGTGACACGGACTGACTCTTTTTCTTCTCAGCTTCAGACAACTCCACTCTCATTCTCACGGCTTCGGATGCTGGTGGATCCTGTGCAGCCTGATCCTGTGCTGGTTTTGCGTCAGACCCGGGTTTGGGCAGAGATAGAAACTCATCCTCTGATTCTGAATCGGACTGAAGAGCACCTTTATTGTCCATGTTCAGCTGCTTCTTCCGCCTCATTCGAGAGGACACTTTGAGAGGGCTCGCGTCATCAGAAGGCTCTTCCCGCTCGACCACGTTAGCGTATCTGGCCACGGGCTGTGGTTCTGTGCTCGATGGCAGTCGTTGTTTGCTAACGGGTTCTGGCAACGGACGGATGGGCAGAGGCAGCAACACTTCCAGGTTTGAGTAGAGCAGATTCACGCCTCTCTTTTCAGCTTCCGAGAGAAGGTCGAGGTGTCTCGTCCTGTCCACAGATGAATGTTCACCCTGAAACATGACGGGTATGAAGTATTTGAAGAGCAAACCAGATCAAACAGACATTTCTAGATCAGTGTAAAAAGAAAAAAAAAAAAGGTGGGGGGAGGGGGGGGGTATGTTGGGTCGCAACAGGTCTTAAAACTCACGGTTCGAGTCATATCATGGATTCAATATATCTTTTCAAAGGACACTAAAAGAAAATGTAGTTGCAAGCCACGATGAGCGGGCCCAAGCACCCCGGGGTCATCGCCACCCAGAAAGACAGCAGGCACAGTGGACACATGCATTTTTAAAGGGGACATACTAATACCATTATGATATCATTTTTATAAAAAGGGGGAATTTTATGTCTGGACCTCAAATAAAATCATACTATGACGTCACACAATATAATCTTATTACCCATTTTTCTGCATGAGAAGTTTAAGACATTGTCACGTTTAAGATATCAAAAATTCCTCCACAATTTTGCATCCTCTATGTCTTGAGATCACATAAGCCCAGTTTGTTTTAGCGATCGTATAGGGGAGTGCATCAAAATCCATTGGGTGCATTTTTGCAAACACCCCAAAATAACTGACTTCCTGTTGAGTAGAGCCCTTGACAGGTAATGTGAAAGTTGTTCGGCTCAATGAGATCTAAATGTGTACCGGCTGTGCATATAGTAGGTGCATGTGTGTATGAGCTATGCAAAAGTGATTGCAAAATATTGTGACATTCATACATTTCTATTTCTTTTTTGCTCGTTGCACAAAAGCCACACTTTTAAAGTTTCTATATTTGTAGAGAAAACCATTTCTTTTTTTCACATTTGTACAGCTAGATTTTTTTTTATATTGTGTATTTGTACAGCTAGGTTTTCTGATATTTCTCTTATATTTTATATTTCGCCTTATCTTCTATAGATATATTTTTCTTTCCTTAGCTCAAG
Organism: Clarias pachynema; assembly: GCA_030014365.1. Classification (NCBI taxonomy): domain Eukaryota; kingdom Metazoa; phylum Chordata; class Actinopteri; order Siluriformes; family Clariidae; genus Clarias; species Clarias pachynema. The sequence goes on along the minus strand of JAQMYL010000023.1, from coordinate 19,544,888 downwards.
TTATTTACTATATTTAGTTTTTTTTATTTTATTCCATATTTATTTCCTATTAATAATCTTTTTATTTTTAAGCTCAAGGGCGGTCGTTTAAGCATTTCACTGCATATCATACGGTGTATGACTGTGTATGTGACAAACAACATTTGAATTTGATCGGTTGAGTCAGTAGTGTTGCCAGATTGGATTTTATTTCCCCGGTAATCCGGCTACTTTTTCCATCATCTTGGGCAGGTAATAAAAATTAGGCAGGTTTTGGTGAAATAAAATATGTGCATATAGCTACCTGTGCTACAGTATGAGTTCTAAGTCTGAGATTTTAGACTGATATTTAAGTTATACTTTTTTTTTTGGAGTGTGGAGGTTTTCATCCCTGCCTAAGCAGGATTTTTACGGTGTGATCTGGCAACCCTGACAGCATCTGAATGGAGTTTGAATGAGAGGAATTAAAAATCGGTGAATGTGCAAATCTCCACTGAGAAATGAGACCCAAATATAACATCATACCGCGTCAGTAAAACTGTATTTCGCGCCAACGTTACACCACGGGAAGGGATTCGTACAGATTGTGACTCCACCACGATCGGCTTTAACATTAGAGTTTACCTTTAACAAATCCTCCACTCCTTCTTCTCGCTGGATGTTCAGGAGGCCCAACACAGACTCTGTGCATCCAACATGACAGGGTGGCACACCGTCACTACCACCATCACCTACACATTCCACTTTAGCAGCCTCTTCCTTGATCTCGGGCTCAGACGCTCCTAATCAAAGGCGAAACCAGTCATGTGGTCATTTGTCACACTGCACTTTATCACAATTCATAATAACACAATTCCCTGACCGATGTGTACTCACCCGACTGTAATACGGGGCGTGTCACCTGTCGTCCTCCTCCGCTGCGCACCCAGAACTGCAGGTGCAGGAGGCTCTGCCGGATGTCACGTCTGTTCCAGTGCAGCAAGCATGACAAGTCCCGCGTGTCCGTCCTCACGTTTTCAGCGAGACACAGCAGCTGCAGGTAGCTCGCGACATCCACCTGGGACATGAAGGAACCATTAACCACACAACATTCATCGTCACAGTAGTGATTCTGGAAAATCCTACAAGAAGAAATGAGCTTACCGAGGAAGGAGACTTGAAATGGATCTCGTCAAAGTAGCCATCAAACATTGCACTAAATGTAGGATCTGAAAAAGAACGTCTCGACAGGGTTACTAATTATATTCCATTAAATATCCAAATCGGGCTCTGTTCCAGCACTCACCACTGGTTGTTAGGATGACGGGTCTTTTTGTGGTCGTCATGAACGTTTTAACTGCAGCCAGGAATCCAGAATCGTCATCGAATATGACGTCAACTTCTTCGAACAAGATGAGAGATGTTGCACTTCTCTTGCTCTGGTCCTCAGACGAGGCTTTAGTCTCCTGACTCTTGCGCTCAGCTTGACTGACTTTGCCAGATGTCTTGTTACAGCCTTTTCAACAAAAAAGGATTTCTTTAAACAAGACGGTTTTCCTGTCTGTGTGTATAATATACGTCACGTCGAATTGACCTGATTGGAAAACATTGTCTCTTTTAAATAACTTGCACCTGAATGAAACGCTTACCCGTTTGAGCCTTTTTATCTTGATTAGCATCATCTTTGCCTGGAAGCTTTCCACCCATTTTGAAGAAACTGGCTAATGATTTCGGTGCCAAGCTTCCTTTCCTTGATGTAGCACCTCGAGGGGACTGCGGCGGCTTCCTGGGTGACGACACGACTCGTCTAGGAGAGTTCACCTTCCCTGTAAGAGGTTAAAAAAAAAGAAAGAAAAGAAATTAAAATTATTTTAAATCACATTAAAACCAAACAGATCCAAGTAAGAATCAAGAACTTTGGATAAAAGTGTATAGATAAAAGTTAAGTAGTTTATCTATATAAATACAGGTAGTCCCCGACTTATGAACGAGTTCCATTTCGGGAGCACGTTCGTAAGTCGGATTTGTTTGTAAGTCCGACAAAGTGAGTCTTACACGCCTTAGACATACAGACAGAAATTTTTCTGAGACTGGTATATTTATGTCAGTCTGTGCAGTCCGATTATGTCACAGCATAACGCAAAACGGTCTGGACTGAATGTAATGAAACTTTTGCAGTACTTTGATATCCGCCTGAAGTTTAACCTGCACCATAAGTGAAATCAAAACGTTGAGATGTTTTAAGACAAAACTTCATATCTATCCAATCTACTTTTTTCTCAACTGTGATTCACTCTCCGATTACCGAACAGGGAGTGTATTTGACTGACGATGAAAGAAATACAGCTTAGCGTAAACAAACTTTTCTGTATCCTCTCTTTTACATAGAATGTAATAAGAAAAAATGACAGCAGATTCCAAACCTTTTTAACTGGGTACATTTTGTACAATTTCCTAATATTTAGCCAACAATCCAGTGGAAACCAGTACCATATAATGTCACACTAAACAAAATCTTGTACAATTACAGTTTTAAAAAAATTACAGTGTTCAATCTTTGTTGCAGACAGACATGCGTGGGCTTCAACCCGAAATAATAATATCACTGATTACATTAAAGCTCATCAGATTATTTTTAGCTTTAACTTCTTAACTATTTCTACAGACTGTTTTTTCCCGTCTATGACGCGTACGAACACTATAACACATGTATAGCACATTAGTTTTGCTGAGACTAAAGAGAATAATTTACTAAATTTGGATAAAGTAGCATCCACTTACTGGGTGAAGAGCCAGGTCTGGTCGAGAGACTGCTGGCGCTGTAGCTGTTGAAGTAAGTAGGTTTATGAGCATTGACCCCCTGGATGTCCACTTGATGAGACTGGGTGGCCTCTTTCAACTGGGACAAGATCTGACGGCCACTACGCTGAGAGGAACAATTGACCTCAAACACCTACGTAGGATAGAAGATTAAATTAGGGAAAAAAATAAACGTACATCATCGTGATTAGCGTTGTTACAGTGTCATGGTTTCATCATCTGGGGCGGAGTGCATGGCTGGACATTCACACACTGCTGACATTTACGTAGTGCAGATTTACACACAGATCAGCCATAACATTATGCCTAATACTGAGCCTAATATTCTCAATATTGAGGTTCCTGCCTAATAGTGAGTAGGTCATTATCTAGCCAGGTATGTGAAAAGGTATTTGCCCTCACCCTAATTTTTATGCAAATTTGTCACACTTATATGATTCTTTAAATGAAACTTTTAATATTACACAAAGATAACCTGAGTAAATACAAAATGCAGTTTTTAAATGATGATTTCATTCAATAAGGGGAAAAATATCTGTTCAAACCTGCCTGGCCCTTTGGAAAAAAAGTTATTGCCCCCCAGGAGAGATGGCAATAACTATAGCAATAGTGGCAAGATGGCAATAATAACTGGCTGTGCCACCCTCCGCATGCACCAAATGTAGTCGGGAATTTTGTCCCACTCTTCTTTGCATAACTGTTTTAATTCAGGCACATTGGAATGTTTTCAAGCATGAACGGCCTGTTTAAGCATCTCAGTTGGATTTAAGTCAGGACTTTGACTAGACCACTCCAAAACCTTTTTTTAAATTTAATTTTTGGCCATTCAGAGGTGGACTTGCTGCTGTGTTTCGTGTCATTGTCCTTCTGTATGTCCTTCAGGATTTTCTGGTAGAGCTCAGATTTTAGGGTTTACACAATTATGCAAAGTCGTCCAGGTCATTGACTGTTGGTCATGATGTTCTTTTCAATGAAATGCGGTGTTAGTTTTCAGACAGATGTAACAGGATGCACACCTTCCAAAAAAATCAGTCCACAGAATATTTGGCAAAAAGTCTTGAGGAGAATCAAGAAATCAGGAAGGGGCAAATACTTTTCCAAACACCGTTTCCAGGTGCCATTGTAACGAGAAATACTAACTGTAACACGGTGTCAGATAAAAGTAACTTAAAATAATGAATATGAAACGTCTAACCAACGTGCTTGTGAAGTAAATACAACCTTAGAAATACATCACACACACCTTGAAGCCCAGCTCCTGAGCGCAGGCGTATACGGCAGCCGTTTTGCCGACTCCAGTGGGGCCCGTGATGAGCAGCGTGTTACACAGCATGTCCTCTGCGTCCTCCAGTCCCTCGCTGCTGTCACCTCCTAACCAGGAGTCTAAAACACAGAAAACATGCGGTTCAATCATTAACATACCGGCGTACTGTAGACACGTCAATCTTATTTCAAGATGTCTCAAGAAATAACTGCAATGTTATTATTATCATAATTTACCGTTACTGTCATCTTCGTGCTTTTTCTCCTGTTGCTTTCTTCTCTCTTCTCGGTCAGCCCTGAGTTTCCATTCCTTCAGCCAACTAGTTATGATAAAAGCGTATCAGTGATGTGAGTTCGTGATTTACAGTATTTGTGGGGTGTAAAAAAACAAACAAACAAACAAACAAAAAAACATCAGTAATCCTGAACCTGTGCAACTTCCTGACAGAAGCCGTGTTTCCGATGACGTCACTCGAATGCTGTGGCTGGTACTTCTCCGTCCAGGGCACGTCTTCAGTAATACAATCTGGGAAAATGATAACCAGTAAACAACTAAACAATAAACAATGACTAAATGAAACCCAAAAGGAAGAATCAATGACAGATTGACAGTAGCAGTTTGAGTAAAAAAAATAAAAGAAATAATAATAATAATAATAATATTACATGGAAAAATATGTGTTTCCGAAGTCGGCGAGTCGAGTACAATAACATCGTCACACTGCTTCTTGTCCTGTGTGGGTTTGGGCTCGTCTTCCGTCCCCCGTTTGTTCCTCTGCGATCGTCTCCTCCGTCCTGAGCCGCGTGTCCCCCCACTCTCAGACTCCGGGCTGTCCACTATAACTATGGTCTCCTCCTCCTTGTGGGCCGACTTCTGTTTCTTGGCTAGCTTTCCCGCTCTCCCTCCCTCATCCACGCGCTTACGCTTTCCCCCGATGCACTCAGTCAGGCCCGCAGGGGGCGCAGTTTTAGACCCGCACTCAGGTTCTAAGGACGATAATCACTAAGTTAGAGTTATACATAAACATTTTTTTTTTTTAATCTTAAATGTTTCTTTTGCGAGTCTCTGCAGCAAAATAAACGCATATCAAAATAAGAGAGCAGTGGGACTTTCTTACCAGCGACAGCAGTCTGTAAATATTCATCGCGTCTCTTTAGGAATCGAGTAAAAAATCTCTGGACAGGGAAAGAGGGATTGGACGCGCTGATTTCTTCCAACAATCGCTCTCTGACCGGCTCTGCGAAATGATCTCGTCTCCCAGAAACCTGAGAAGATCATCACAGTAAGAGGAGTTATAGCAACCAAAAATCCATTTTGATTAACATACATACTTATATACATATACAGTATATACACACACAAAAATTTCCTCCGAACCGCGTGATGTCAGCCAACCGCATCTTTTCGAACTGCTTGCTCACGCATCATTAGGGACAGAGTAACACACTCGGAGGAAAGTGCTAGCTGCTCCTTCCACGTGCGCGAGCTCACAGACGCCCCTGATTGGCTGTAGAGCCGTGATTAATGTGGGAGCGCAAATACCTCTCAGCCCTCCCCCCTGAGAGAGCTCGGCCAATCAGCTCTCTCGGTGCCTCCGGCTGTGAGAGGAAAACAGCATCACCCGGGGTTCGAACCAGCGATCTCCGGATGATAGGGCGAGCGCTTTACCACTGCGCCACTCGGAGGCAGCCAAAGGAGATTATTGTGTATTTTGGGTAAACGTAAACGTAAAATGTTTACTGTGTAGAAAGAAAAATAAATAAATAATAATAATCAGGAACAACCTTGGAGTTTCTAAAATATTTGTTTGGTAGTGTTAAAGAATCACCAGGAATGTCCCGAGACAATAATATCACAATACTTAGGTGCTGATTTGTATCATGATTCTATAAGTATCATGATATCATAAACATCCCAATTTGGTATCAAACTCCCCCCAGATTTTGTTAATATTCTAAACAACCTTAACAAATTATTATTTGCTCCTACCACATAGTAGCCTACTGTATACTGTGCTGGGTGAGCAAATTAGATCACTGCACCACCTGCAGGATTACAGAGGAACTGCAACTTTTTACCACTTCAAATGCAAAACATATATAAATTAAAAATCCTTTATAAAAAATAAAAATAAAAAAAGGAGGGATTTCGGAGCCAGTGACCTACCACACATCACTGTGTTTTCTAACATACTGTATGTACATTTCTCAAGATTTAACAGCTGATTTCAACTCCAGACACCTCCTACCTCCTCTCTGCAGGTTCTCTGAGCAGGAGCAGTGAGGTGGACTGGACGGTCCTCCAAGGACACAAACGGAACAGATGGTAAATAATAACACTCCTTCAGGCAAGCCAAGAACGGATTTTCAGGCCAGGGAAGAGTCCATATAGAGCAGTCTGTGTAAGGCAACGATAAAGTAAACATGTTCAACTAATTATAAATAATGATAATTAGACGGAGTGTACAGGAGTGTGTGTGCTCTCACCCAGGGGTCTCTGCTGCACATGGAGCACAGACTGGAATGAGGAACAGGCCTGAGAGTATGCCTCTTTGTTAGCTGCTATCTTAGCAATTTGCTTTTTGAAAGACTCGGGCAGGCCACTTTTCAGGAACTCCCTCTTCGCACGGAACTGCTCGTCATCTTGAGAGTTTTCGGAACCCTCACGGCTGTAAAGGTGATGTTTCATTTAAAAAGGTTTATATACTGTATGTCTAGTAAACAATGAAACATTTTTTTTTCTTCCTGAAGTACTACCTGCTGTCATCAAGTATCGAGATGATTGCTGAAGATCTCTGGGCTTTTCGTTCTACGAGCATGGAGGAAGCAAGTTTAGAAGCTATAAAGTGCAAAAGCAACCAATTAAACTATTAAAACAAGCTGTTAAATTGCTATAAATCCTAAAATTTAGTTTTTATACTTTACGTTTTAAAAGTGCGTTACGTTTTAAAAGTGCGTTACCTGGACCGTTCTTCGACGCCTTGTTCTGGGGTAAATTTTTGCCCAAAACATCATTTAGACTACGAAGTTTTTTCTGATTGGCGGCACTTTCTTGAGTCGATGACGCCGCAGCGCTTAGACCGCCCTCCAAGAACACGACAGAGTCCTAAAAAACAAAAGACGACAAAATAATACAAGAAACGACAATGAAATAAGTTATAATCTACACAACCTAAACTAGCACATAAGCGAGATAAAAGCCTCACCTCGTCCTCATAGTAACTGATTTTGGTGGATTCTTTGCTCCTCGTGGAGCGTCGCACAGCCGGCTTCTCCTCCGCAGCGGCCTGCTTGCTATTCTGAAGTGCTTTGGCTTTCTGCACCAACTTTTTAGCCTGTTTTCTTTTCTTTAGTGAATTTGATTCCTGTTTTTTTTTTTTTTTTTTAAAGAAGAAGGTGTGATATTATGATCCATAATACTACCTTAATACAAGAAAGTGGAATAATCTGTATGGAAGCTTTTCAAAGGTACAGGTAGTCCCCCACTTATGAACGAGTTCTGTTCTGGGAGCACGTTTGTAAGTTGGATTTGTTCTTAAGTCCGACAAAGTGAGTCTTATACGACTTTGACACGAATATACGACGTAAAGCAGACCAATCCACTTGACTAAATCTGTCCCCTTCCCCACACTGCCATCCTGTGGCCAAAAACCGTGACCACGCCTATGGAAGTGAATCTCGCATGTGAAATGTACCACAGTTGTCTCTGCACCTTTAAATCATGATGGGAATCCCGGACGCCATTTTGTCTCCGAGCTGTTTTCCACTGTATTGGACTGTGAACTCGAAATTAGGATTTTTCTCCATCGACACAACGTTACAGGGCAGATATTTTCTATCATCGTGCTCCCGGACTGATTCATTGAAACCCGCACTCATTTCTCCCACACCCTCACACGCATATGCCAGACTTTACACATTTTATACGTTCACTTACACACTGAAAATATTGTATATAATTGTAAATATTGGTCTATGGTGCACTGCAGTGTCTTTTTTTGTACAATACACGTGAGCTACTTCCGTGATTTGTTGACATCTATGTCCGTATCTGTGGAAATTCGCAACTCGAATGTTCGTAAGTCGGGGACTACCTGTATTAATGGGGGGGGGGGGGGGGATGGAGCTTAATTACCTGCACTGAAAGAGAACTTGATATTCCACGATCTTCAGTTTTGAGAGCAGAAGAATGAAGCACCCTGGTGAATCTCATTCTGCGTGATAAAACATGAACAGACAAAATTATTTTTAATACACTTAGATAAGTATAACATCATGACATCAGACACAAGTGGCTAGAGCGTACCTGATGGGACTTCCTCTCTTAGTAAGCGGAGAGAGCATCTCAGCCCTGTAAACGTTCTTCTTGTGCTTTCGAGACTTCGGAGTGGAAGCCTGAACTACGTCGTCCTGGGTCGCCGCGGTTGATTCTGCTTTCTCACGGCTTCTCGTCTTGCGCGGTGAGGGATTCCTCTCAGGATCCGGAGCTGCCTGTGTGCGCGTCTGATCTCTGGTGGACCTTCTAAGCTCCCTGACGCTTTTCCTGTCATCGGGGGACTCACTCTTGTTCTCTGTCTCCGTCGAAGTCGGAACTTCGTCTCGCTTTGGATTAAGAGGGACTTCTTCGGTTTGGTCCATCTGCTCGTTCTTCACAGATTTTCTACCTCGTTTCTTCCCAACACCTTTAACCTGTTTTTGCTCTGGAGCCTCTTCTGACACTGTCAAATCGGGAACGGTGTCTTCGGTGGAATCAGTGACGGTGGCTTTCGTTTCAGGTTTTGCCGTCTCAGCGGCGTTTTCTTTACCCGGCTTGGATTTGCTCGGGTTTAACTTGCCGGTTTTAACTTTCGATCCGTCCAGAGAAGGCTGCTTGAAGGCGTTCATGAACTGTTTCCTTTCTTCTTGCGTGCTTTTAGGAGTGGAGCAGGATTCCACCACGGCAAGCTCCAGATCCTCTTCAAGAAGTACGACGTTCGATTTTCTCTTAAGGTCAGGCAGGATGTCCGCGATCACCTGTGCGGTATCAGAGGACGCCTTTTCGCCGTCCTTTAACCGGTGAGTCTGATTTTTATTCCTAGTGAAGATCGAAGCCATTTTCAACTGAGGGCCTTTTACGGACTCGTGATCGGGGGAGATGGGATGCACTTCAGCTTGGACCGTAAGGGTTCTCGGTGAAACAGCAGCTACCGGATCGCTGCAAGACTTCGTTTCGATGCAAGACTTCGTTTCAGTGCAAGAGCTTTCTGGATCATGGGTGTCGGGCTTGGAAGAATCAGCAGCAACGTCGTCTTCATTTCCCATCTGGCTCTGTAAAAATTCTTCAAAGGACACGGTAACGGTGCTGGAGTTCAGCACCGAGGTTTCGTCCACGTTGACCTCCATACTGGCGTCATGCAGGGACCGCTCGTGCTCGGCGCTGCACGTTTCACTCTGACTGACTCTGGCTTTTCTGCCTCTCCTCGTCGCAGACTTTTTAATTCTAGCCCTGTCTTCTTGAGACGACGCGTTCTCATTCATGGCGCTATCGTCTCTTGGTACATGATTCGGTAACCCGTCCGTTGTTGCTTTTCCGTCATCTTTAGCACTTAAAGGTCCTTCATCTAGGCAGAGTTCATCGTTTATTTGAGACAGCAAAACTGCAGTATCACTGCCAAGAAAAGACACTCCACCACCGTCTTCCTTTATTAACGATTCCGCCATGTTTTCCGACACACAGTTATCACCGAGCACACCCTCCTCCTCCTCCTCCAGCTTGTTTGGCTTTTCCTTGGCTTTCCTGGTCCATTTCTGCCTCGGCGCTCTACTTTTCTTAGCGGGAACCTCCTCGCAAGCGGACGACCGAAGTTCTTTGGATTGAAGCGGACTGCACTTATGGGACGAGGTAGTCTTTCCCTGAGCGGGCGGAGTTTTCCGGAAATAGTCTATGATGCTGTTTGATCGAGGCGGCGAGAAAGGTTTGTCCACAGGTTTGGCTAAAGGCAAGAAGTAGTTCGTGATGGTCTTAGTCGTCGGCGGATCATCTTCTTTTCTTAACTTCTTGCATGGCTGAGTTAGGAAAGACAAATTTTTTTTAAATAATTATGCTATTAATATTTTATTTTTTATTCAATAATTATTCTATTCAATTTTTTTTATTCTTTTTCTATGAATGGTATACAAGGGTGAGTCAAAAATAATCCGCACTCTGGATATAAAATGTTTTTAAAAGTAAATTAAAACAAGACAAAAACATAATTTTCCCATATTGCTTTTCAATACACTTTGCCTGTCTGTCTACAAGCTTTCGTATTCTGTATTTAATCTGAGCTGCGAGCCACTAATGCACCACTTAATCTATCTTCATCCTCATACTGTAGTTTTGCTTTCAGGGGACCAAACAGGTGAAAGTCTGATGGAGCGAGATCAGGACTATAGGGAGGAGCTTTAACACCTCAGAACGTCGACAGTGTGGACAGAAGTGTGCGGACGTTAGTGATGTGCGGGTCGGGTATTTTTCCAACCCGCGGGTCCCGCTTTTATGAAATTATTTGGCCCGCCCCGGCCCGCACCCGCGACCATTAAATGATGTAAATTCCCGACCTCAATTTCTCCCGCACCTCGTCTTCCATCTTCACTTTT
>JAQMYL010000023.1:19519963-19530100 GCA_030014365.1 Clarias pachynema | reverse complement strand
CCACACACTCCGCGACCCACTGAAAATGTTCCCGCGACCCACTTTTGGGTCGCGACCCACCAGTTGAGAAACACTGATCTAGATTAAAAGAGAATATTTTAATATGAAAAATATTTTAAAAGAAAATGTGTTAAAATGGCAGACTGATTCTCCTTAAAGATAGCAGACTTTGTTCAGTTTCTTAGTCATGGGTTGAAGCATGTACGCAATTTGAGTTTCACGATGCTTCCTAAATTCCAAATAGTGTTAAATGTTTGTTAGACCAAGCAGGGAAACCTTACGCTTGAGGTATTTCTCCTCTCCTGATAGATTTTGTCACTTCTGCTGAAAAACCATTAAAAGAACTTGGTAAAAATGCAGGGTTTTTTTTTTCCCCTTAATATGTGTGTTTTGTAACTATTGACTGTATGATCTCTCTTATTCTTCCTACAGGACTTGACCAGAGATTCTTGCATGAGTGTGATGTTAAACTAACAGGTCTGCCTGTGATCCTGTTATTAGGAAGGGCTCAGCAGTGCCTGGGAGCCCAGGGAGCCACTGTCTGAGTCCCACGGGGTCATCGCCAAGAAAACACTGACTATGAACGCCCCAAAGGGAGGCCTGGTCATTTTCACGGCCAACTCCAACCCGTCCAGCAGAGAGCTGGGTAAAAGGATTGGCGAGTAGGTTTGCTGTTGCAGTATCTTCATTGTGTGTGTATGTATGTGGATTTGCATTGTTATTTTAGGTATTGTGTTTTGTGTAACAGGCTTTAATAGTTGAATCGACCGCATAAAAGGGTTGCGTAAAATCCCAGAACTGTCCCTGTTTGGGATTAAAACCTCAATCATAATAGTGAAAGAAAAAAAGGCTAGAATTTTCACAGATTCTCTTGTATACATGCAGCATTTATTTAGTATGCAAACTGACATTAGGTATGCGCTACCGAGGAAGAGGATGTGTGTGTCAGTTCGGGTGTGGTTTCATAGACATCAAATCTGTTCTCTTGGTGAGGTAAAAAAGTAAATACACTTTTCTGGTTTTCTAATTGTATGTTTTTATAGGAACTGTACAAACAATATGGTCTCAAAACACACACAAAAAAGCTATACCTAATCTTGTACAGCTTTGTTTTTTTTTGTTGTTTTTTTTTATAACTGAGCTGATTCTTAGTGAATTTATGCAATAAGAGTCTTGCTTGTCCCATTCCATGTTTGCTTCAATGTCATGCTTGCAGGGGAAAAGAAAAAAACTGAAGATGCAGTGTGATGAATTTCTCTGCATTCAGGTTTTTTTTTTTTTTTTTACTTTTTTTAATTGGCTGAAATCATCTCAGCTCATGACTAAGCTGTCATTGTGCTTCACGGGAGCTTGGAGCTTTCTACCTCTCATCTCCTGCTCAAATGTGGAAGTGTTTAGATAAACAAAGTTTGAACTTTCCATACTGTAATTTTTGCTTTGCCTAAATGCATAAACAGCTTCTTAGCCGCACCACATTGTTCAGCAGATGCGCACAGTTTTGAGGACATATTTCGCAGTTTCCTTAATCACGCCATCTTAAAATTCTAACACCAGCCTAGTGCCTGGACGTTATACATTTTACACAAAATTATACTTCCATGTCTTTTAGCACTAGTTTATAATCCTGCTCAAAGCCGTGTGGTGTTGCAATTGTCTGAAACAAAATCAATATTTTAATATGCATTCCACACATTTTGACCCTTTGATAAACAGCACATGCTTTTAGTCGTGTATCTGATCCTTGTACGTCATTACAGAAGAGTGTGGTGATGTACAGTCCATGTCACATATAGGCATATGCAAATAATTGCTGTAGAGCAGAGAAAGAGAGAGGAAAGTAAACAACTATAAAGCCCAGTGATTAGTGAAACAAAATCAGTATTTGTAGTGATGGCGTTTTAAAGACCCAGGTACAATGTGTGCAGTTTTATAAGGAACTTGGTTGCTAAGTTTTCCTGAGCGTCCCTCAGAAGCAGCTGCAGTTCTACTGAGGACTTTAACTTCTACACCTGCTTCTGTTTTGCATACACAACCTGGCGGCAGCTTTTTTTTTTTTTTTTTTTTTTTTTTTTTTTTTTTTTGGTTTAAAAAGTGCTCGCTTATATAATATCCTGCTTTCTTTGCTGGCATACAGCTTGTTTTTTTTTTTTTTTTTTTTTTTTTTCCTCGGTAACTTTAAACTTTGTGGTGGTTTTGTACTGTTGTTTGAAAATGAGAAACACAGGATGTCTAAGACCTTTTGTACAGTGATGTGCTGTATATCCACTGTTCGGCTTTGATATCGTTTGATATTAACCGTCACCCTTCAGAATGTCAATTGAGTTTTTGCAATTCAGGCAGGGTTTCTCTCCGAGCGTTTTTACATGAATCGCCACCAAATGCATGGGGCAAGGGGTTCTCCTTCGCCACATCACACACGTTCAACTAGAAGCTGAACTTCACTAACAAGCATACTGGGATTTAACTCAAACCAGTCTTCCATTCTATTTTATTCTCATTTCTCTCACTTAATTTCTGGACCTTCTCTCGGCATCATTTGATTATTTATTATTATTTTTTGGTGTTAAATAAATAAATGTAGAGTTTATGGAGAATTCTAACCACCATGTCACCCCATTCTGTAAATCTGGCAGACAATATGGTACATGTTAAATATATTCAACTGGGTACCTACTTGACTGACTTGAGAAAAACTTCTTAAGACTATCCCTAGCAAACACATTGAACTCTGTGAGAAGGTTCCAGGGAAGGATGACTGGTTACGCTCGGTTACCTGGGATTCGTAAAAGCTTTTATACAAGTTAACGGGGATTAAAAGGGTTCTGATGGTGGCTGAAAAGAAACTAAACCCTATTGATGTTACATTGTGATGGACCTGTGTTTCCTCACTTTCTTTCTTCCTTTTTCACCCCCTTTTTTTTGCCTCTGCTTCTGTACAGACGGTTGGGTGTGGAGCTTGGCAAGGTGCAGGTCTATCAGGAGGCAAACAGAGGTGAGACGACCGAGTGTTCCATATAGAAATCAGTCAAATAAAGCGGAACCTAAAATCAGACGGACGATAATCCGATCAATGTTCGTTAACGTTGGTGTGAGTGTGTGCGAGTGTCTCTTTTCTTGTGACCTGTTGTGTTTTGAGGCTGGTGTTCATTCCTTGCATTCCTTTCTGAATTTCTCCAAATTTGTTGCTGGGATACTGTACAGCCGGCACACTACACAAAGTTTTGATACAAAAAGCTGTCTGTATTAGAATGAATTGCAACAGGTTTCTTTTAAACATTCCCTGTTTATGTTTTGATGTTGCTTGGGTACTCGTTAGGCACAAAACCGCAGAAATTAAAAATGATAATAATAATAGATTCTGTTTCATCAGAGACGCGGGTTCAGATCCAAGAGTCTGTGCGTGGAAAAGATGTCTTCATCATCCAGACTGTATCAAAGTAAGAAATCTATCTTTTTCAAAACAAGTAAAAAGCCTCATCTCTACAGACAATAGTACATGTTCAAGTCAAACCGGGACTTTTGATTGTACAGAATGGTTTGATTGAACAAGTTGCCGACGGGAACGACAGCAGTGGGGTTTGAGCAACCTTGGCATGGACGTGGTCTCTTTTTAAAATGTTTAAAACATTTGTACCATTTGTAAGTTTTAGGTTTTCAGGTTTATGCCCTCATTCATGAGAATTTTCATCCCAAGTCCCGGTTTGACTTGAACACCCTTCCTGCAAGAGTTACCTATTCTCAGCTGCACGTTTTTAAAGAAACGTTGAATTTTCTTACTCCAAAAGAATGATGATACTGCAGTATTAAATATTAAAATGTAAAAAGTTTTCCTCTTCTGCATTTTTTTTTCCCCCTCTCCTCCCCCCAACCAGAGACGTTAATACGACCATCATGGAGCTGCTCATTATGGTCTACGCCTGTAGAACCTCGTGTGCGCGGAACATCATCGGCGTCATTCCATACTTCCCTTACAGTAAACAGTGCAAAATGAGGAAAAGAGGCTCCATCGTCTCCAAACTGCTGGCCTCCATGATGTGTAAAGCAGGTAAAGCTGCAGGATTTGGACTTTACTTCAGTGTATACGACTTTTTTTCTTTTTGCAGTCTGATTGTTCGGCCTTGTTTTTCTGACCAGGTCTGACTCATCTCATCACCATGGATTTGCACCAGAAGGAAATCCAAGGCTTTTTTAACATTCCAGTAGACAACCTGCGAGCATCTCCGTTTCTGCTGCAGTACATTCAGGAAGAGGTGTGTAAAGCTGTAGACCTGATCATCAGCAGCTCGTACCGTTCTTGCTGCTGGTGACGCTCGCGGCTTCTCAGGTTTATTCGTTTCTTTATTTGTTGTGTCTAAAATCCAAGGCCGGACCTTCTCCGATTGTTTAGACTGCTTAAACTGACAACTGACCTTCATCCTGATTCTTTTTTTTAACACTCAGATCCCTGACTATAGAAACGCAGTAATTGTGGCCAAATCTCCATCTTCGGCTAAACGGTAATTTATAAACTCGTATGACTTAAATGATTTTAGAGCAGTCGTGTAATAAACGCACACTGACATGTATACCCTGTGCTCCGTTAGGGCGCAGTCGTTCGCCGAAAGGCTCCGGCTGGGGATCGCCGTGATCCACGGCGAAGCACAGGACGCCGAGTCCGACCTCGTGGACGGACGACACTCTCCACCTACTGTCAAAAACATCGGCGCTATCCATCCCAGCCTGGAGATACCTCGTAAGCACTTCTGTGGAGCACTCTGTCGTATTTCTAATAATTTCATTTAAACTCGAATGGTACATTTGCAATGTTGTGCGTTTTTTTTATTTTATTTATTTTTTTTATTTTATTTTTTTATTTTCTTAAATTAATATTATCATCATCACAGTACTCATTCCAAAAGAAAAGCCTCCGATAACTGTAGTGGGAGACGTGGGAGGTCGGATCGCTATCATCGTGGTGAGATTTAAGACCGTCTAAAAGATTTTGGAACACATTGCCGACTCGGACCCGTTACTGCCGGCTGAAACATATGGTGCGATGTTTCTTGTCATTTTGCAGGATGATATTATCGATGATGTGGACAGCTTCCTGGCAGCAGCCGAGACGCTGAAGGAGCGAGGCGCTTATAAAATCTTCGTCATGGCCACTCACGGAATCCTGTCTTCTGACGCACCACGTCTGATAGAGGAGTCTGCCATAGACGAGGTCTGGAGTCAGACTTGATTATCTAAACATGGGGGGGGGGACTAACTTTGTTGCAAGAAATCAAGCAGGTTTTTTTTCTTTTTTTTTTCTAAAGAATAATCTACAGTATCCTTGTCGTTAGCTTTTTGTATGCAAGATGGTGGGTGCACGATTCTGTGCATCACTTGTGCACGTACTAATGCAGCAATACCGATAGAAATGGACGAAGACAGTATTATGGTAACATTGAATAATCTAACTAATATGTCTCGAATGACAAACAAAAAGTAAGACGATTATTGAGAACCAATACTAAGGTTTCAAATTTTACAACATCCTGAAATGTCCTGTTTTTGTCTCGATTTTCAAGATTAGCAAATATTTTTCACAGGGGATCTCAAATTTATTTGAGACACGGGTAATGACCGCGATGACGGCAGGATGTTTTAAAAAAAAAAAAAGAAAAGAGAACATAGGAGAACATAAATCCTGGGTGGTTTTAATGTTATGGCTGGTCGATGTATAAAAGATATGCAAGCAAGTCTCTAAACTATAGCGATCACGTAGCAGCTGCGTGGTGAAAGTGAGGTGCTGCAGTCCGGGAGCACGATGATGGGGAAATGTCTGTCCTGTAAAGCTGTCCTGATGGTGATTAATCCTAATTTCAGAGAATTCTCAACAAAGCAGAGTTCACAGTCCAATACAGTGGAAAACAGCTCTGAGACAAAATGGTGTCCGGGATTTCCCTCGCGATTTAAAGGTGCAGCGACAACACTGTTAGATTTCACACTGCGAGGTTCATTTGCTTAGGTGCGGTTATAGTTTTTGGCCACATGATGGCAGTGTGGGGAAAGGGGACAGAGATTTAGTCAAGTGTATTGGTATGCTTTACCTTGTAAATTCGTGTCAAAGGCGTGCAAGACTCACTTTGTCGGGTTTAAGAACAAATCTGACTTGGGAACGTGCTCCTGGAACGAAACTCGTTCGTAAGTAGGGGACTTAATGTATAGTTACACCTTAATAGTCTGAGCACTCAAACTGTTTGACTCTCGCCCCCTCTGCAGGTGGTCGTCACGAACACCATCCCACACGAGATCCAGAAACTGCAGTGTCACAAGATCAAGACGGTCGACATCAGCATGATCCTGTCCGAAGCGATTCGCCGCATTCACAACGGAGAGTCCATGTCTTACTTGTTCCGCAACATAGGCATGGACGATTGACGGCTTCGTCCCCTCCCGCTTCATCACTGCCAGTTGTGTCATGTGCACAAAATCCTTCTTCTTTTCTCACATTACACAGTTCTAGTGGCCAAAACTATTTTATTTTTTCCTTCTGTACATTTAAAATGTGCTCAAAGGCCATTCCATTTATTTTATTTGTTTTTTTTGTTTTTGTTTTTTTTGTACGACGCATTCTTTATTTATTTCTTCTTTTTCTTGTGCAAACCCTGTTCACTGCAGTCTGGTTTTGAGAGCGGTTTGAAAAAGGGCAAATTCTGCAAAATACCCTTCACGACTAGATTTGTTGTAGTAATTTAAGGAGGGGAAAAAACACTGGCTGTTTTTTTTTTTTTTGGTATGTTGTTAAAATTTAATGCCAATTTGTACTTTATGCATTTTACCATTGGGTTGATTATAATTTAGAATGGCCAATCAGGGTTAAAGTGCTTTCTTGTGTCACATCATAATTGACGGTCATATTTATTGACGCTCTTCGTGGAGGAAGACTTCTTGTACACAGCCAAAATTAACAAATATGTACACGACGATTAGCGCCATTAGCACTACTATGCCATATAATTGCCTCATGACTTGTGTAATCACTGTGCTACTGGATACTGAATTTGTGTAGTTTATTTGGCAAATTCTTTAAAAACGTTGATGCTTAATATTTTTCGACTGACCTTTTAATGTGCAAAAATTTGATTGTCGCTTGAACTAGAGGTAAACTGTCAAGTAGAAATATTTTTCATGCTAAAATGTTTAATTTCAGCATATGAAAGTCCATTCACTTTATTAGCTAGAAGTCCATATAAGCGACCTTGCTTCAATTACATTTCACATATTATAAATTTTTCAGGCCATTGCAGGTCCTTTGACTTGATGATGATATAATAATAAATGTCACTGTTTGATTAAATTGCATGTCTTCTGTGTTACTTTGTATATCTTGAAATCGGCAAAGCATGACAGTTTAAAGGTCCCATATTTTACCTGGGGAAAAAAAAGAAGATTAAAAAAAAAAAAAAGACTCAAGTTTTTTACGGAATCTGCCAAGAAAAATCTTCACTTCTTTGGGCTTCTGATATTTTGTTTTGACGCCTTGTCCTGTGACACTCGCATTTGCATGCTCATTAATATTCATTAGGATCTACAAAGATGGGTGCGTACACAGGATCAGCCTTGTCTGCGTTCAATTATTTCTATGTTTTTAAAACGCACTGTATTTGCTATAGTGACTTTATTTTATTTAACATACATTCTGACACATGTACTATAAATTCTGAGAACCATATGGTCTGTGTCCATCTTTAATGCTCTAGCTGAAAAAAACTCTGATAATGCATTTTTTTTCATACTTCAAGCTCTCTTTATTTCATTTCTCTAAACGCACATTTTTGTGTCCATGTGAATGAGCTCATGCTCAGCCACGCCCCTCGAGATAGCAGTGCAACTGGGAAACAAGCTGGTGGAGAGGGGCTCTTCTTAAATGAGGTCACATTAGTGGGATCTAATTGGCTTGTTCAATATAGATCATAGATATTGTTGTTCAGTATTGAAAATAAAACCAGGACAAACTTGGTTCTCATGTTTCCCCATCTGAGTATCTAAAAGTTCCTAAAAAAAAAAAAAGTTTTGCATAACAGTCAGGAGAATGCAGTTAATTCACAGTATGTACAGTATATAAACTCCATCAGGATTGCAAAATTAACCCACAGTGTTTTATTATTATTATTATTATTGGTAGAGTGGCTTATAGAATACTAGATCTATTTTTATCCTTCAGCAGCTCTGTTGTTCTTATGCTGGTAGGTGTGTGACCACTGGGACCTGTGTGTACCAGTCTGTTTCAGGAAAAGGGTGTGAGTCCTTCATTATTCTGTATTCAATAGAGAATAAGCCCCCCCCCCACCCCCCATAAGCACAGATGTGATGGCTCAAGCTGATACGATTGTAGGACTGGTGCCACATCCATATATTGTACCATTCTGTGTTTGGTGGGTTTTTTTCCTTCAGGTCTTATCAGTATGCAGAAAAACACTGCCTGGGACGATCTCTTATATACAAGTACAAGGGGCGTTCAGGTAAAACTGGGACAAAGTGTTCCCGCAGTCAAAGCTAAAGATGGAGCTTTAGACATAATTTGTTTTGCTGGTTTATATATACTGTATATATATATATATATATATATATATATATATAGGGCTCAGGATTGTGAAATAGAGAATAATGTTTTTTTTTTTTTTCAGCACAAAATAGACAATATGATTCAATTCTGGTTCAATCTAACTGACTACACACATGCCCGAGCAAAAAAAAAATGAAAATGGTTTACAAAGGCAAAGAAATAGCAAATAATAATAATAACATGCTTATTTTGTGAGTTCTAAATTTTTGCAACGTCATTCCTATATTCCGGTAGTGGTATAATTTGCCCTTTATAAAAATAATGATAACTTTCGATCTACCTGACATATCCGAAAACCCAAATATGCATTTTAAAGTATTTAATGCTTTGTGCTACTCACAGGCCAGCACGGCTTGTTCTTGTACCCAGTTTCATGAGGAAGTACCAAATCTGTCTGGTATTTATTCCTCTTCCTTATCCAAAGAGAGAAAAAAAGGGAAGAACATGTCTCACTAGAAATATATGAGAATAGACTTATCAGCAAGTTTCAACATTTCAGCTTGTGACCTCAATAACACATGACACACATCAGTGTCTTAATATTTGTTACAAAGCTTCACGTTTTCATTATTATTATAATTACTCTGCAAGTATTGGCCAGGACGTAAGCATGTTCTGCCCTTTACAGCTTTCATTAGTTCATTATCATGGTATCATTATTCCTAACATGGACTCATTACTGCCTGTGATGGCATTTAATTAGTACGCAGCCAAAAGGATTTAAATCAATTAACAGTATATATTCTGCTATACACTTAAACACACCTGTGCCCTTGAAGAACTTTGTTTTTCTTCATAGTTCTCGATCTCAACTCTAGGGGTCACAACTGATGTCAGAGCAACAGTTTGCATCCTTATGTGAGCATAAAGATTTGCAGAGTGTACAGGGAGCAAATAATTCTTAAAATAGATCCAAAAATGTGAATACTTCCAGCATTTTCCAATGCAAGGAGAAATGTGTGGTCAGCGCAAGGATGTCTTTTGAAATATGGCACCACCCCTAGCCTCGAACACACAACAGCGTACTAACATGCATTTATCAGGACATGATGCACTTCTAGTGCATGCAACTTCCTCTGCATCTTCTTTTTCATGGTAGAACATTCAAATCATCAATCAACTCATTTCATGAGTTTATAAATAAATAAATATCAACTGTCAGTGTGTGAGACCGTTATCAACAAATACTGTTAATGCTTTTTTCCTGTATAATTTACACTACATCATTGCAAACCTAAGGACTATTTCAGCATTTACAGCGGTGGTCAAACATATTAAGACATCATATGCCGTGTATTATAGTTCTCCCCTGTGATATACTGTAGTTCAACAGGTGATGTCACTAATTAGTTTTCAACTCTCTGGTTTAATGAATGGATGGAAGAAACGTGGCAGGATTTCTACTTTCTAATAAACTTCACTTCTGGAAAACTCTGGAATTCTCAAGTGAATTGTGAACTTCTGTGGCACATACACTACCGTTCAAAAGTTTTAGAACACTTTCTAACTCCATGATGGTTCCTGATTTTTATTTCTTTCTACAT
>JAQMYL010000023.1:19502658-19519877 GCA_030014365.1 Clarias pachynema | reverse complement strand
CGCATAGCGTCTATGGGAGTCACGTGACAAAAGAACGAACGACTCGGACTAGAAGAGTCATTGAGAAAGAATCGCTCGATTCTGTTTCCTGTACATAACCTACGGGTGGGTTTTTGCGATGACATGGGCGCCCAGTAGTACATGAACGAATCATTCTCAGACACGACTCGTTCTTCTGAGTCACGTTAAAGATTCGTTCAAAAAGAACGAATTGTTCATGAGCGACCCATCACTAATCAGGAGTAGTTTGCGCGCGCAGTGACGGGACGTTACACACTCTGTCATCTTTAACTCTTCATCATCACAGCAGTGTCACTCGGGCCAAAGAGAAGAGACGATATTTGGGTCCAAAAAAGCCGATGTGTCGTAATATCGGAGGGGGAATATTACGGGGGAACACAATCACTGGGAAAAATACCACAAGTCTAAAGAGACTCATCAAGTCATCCCATAATAATCACCAAGTTTTACAGACTCTTTGTGGTAATGATGTTATGTATTGTATTTAATTTAATTTTAAAGTTAAACAGGTTCGCAAATGATTGTGACCCATACGAGCTACAGTATCCCTATAACAGTCTAAGTGTGTAAATTCATATAAAAAAAAAACTCGTAAACACTTTATAGTCCATACTGCTCCTGTTGTTTTGTAGTTAAAAATATGGATGTACAGCAGTTGTTGTCGGACGGCATGGTGGTGTAGTGGTTAGCACTGTTGCCTTGCACCTCCAGGGTCCGGGTTCGATTCCCATCTCTGTGTGCATGGAGGTTGGTGGGTTTCCTCCGGATACTTCGGTTTCTGTCCACAGATGTGCAGGTTAGGCTAATTGGCGTTCCCAAATTGCCCGTAGTGTGTGAATGAGTGTGTGTGTGTGTGTATGTGTGTGTGCCCTGCGATGGATTGGCACCCTGTCCAGGGTGTACCCCTGCCTCGTGCCCTAAGCCTTCTGGGATAGGCCCCAGGTTCCTGCGACCCTGAATACAGGATAAAGCGGTATAGAAGATGAGTGAGTGAGAGCAGTTGTTGTGATGGTTATAAATAAATATAATTAGCTGAAAACATCAGATGAAGATACTTTTTAAATGTTAAGATAATTATTTTTTTAAATGGTTTTGGCTAGACTAGATTGACTGTAGAGTTAATTAATAATAATCGTATTGCTAAAAAGTTTTCATTGACTAAAACTAGACTAAAATGTCCAGACTAAAATTAAAAATAGCTGACAAAATGAACACTAATACATATACTGTACATTCAACTTCCAAATTCTACATATAATAGAGAACATATATTAAAAGTACCTACAGTGTTTTCACTTATCTCTTTGTGTTTTTATCTCTAATGTTTTATCTTTCTCTTTAATGCTCTTTGTCTGATTCATTTGAGATGAAAAGCCAGCAGTTCTCTCTTTTAAGATCCTTAAAGGTTTCGGAAATGATGCTCCTCTAAATGAAGACCTGACGTCTGTGGTTGATGCAGAACGCTGCCGGAAGCTTGTACGCTGGTGTAACTGGTCGGCCCTCGGTCTGTCCTGTAGTGCCTGGGGCTGTTTTTCAGAAGAATAGCGCCGCTCCGTCTGTAAGGGTCTGAGCCGGGTTTGGTTTGACCTGACGAGAGCAGTATGTCTCCTCGCAAGTTTAGTAGGAGTCACTCGAAGGTCATTAACAGCCATGTTTTGGCCCGACTGTCCTCCAGGTGGATCATTTCGAACTCCAAGAGTCGATACAACAGACGTAGTAAGAGGATGGAGATTGGTGACTGACGCTTCGGTTGAACCGACCGTGACTTGTGTTGAAGGTTGAGGTGGAACCGGCTGTAGCTGCAAATAGTAGCATAATCATGTAAGTTTTTGTAAAAGTTATTTTGAAAAAGTTCACAAGAGGTGCAAACTGGATTAAGTTGTTTGTTATTCTTTTCAATCTTTACATCCTTTCCTTTTTAGGTCACAGTCGTGTAAGATTTCACAGCATATCATCACATCGTGTATGGTTGTGTATGTGACAAATCAATAAATGTAAATGTGAAAATTTGAATTTGTTATTTGTAAGTAAAATACTTTTCAAGACAAAAACCCTGGTGTTAAAATAAATGTCAGTTGTTTTATCAGTTAGCTACACAGCTTTAGAGGAGAACCCTTACCTTTATAGCATTTCTCTCAAACTTGTTTTTTACCCCAGGCTTGTTCTTGTTCTCTCGCTGGACTCGCTTATGCTCCAGCTTCTTCCTTTTCGAGGGATCTATATCAGCACTGAGCTGCCCGACCATGCAGCCTGTCGATGTCTTCAGTTTTAGCTGCTGTGCTTCGTCCACGATTTCATCTGCCGCACTTTCCTTCAGTTCTAATGTGGAATTATCACTGTCTTTATCCCGCTCGACCTTTGACCCTCGTGCAACCATCAGTTTCGTACAAAAAGCCAATCTGTTGTCTTCCTTATGACTATTTTCAGTACTTGGGCCTGTCTGAACACCACCGTTTAGAGAAGCTGGTTTTACCCGCAGTTTTGATTGTTTGTCATCATTCACCTCTCGCTCTGATTTGAGGTTAGTTTTGTAGAAACTTGTGAAAGTGTCTGGGTTTAATCACTTTGCCACCTGGGTCTGAAAACACGATGCACTGTTTCTCTGCAACTTTCCGTACTGACCCGTAAGGCCATCTGTTTATTCTTAGCTGTGATTCAGCACTGTTGTTTATTTCTACAGGTTGCATGTTAAACCTGTGATCTACCACCGAAATCAAAATCGATTCACGCTCCTGTGCATCAATCTTAACCTGATGTATTAGCTGGCTCTCTGGTCCATGTTGTAAGTTTGAATCTGTTTCCTGCGTTTGCTCTTTACTGCCTATAGGAACCGACTCAGACGAACCATTTCTTCCGTTCGCTGACGTCAACTTCAAATCGGGGGTCTTATCAGCTGTCACATCAGTGGCCTGTTGATCATCGCACTCTTCTGGTGGTGCGGAATGGAGCCTAGACTCTTCTGTGTCTTTCTTGACCTCACAGCTTGACGCAGTCTCGCATAAGCCAGACGTTAACGAGGACAAGGGTTCCGTGCCGGTCTTCGGCTCGTCTGCGTACCCAGAGACGGCCGACATCCCGTTATCCGTAACTATAAGCTCAGAATCACCGTTCACGCCCTCGCTGCACTCAAAATACTCCTCTGAAGAAAAACAGGAACTGGGGTCAATAAGGATACTCTGTACATTTTGTATGGCACAGTCTGTACAATCAGTCTTGTTCGTACTTGATTCTCTGAGTTTTTGTGTGTTCCAATGATTGTCTCGGTTATCTTTATTACTGATAGTTTCTGCAATGTTCTCTATTGTGTTAGATCCAGGACTGGGAAATGATGTGCTATGATGATCCCCAGCTATCTGAGACTCTTTACTTGGTTCCGCACTAGCGCTGGCTAAAATATTATTAACATCCGTGTCTTCTTTTTGCTCGGATAAGAGGATGGTTTGCTTTCCCATACCGTGATCCACAGATGAGTCTTTGTCATCCTTCTTGCTACTGTGAGCTGGTTTAGGATTTGAAATCGGAGGCAGACATGTACCCTGTTCTTCTAGACTGCTTGGTTGAGGTTTCTCCTGAGAAAGCTGGTTGTTACTTTCCTCCGGACTAATTTGGTGCTGCATAAGAGGCTTCTCAAAGGATGAAGCAGCTGGAGAGGTGGATCTTGGACGAACCTTCTCGGACAGAGACTCACACGGCATGTTGGGCGGGTCTTTAAATCGTATGGCTCGTGAGACCTCAAAGAGTTCTGAACGCGTGAGGTGAGGTTGTAGAGGTTTATTACCGTCCCTTATATTGATAAAACCGATGACATCACTGGGCGGGTCTGGCTCGGGCCAAACAGGCAGGTAGTCGATCATGTTGGCTTTTCCTAAGTGGACCAGTCCAGGGTGAACGTGTGGACTATCTGGCACGTCCCTCATTCGTTTTGTGCCATTGCTTTCGGATGTGCATGTCTGAGGATCTGCATGATTCCTCCTGGCAGCAGCATTACCAGACACCAGGGCGTATTTGGGGTTGATGAGTTTGAGGGCCACGGTGGCTGAGAGCTGCACAACAGGAGCCGCTTTGGTAGAGATGGGTTCCAGCTTTTGTTCTTTATCCAAATGAATCTTGTTCAAGTTAACAGCGTCAGACATCATATACAGGTCTTGGAACAACTGATCGAATACGTCCACAGCCTGGCCTGTGAGCACGGTAATGATGCTCCGGTCTAATCTCGACGCAGTCCATGTGAAACTGAAAAAAAAAGAAATGCAACAACATCTGGATTAAATTGAATTAAATTGAATCTGGATTTCAATTGAACTGATTTGAAAATCTTGCAAAATTATTCAACCCACTTAAGTCATAAGAAAAATGCTATATTCGAAAAAATTCAACCATTTTAGGACAATACAAGGTAGAACCACCTTTTGCTTCAATAACAGCTTTATTAAAGGAGCAGTCACTGATTTCAAAACCTGTTTTAACACAAACACTGTTTTTTTTAATTAAAAGGATATATGAGTTTGCAACAAAAGTACAGATATGTGTATTTATTAGCAATTATTCAGACATATCCGCTTTAATTAATTCCAAGGGGTTAAATACTTTTGCAAGGTACTGTAAAACAAAAAACAGTTCATTATTTTTGCTTTACTAATAAATAAATAAATAAATAAATAAATATTACAGTATACAGTAATAGTAGTTTGTACACTGTCTGACCTGTAGGATCCTGAAACAGCTTTGTCTCCATCAACAACCATGAACTTTTGACTTTGGCTTCCACATACTTTTTTGGACGAGTGAGTGAAAAAGCCAGTTCCTCTGATACTCCGCACTCTCAGGTTCTAAACAAAAAAAAAGCAGCACAAAAATAACATTAAGGGCTGTGATTAGGTGCAGAGTGAAAGTAAATCTCTCATGTGAAAGTGTTTTCCAGGACACCCTGGAGACCCTGGTTGTATAAATATGTGGACGTGAACTTCGTCTTTTTGTGTCTACAGTTCTGTAACTGGGAGGATTATTCTCTGTGCTTTGTCTTTTGTGCCTTTAATAAAAAAAAGAAATAATGAAGAATGTTTGATATATAAAGAGTTTCTACATAAAGCCGCTAACTCATCAGCTGGGCGAGTAACAAAGTCGCATAAGATTTATTTTAACACCATTAATCACTCGCTCATCCTTTGTCTAAAGCACTTTATCCTGTATTCAGGGTCGCGGGGAGCCTGGAGTCTATCCCAGGAGACTTAGGGCACGAGGCGGGGTAAATCCTGGACAAGGTGCCAATCCATCGCAGGGGGCACACACACACACACACACACACACACTCATTTACAGGCGATTTGGGATCGCCAATTAGCCTCTGCATGTCTTTGGACTGTGGGAGGAAACTGGAGTTTCCACCAAGCACGGGGAGAACATGCAAACTCCATACACACAGACCCCGAGGCGGGAATTGAACCTGAACCTTTTAGGTGTGAGGCGACAGTGCTAACCTACGCCACCGAGCAACCTTTTAATGTTTTTTTTTTCACTGTGTAGGCGTAAGGAGTCAATTTTTTCATGTTAACAGATGTACGTGTCAACATTTTCCACGTCTAAGAATATGGAAAATTAAGTTTATTACATAAGCGCTATGTTCTGACGCAACTGCAGTTAAGGTATTTCGACATCAGGTTTTAGGCTGGACTGGTACATGCATTCATATGTTCTTACTTGTAACCTACCAAAAGAATACATTTTTTTTTTTTAAGTATTAAAATATCTATCTGGATGACGAACCATTTTAAAATCACGCATTTGACATTCTAGCTTGCAAAACTTGAAATTTAAGCTTACAGCTGAACAAAGCTTAAATTTTGAAGGTACTTCATGTTTATATGAAAATATTAACAAACTGAAAGCAGCCTATTAAAACTATCCATTATGATAAAATAGGATTTTCCCTGTAATATTTCACAATTTTAAAAAAAATACAAACAACAAACGATACAGGTTTCAGTTCACTTCATTTAAGTATACTTTATGTAAATACAATACTGTAGTTTAGATCAGTATTAATTATGGCTAATGTAATCAGACGGCTTACACACAGTTTTACGCTGCACTAAGAACTTCTCAGAATGACTCCCAGAGATGTGATAACCTGGTGATTCAGTACATTCATGTGGTCAGCTGACTTCATTTTATTGCCCCATAACGTTACTGAGTCTAGACCTGAGTAACTGATCAACTCCAGATCATAACACTGTCTCCAGAGGCTTGTACAGTGGACACTATACATGATGGGAGCATCACTTCATGCACTTCCCTTCTTACCCTGACACGCCCATCACTCTGGAATAGGCTCATCAGGTCACATGACCTTTTTCTGTTGCTCTGGAATAGGCTCGATCTGGACTCATCAGGTCACATGACCAATCTTTATGCTCTCTACCAAACCGAAACCTTTTTTTTTTTTATTAGTCTCATTAACAAGTGGTTATGTGGTCATCTTATGGTCACACAACCGTTTATTCCCAGTGCTGTGAGGTCTCGTCACACTGTGAATGAGGAAGTGCTCTTTCTTTCACTATTAAACATAGCTGTTATTTCTGTGGTCGACTTCACAATGAATTTTCATAAATGTACGTTAATGTATGATTTATTTTTCAAACACATTTCTTCCGCAAAGTTGATGGCTTATTATCATTTTGATGAAGGCCAATAATTTGACTCATCTGAAAATATTTTTTTTGGCCAATCAGTCTGGGTAGAATATATACTGTAGAATGTGGATATTGAACAATAAAGGTCACCCATGTTCATTCTATTGTCATCCTGGATTAAGAAAAAACACAAACACAGCTCAGAAAAGGATTATGTGTATATGGTTGAGACATTTTTTTCTACCACAATCCCAAATAGAATTTTATTATGTAATGCACTATACAGTACATACACACATTCCTTCAATCTCATTCTCTGTGGGTCAGTTTTTCTGAATCTCTGATCAAGAGTGGTCTGTCTCCGTCTGAATCCTCAGGTGACATCTGGACTGTCTCAGATCTGATCCTGGACCAGTCTGTATATCAGTTCAGTCCAGTAAAGATCCAAATATGGAGCTTTTGCCTCAAACTTACAATCAAAAGTCAGCCTGAGTCTTACACTGTTAAAATGATTTTGTACAGTTTAAATATTAGATTATTGCAATAATCAGATATTAAAAATAAAAATAAACAGGCGAGCCAAAACATGGTATCGGTGCTAAAAAAGTGTCTCATCTGGGTGAAAAAGTGAATTTTCAGACAGAATCATATAACACCATTTTTCATATTTGCTTAATGCTTCTTATCTCCCCATCCATGCTTTGTTTCTCGTAAATATGCATACACATTTATATTTTTATCAGATAAAAAGAAACACATTTGCTAAATACAATTCTATGACCTATCATGTCTGTAGTATCTGTAACCTTTTTGAATTCAAATCTTTAAATGATCTTAATTGGCATTCAGACAATTGTCCAAACTTGGACAATTTAGATTTCATGTGAAAAGACATAAACCTCAAAAAGTGTATTATTCCAAAAAGCAAAATTGTTAAGATATTGCAACATGAATTTGACATGGTTACGGACACTACAGATTGTTTGGGGAAATAATCCTTAATTTTGCACGAAATGTTTTATTTAAGCAACAATTTTTACAGGTCATATACTTATAGAAGCATTCAGCAATTTTTGTATCAATACTCATAAAGAAATATGAATGGTTTAAATTTTAAATGATTATTGTTTAAAGTGAGACTGTATAATGCTGGAAAATGGTCATTTCTGGGGCACATATAAAATCATCTCTCCAAAACACCTGAAGTTTAAATTTTTAGGGAAGCAAGATCTTCCATGTTGCATAAACTTCAGAAGTAGCTTCTTTGGCACACACATTTTTATATTATATGCATAATTTAAATAAATAGATAAAATCAGCACCAATACTGTGTTTTGGCCGAGAACATACCTTAAGGTGTCCTGTGTGCATCGCAGCACTCTCGCACATTTTCAGGAAGTAGGGAACCCCAGTAACTTCCAGTATGATGTACACAGCCACATTGCGCTTAAAGCTTGCATGCAAGAGGTCTTTAAAGATGTCCACATCCGTAAACAAATCCATGACCACAGCGATGACCTGTTGAAAGCGTTATATTAGTTACAAAATTTACAATATTGGAAGTAACATTTCAATCAGGCAAGGTTATTTTGCAAAATGTCTTCTGATTGGATAAAAAAAAAGATTAACAGCATAATGTGTTTCAAAGCTTAGTTTGTTAGTAGTAGTGTTTGATTTTCATATTGATAAATATTGGACTCTGTATCTCCTGTAACCTTTAACTAAGTTCAGGGTAACTCATGGCACATGGTTGTCTGTGATTGCTGGACTTTGACTTGCATGTCATCATTACTTCATAAACGTTGTAATGGTAAATTATTTACATGAACGTTTGTTTCCTTATTGATGGCATTTAATTTCATTTTAATTTTCATTCTGACGTTAGGATGAGCTTCATATTAGTTTTGGTTTAAAATACTCAGCAATATAACTACTCCTACATGTAAAACAGGCGCATCAGTGTAGGAGGAATAATGGGACTGACTACCTAGGGCTCCTGTATGAAGGGGTACTAGTCGGGATACACCTTGGACAGGGTGCCAGCATATCGCAGGATACACAATCACACACTCACTCACTCACTCACACACTAATGGGCAGTTTGGATATGCCCAGTCAGCCTGACACACCCTGCTTGTGTTTGGACTGTTGGCGCAAACCAGAGTTGTACATATTCTCCATATAATGTTGATTTCTTGCAAATATAAAAAAATAAATATGATACTTTGTTTCATTTTATCTAATCACTGCCAAAGTTTCATTAAATAGATACACTGTATAGACAGAGAGGCAATTTGGGAACGCCGGTTAGCCTAATCTGCATGTCTTTGGACTGTGAAAGAAACCGGAGTACCAAGAGGAAACCCAAAACAGACCCGAAGCCACAGGAAACCATTATGTCACCGTGACGCCCAAATAAGACTGTTAAAATGGAGATCTAAAATAGAGGTTATTAGAGTCAGAGGGCGTTTCTGCTTGAGACGGGGCTCATGGTGAGAATTCTAATAACACTTCCTTAAGTAAGAGTACTACAGAGAAGTACTTTCAAACTGAAACCTGGGCAAAAAAGAAGAGCACACACACACACAGATCCCAGAGAGAGGTGGGAATCAAACCCCGACCCTGGAGGTGCAAGGCGACAGTGCTAACCACTTCAACTCCATGCTGCTACATGCACATTAGGCTAATTGGTGTTCCCAAATTGCCCAGTGTGTGTGTGTGTGTGTGTGTGTGTGTGTGTTTGTGCCCTGTGAGGGATTGGCACCCTGTCCAGGGTAAGTATTCTGGAATAGGCTCCTGCGATATAGTGATATTATTATTATTATTATTATTATTATTATTGTTATTATTATTATTATTATTGTTATTATTATTATTGAGCTCATAAACCTATAATAATTTCTTTGCCTTTATAAATGATGATGATGATGATGATGATGTTAGGGTGAGACACCTGACACCGCTCACCTTGTGTGCCTGTGCGATGCTCCTCCTGATGACCTCTTTGACATGCGGGTCGCCGGGCAGGGGCGGCTGCGCGTGCACGGCGACGCGGGTCGCGCCGCGGTAGGTCGCGCGCTGAGGCCAGCCGAGCTCCAGCCGCGGGAGCGCGCGCTCGGAGCGCGCGGGCCAGTACTGCAGGGAGACGCGCGTGCCCGCTCCGTCCCCGTCGCCGCGGTCCGAGTCCTCGGGTGACACCGGGCAGTAGGGCTCCGCGCAGGCGCACAGCCGCGCGAGCTCCAGGTCCGACAGGAAGGCGCGAACCCGGTTGGTCTTGATGAAGTCCTGAAAGCAGCTCGGACCTTCATCCAGCAGCGTCTCCAGGGCCAGCCTCTGCTCCTCACTGTACAGGAACTCCGGCCGGGACTCGGTGACGCGCAGATTCACCTGCTGCTCGTTCAGACACTCAATCTGAGACAGAGCCATCAGTACATTCTCCAAAAACTATAAACCAATAAATCAATCAATAAATAAATAGGGTTTAAAAAAAAAAAAAGTTACTAAATGTGTTCAGGTCATTATATATTATAACATATATCAGCTCACACTTAGGGTGTGTTAATAACCTGCAGAACTTTCCCCTCTGTTATATACTGTATATACACAGTGTTAGTGTTGCCAGATCAATCAACCATATAAGTTTATTCCCCCTTTGGTTTTATTAACCTCCAGACAGTAACACAGAGACATGTTGTAGATGTGATTAAACACTGTATATCTTACATACAGTCAGTATACACAGATGTTACTAGTGCAATGCTAAGAACAAAAAACTACAACTTTTATAAGAAGCATATAAATAAAGCATATAAAACAAAAGTAAAAAAAAAAAAAAAAAGCATGACTGTGGGGATTGTAATTATTCATCTAGAGAAACATGCTGGTTGAGGAAGCCTGGGGTTTATTCAGCATTCCAGTTAACTCAGAGCTGTTCAGTCAGGTTGTGGTTAAAGATAACCATAAGACATCATGATTCATTTGGTTTACAGCAATGTAATGCAGACCAGGTTTGGGTTTGTTCATTTCTTTGAAGGGATGTAAAAGTGTAATGCTACAGATTATAGATAGCTTTATGATAAAAATATGATATATTGATTTATGGAAATTTGATATAAATACAAGTGCTTCTTGATAAATTGGAATGTCATCAAAAGTTGATTTATTTCAGTATTTCAAAATAAATAAACCAAAAAAAAAACACTTGAAATATATCAGTTTGTGTGTAATGAATCTATATAATATAAGAGTTTTACTTTTTGAATTACTGAAATAAATCAACTTTTTGATGATATTCTAATTTATTGAGAAGCACCTGTATGTGGCATTATAGATAACTTTGTGGCAATATGGGTGTGATGGTCCTTCCATCTGTGGTAGGACCTCTGGGCAACATTCACATGCACACACTACGATAAATTTTTTTCTTTGGAAGCGGCAATTAGTCTAATCTGCATGCCTTAGGACTCATGCAAACTCATTGCACACAGACCTTGAGGCAGGAACCCGGTACATGGAGTTGCGAGGCGACAACGCTAACCACTAACCCACCGTGCCAGAGTGGGAAGGTCAGGTGTCCACAAACTTTTGGTCGTATAGTATTTATAGAATACATCTGAAATACAATGTTAAAAACCACATTAACAGACCTATAATTTATCATTTATTATATTAATTGAGAGAAAGATGGTTCAGTGGTTATCACGGTTGCCTCACATTTCAAAGGATTTGGGTGTTCGAATTTCAACTCCTTGTTTTTTGTGGGTTTTCTCCATGCACCCTCCCACAGTTCAAAAACATGCGGTGTAGGCTGACTGGCACGTCCAACTGCCCGTAGTTAAATGATCAGCTTTGATTTTGTGTGCACCATGATGGGTCGAAGGGTGCCCTCCTCCTTGTGACCTCATGTATGTAATTAATGAAATTCCTATATAATATAGATAATTATATTAGCATATAATATCAACATAGCAGAATAAAGGGTGTATTATTAAGCAGTATTATTATTACTGCTAGTAGCAACCTACTACTAATAGTATTTCCTGTATAACCCTCACATGTGTTTCAGTGAAGAGGATTCTGCTTAATCTGGCAACATGGACAGATCAATCCCTGTCACGTGGCTCAGTGTAACAGTTCAGAAAGTACAAGAAAAAGTTCACACTGTGCAGAGGAAACTGTAAAGACAACATCATGGCCTGGTTTATAGAAGCCTGCAGTCAGTGTGCCAAAAAAATATGCACTAAATTCTAAATAAAGATTTTGGATATTGTATTGAGAACTGCAGTGTGGAGTTCCCACCTGGAGCCTTTGCACAAGTTTTTATAAGCAAGCTCTACAAAGGAAACTGACCAAACTTATCGTCAGCATACATTTATTTTCCTCTTCACTAATGCAATAATCACAATAATTCATGGATGAGAAAAATCTTCATAATAACACAACCAGGCAATACATACAGTACAGATATAAAAAAAAAAAAAATACCACAAACACAATTGCAATCAGCAATTGAAGAGCAAAAAATTAAAAAATAAATGCAAAGAAAAGTGCAGCAAATTGATGCAGTTATACATGTTCCTTAAATGCATTGCTGTTTTTCTTTGTTTAGTGATGCTTCCTCTTTCCTCATTGGAAATCCCAGAGAGAGAGAGAGAGAGAGAGAGAGACTCTTAGTGCCTATTTTATTTTGTGTATATATGCTGTAAGCTAAATGAAAAGGATTATCCAGTTCTTTCTGTTTTCCTGTTCACCGCTCATCAGGGAAGACATGTCTTTTTTCCACAGACACAGCATTACACCTGTCCGTATCAGTCCACATGACCTTCAATCCTTCCTCAGTCCAGCTCGATCGGCCCACACAGGTGACGACCCCCTGCAGGACGTTCTGCGGAGGTCAGTGGTAAATGAGCTTGACGCACTCTTTGGGGAAGAGGCCGACGCGCCCGTTGCAGCGTCCCTTCCAGCACCGCGAGTCTGAGCAGTCGAGCAGGTCAATGACATCACCGCGCAGGAATTGCAGCTGCGAGTTGTGCTTGGGGATGAAGTCTACCAGCGCGTGGGCATGATGTGGCCTCTGGTGGACAAAAGATATGAATAAAATAAACCTCATGAATCAGCAAGGAAGGGCTGATCTGAAACCGACATCCTGATCTGATAAGATAAATCATGAAGTAATAATGAACTGTTCAGTTTAAATCTTGTGACATGTATCGCTTACTGTAACATAACACTAAATACTACTGTAGATCCTTTGGCTGAAATCTAATCCTGACTTGTATAATCTTTGCCAAAACAGATGTAGACGATGCACAGACTAAACAAATCATAAAACAACAAACCATAAAATCTCTGCTTACCCTTTGTGAGCGTTCTGCCTCCCGCAGGAAGACTGTCCTTTCTTTAGCAATGCTGTTGCTTTTGTAGAAGTCCACTAACTGGTTGAGAGATGAAAAGCCCTCGTCCCAGATAAAGTACTGTCCCTCTCTGTCCTTCAGAACCTTGAAGTGTTGCACATGATCACCGTAGCTGTTAAGGGGAGAGAACGATGTGCTGTTAACTGTGCATATATTCTTGTTTTCTTTATACAAAGAGTCAATTAATCACTAAGTAAACTCAACAAACTCAAAATATATTGGGTATCCCCTGGAGTGTGTGGAGGGAAGGATGTTACACAAACCGTTAATCATCATAGAGAACATCTCACATCCACAAGTTCATCCTCTCTTTTATTCATTTTTCATTCATTTTTCATTCATTTTATTCACTCTTTTATTCATAGCTTTTTTATTAACATTTACTAGTTATATACTTGTTGGTTTATTCTTTCTATTACTATTTCTCATTGCTGGTGCACCTTATGTACAGTTCCTTACCACTTATATATACAATCATCATGTACACAGAAACAGTATATTCATATTATTTGAAACCATTTTTACTTCATTATTGCACCTTAAATTGAAAACAGTGTTTTTTTTTTTACTTTACTTTTTCCTTCCCATATAGGTAACACAGCAAACCTAATTGTTACAGTATTTTTATGATTCTTTACACAATTTTATTCCACACTGGCACTACTGTATGTTTCTCAATAATCACTGCTGATCAGAGTTTTCCCTGAAGCCACCCTTCCCAAATGTGTCCTTTCAATGGTGGCATTTGTTAAGTTGCAAGATGAGCGATGTCAGATGTTTACCCCCCTGTGATATAGAAACCAACAAGAATCAGGTAAAAAAAAGTTTGTTCCACATGGTAGGGTGCACCAGGATGGTCCATCGCAGGGCACACAAGCACACTCACTACAGGCAATTTGGGAACAGCAATCAGCTTACTCCGCATGTCTTACATGCCCATGCACAGAGGGAAGATGCAAACACACAGACCCCGAGGCAAGAATCAATCCCCGATCCTGAAGGCGCAAGGCTACAGTGCTGTGATCAGAACGATCATTAGCTATCACATTTAGGGATAGTCCACATGTACATGTTTATTCGCCTTATTTATTCTGAAAACACGTTGTCAAGGCCTTGCTATGTCGGCCAACTGGAAGATATCGCAATCTGACATCAAATACAGCAGAAACGGCATGCGGTGCACGCTCTTACGGCACACTAAAAAGAGGGAATATAGATGTCAAGAGACCTAAAGCAACATAAAACATTGTTCAGCAACATCTAGCATGTACTGTTCACTCCCATGTGATATCAGTTTCTCATTTTCTTCTCATGTCTGCTAAGGGGTATG
Organism: Clarias pachynema; assembly: GCA_030014365.1. Lineage (NCBI taxonomy): Eukaryota > Metazoa > Chordata > Actinopteri > Siluriformes > Clariidae > Clarias > Clarias pachynema. The sequence goes on along the minus strand of JAQMYL010000023.1, from coordinate 19,505,484 downwards.
GTGTAGGGCAGATAGATGGAAGCCCTTCATCAGGAAAAAACATCCCAGATGAACCACTCTGAACTAGGTGTCAACATGTGTTCTCATCTGATGAGTCCCAGTTAGACCTTTTTAGACTTTTTAGTGGTGGGTGAAAAAAAAAAAACACGAAAAGAGCACCATAACCTTATTGAAGCATGGTGGTGGCAGCATGGTAGAAAGATAGAAAGATAATCTAGATTTCTAGATTACCTTTCTATTACCTTTCTATAAACAGAAAGTGTCTACACCTTGTGGTTTATGAATATAACACTTGGTTATTTAGTAGTTATTTTGGTAGTTATTGGTAGTTATTGACATCTATAACACTTGCCTCAGCGGTTTTCCATGCTGATCAGTTGAGATAACATCTTTAACACTGTGTGTTTATATGTTGTACTATTCATTTTATGTTATTTGTCTTTGCAAGAGCAAAAAAAAAATATATATTTTTAAATCTGCTCGGAAAGAATCGTCTGCAAAATATGGACCATAAAAAAAAGAAGAAACGGAAAGGATCAAATCATCGAATGCTAAACTAAACAGTTCTGTATATAATGGAAGAAAATACATAAAATAATAAAATACGACTTCAGACATTGAGTAACGTGCCACATGTGGTAACACTACACGTGTCTCTGATAGACAACTTTTAGACAAATGTCACCATAATAACCCAAGCAGGTCACTGACTACAATGACTGTAGAGCGATGGATTGACTTAAAGTGTTTGCACAGAAGATCCCTTGTGGTTTAAGAGCTCTGAACCTAATAATAATGGCATCATGGCGGCGTAGTGGTGAGTATCCTCGCACCCTCAGGGTCAAGGGTTCGATTCCCACCTCGGGGTCTGTGTGCGTGGATGTTCTCCCCATGCATGGTGGGTTTCCTCCGGGTACTCCGGTTTTCTCCCACAGTTCAAAGACATGCAGGTTTGGCTAATTGCCGTCCTAAAATTACATGTAGCGTGTGTGTATACCCTGCATCCCGCCTCACGCCCTAAATATCCTGGGAGAGGCTCCAACCCCACACTGCACAGGATAAGCGGTATACAGTAAATGATAAATGAATGTCTAATAATAAGACTAAAACCCTAAAAACCATAATAATAAGACTAAAACCCAACGCTGTGTTGCGAGACGTTGCCTGAAATTTCAGTTCAGTTCTGTGTTCACAACACAGAGGAACAAAATCGGGATTTCCCAGGTTGCACAACCCAGCTTTTAACAGCTCAAAACATTGTGGAAGAGCGATATAGTTTCCTGATTAGTAGTTTGTTCAACTAATGCATGTTTGCATGACGTGAATGTTTAAATGTGTTACTATTGGCTTGTGCAATACAGTATTTGACCTTAAAGATGCAGCGCTTTTAGGTGAATCATACAGGAAAAATTCACATGCAACAGTATCAACCTCCAGCTATATAAATAGAAAGTGTCTACATCCTGTGGTTTATGAATATAACACCTGGTTATTTGGCAGTTATTGATGTCTTAGAAGCATCTTTTTTTCCAGCAAAAAACAACAACAACAACAACTTAAAAACACTTGAACCCATGAACGTTCATGTCAAAATCAGGTTTTCCATGCAAACACTGATCAGTTCAGTTGTAACACTGTGTTTACATATTATACTATTGATTTTATGTTATTTGTCTTTGCAAGAGCAAAAAATAAATAAATAAATTTCAAAATCTGCTCGGAAGGAATCGTCTGCAAAATATGGACCATAAAAGAAAGAATGAGTAAAAAAAACAGAAAGGATCAAATGAACGAATGCTGAACTGAACAGTTCTGTAAATAATGGAAGAAAATGCATAAAATAATAAAATACGACTTCAGACTTTGAGTAACATGTGCCATGTGATATGCAAAAATATGCATATGCATCAAGTTCTTTTTTCAGGTAAATAATGATGTAAAAAAATTTGCAATGAAATGGAAAACTTCATCTTATACTACGTCACACTTTGTCCTTCACCATCGGACGGCTGTTGCTATAAAATTCACTCTTATATCCTCTGCTGTTACTGTTTTTACGTCATGTCCATGGAAAGGTGACCCAAAAACTCTAGCATCTTCTACAAATCTCCAATTTTATCCCTAGACAAATGTTCCCTGTGTGTAGAGGGTAAAAAGCACAACATGAACCTATTTAAATTTGCCTCAGTAGTGGATAGAGATATTTTAATGTATGTAGCTTCACTTGCCTGGCCAATAAACACTGCCTCTCCAGAATGTAAATGTTTTTGTCTACATTAAGGCAAAGAAAACAACTAAGGAGAAATGCTGAACTGACTCGAACTTAGAAACTAGAAATGCTTCATTAAAAGCCACAAATGTTCGTATTACACAGGGGCTGGAAATAAAAAAAGCCATGAACAGAAAGGCTTGGTGAGGTTGTATTGTAAGAGAAATCGACAGTGGAAATCTGAGCTGTGTTTAATAGTGAAAATAAGAGTGTTTCTATACACACACAATGTGATGAGGACTCACAGGACTGGGACTAAACAGCTGCGTGTCCATAAGAAAAGCACTCGTTAGTGACACTCATGGGTCTCAGGGTCAGAAGGGTCGCGCATACTTTAGTCATCGCACCCATGCGTTTTCACACCCGTGAGTCTGGAACCACAAGGTGTCAAATGTTTTAAAGCACATGTCAAAGAACATCAAAGAAGGACATGACCTGACAATTTATGAAGGTTATGACATGAAGGTTATGAAAGTCAAGAGAATTTTGTTATTTATCCTTATATTTGAATTGAAAAGAAATCTATTTCCGTAATATTATTATAAAATATTATTTTG